>CAIGQZ010032598.1:3432115-3461746 GCA_903798205.1 Danio tinwini
TGTAATTATGTTTATCTATCTGCACACTTCTGATTATTAATAGCAACCTGTACATTTATCCATCTATTGTAAATCTCTGTTCATAGCTAACACAACCTGTATATAATGTTCATAGTACATCCATCTGTAAATATCACCATAGTTTTTCTATAACTGCACTTTATAAGTTATACCAGTATCCTGCACTTGCTGCTATTGCACTCCTGGTTAGACCTAAACTGCATTTCGTTTCCTTGTACTTGTACATGTGTGATGACAATAAAGTTGAATCTAATCTAATCTAATCTATTCTAATTTTATTCCATTACTTTTCTTATCTCTACCATCAAATATATAAATATTTATTGCTTAGAATTTCTTATTTCTGTAACACTTTACAGACAAACACAGTTTTTCTTAGTACAGTAATAACAGTAACTGCCTGATTTTAATAAAAGTACAGTGTTTTAGTGTATTTTACTTTCGTTTTTAACAGCAGATAGCCAGAGCGAAACTGCAAAAACTCGAGGAGCAGCAGACGCACATAAGCAGTGCACAAAACACTCACGGCCATTAGAAAACTATTCCAAAAAGCCGCCTCTCATCACAAAAACCACATTCGGTGTGATCAAGGTCTAAGTATGCAATCTAGCATCTCAGTTTACCGTGTTCATTTCTGTCAACTAATTATCTCCTGCTTTTTATCTTCTGCTGTTTGTCAGCTGTCAATATCCATTATTGCGTGTGCTGAAGAATCTATTTCATACTGATTTAAGTAGTACTGTAAAGAGCAACACTATAAACAAAGCCGTGGCAGGAAAGAGACTCACCTCAATTTGCTGTGGTGGAGAGGTGATTTTTCTGCCGTCTTTGTCTATGACGACAGCAGACACACTGGTCTGTCCGATGACCAGACCTTTGACCAGAAACGTGGCTGTATCCTCTTCTGATGAATCAGGCAGGGTTCTGATAAACAACAATAATGTTTTCTAGCTCTTATGAACAGCAGATCATTATAATCAAGATATCTAGAGTCGTTCACTCACTGCAGAGATATAATGGAGGACGCTGCCCTCAGCTTCAGGTTCATGACAGAGAAATATTTGGAGAGGAAAGGCTTCTTGTTGCCATCCAACACACGGACATACGCTTTGACCGATTTTCCAATCTCCACCTAAAATGATAATGACCATAACATGAAATTATGAACATAATATGAAGTTGTTTTTTTGGATGTTTTTTTATTCTTTTACAAACAGTGTTGTTAAACAGAGTAATTTTTTCACATAATATTTTTAATAACTAATTTCTTTTGTCTTTGCCATAATGATACATAATATTTTAGGCTTAACTAGGTTAATTAGGTTGACTAGGCAAATTATGGTAATTAGGCAAGTCAGTGGACAAAAGACAACAAACAAACTATAAAAATAAGCCATGTTAATTGAGTCTTTTTCGATAAGCCTTTCTTTAGAAGAATAGTACACTGCTCAAAAAAATAAAAGGAACAACGCAACGTAACTCCAAGTCAATCACACTTCTGTAAAATCAAACTGCCCACTTAGGAAGCAACGCTGATTGACAATTAATTACACATGCTGTTGTGCAAATGGAATAGACAACAGATGCACAGATCCACAAGTCCCAAACCAAGCAAGCCAGTGGCCAGTTCCCTCAGGACACCATCCGCCACCTAATAATGAGCATGCCCAGGCATTGTAGGGAGATCATGCAGACACGTCGAGGCCACACACACTACTGACACTCATTTTGACTTGTTTTAAGGACATCAAAGTTGGATCAACCTGTAGTGTGTTTTTCCACTTTGATTTTGAGTGTGGGGCGGCACGGTGGCACAGTGGATAGTGATATTGCCTCACAGCAAGAAGGTCACTGGTTCAAGCCTCGACTGGGTCAGTATGCATGTTCTCCCCATGTTTGTGTGGGTTCAAACGAAACAAAATCAAACAAAATCTGACAATGGCTTGATCATCAAAGTCCAAAAGTCCAAAGACATGCGCTATAGGTGAATTGGGTAAGCTAAATTGTCCGCAGTATATGTGTGTGAATAAGAGTGTATGGGTGTTTGCCAGTGATGGGTTGCAGCTGGGATGGCATCTGCAGCGTAAAACATATGCTGAATAAGTTGATGGTTAATTTCGCTGTGCCAACCGCTGATTAATATAGGGACTAAACTGAAAAAAGAAAATGAATGAATGAATTTTGATTGTGACTCCAAATCCAGATGGTTTAATAAATTTGATTTCCATTGATAATTTGTGTGTGATTTTGTTGTCAGCACATTCAACTATGTAAAGAACAAAGTATTTAATAAGAATATATCATTCATTCAGATCTAGTGTGTTCTTTTAAGCTGTGTATGATAGGCAATACTTATCCTTAAATATATATATATATATATATATATATATATATATATATATATATATGCTTACTCTCTTAAACATCTTTTGTAAAATATTTAAAAATGAATCAAAAGTTCCCAGGAGGGCTAATGATGTTGCCTTCAACTGTACATACACACAAACATAAAAATCACCAACCTTGTCAACCACACGCACATAAACCTCCAGAATGTCAGAGATATGAACCGTAGCCTTAGCAGGAGAAGGAAAGGTCAAGCAAAGGTCATGAACCATCACCTGCAAGACCCCTGCCTGAAGTGGGACCACCTGAATGACAATATAAAGACATTAAATGAATCATACAAAAACTCACTTACAGCCTGTGAAAGAAACAAAACATTAGCCGTTTACTGTATATTCTGCAGTATGTATAGTACACCAACACATCCACCAATATCAGAACATGTCTAATGTGTAGTTAAAGTGATGCTACAGGTTTGATAACTGTGAAAAAAGGACATGTGGTGTGCTCCAACAAGCATGTCCTCAATTCATTTGTCAGCTCAGGTACAGATGTCATTCAGGTGAAAATACTAAATATACTGTACATTTCTCTCTGATATCACCATTTTTCCATGTTGCTGAAGCTTTTTCCTTTTCTGTACACAAACATTGTATACATGAACTAGGGCTGTGCGATTTGGGGAAAATATCTAATTGCAATTTAACAGGTATTGCGATTTTGATTTGATTTAAGACTTAATATTGTAGTCAAGCTGCAGCTCAATAATCTGTATAATCTGTAGCTTAACGCTAAAATGCAGTGAGTGTTAGTTAAAAAAAAAGAACTCAAAAGATATTGACTTAACATTTAGTCAAATTTGTATTCAAATATTCAGAAATGAAACTCATTTTTTTTCTAGAGCAAGCAGTAAGCACAAAAAAATGACCTGTTTTTGTGTGGTGTCTGTGACTTTGAAACCATAATATTCCATATTACCGATGTCCTATTTCTCTCGTCATTATCCCACTTGTCCTCATTTTCCTGTTTGTTTGTTTGTTTTTATTGTGGGTTTTCTGCATAGTTCGGTTGCTCATTTCTGATTGGGCAGAACGAAAGTGTGCTCACTCAGTTGACGAGTGAAACTATCACAAACAGATGGCAGTCACGCATTTGCTGTGGGCAGGGTAAATTAAATAATAAATATACATTTCATATCGCAGCCTCTTGCGATTAGCTAATCACAGTGTTTCAAATTGCGATTGCAATTCGATTTATCGCACAGCCATAACATGAACCATTGTTGCAAAGATGCTGATAACAGGCTTGTGTATTCATACTCATTAAAATACAGAGACAACAAAGGCTGCATTTACACTGCAGATCTTGATGGTCAATACCGATTTTGTGTCTATATCCAATTTTTTTGATGACCAGCTAACATCACAGCTAACAGCACACATCAAAGGCGTAATGACAAAGAAAAAAAAGAGCGGGCGCTGACTGACAGCTGGTAATAAAAGAGCGCCCTTTTCTTCATTCCTGTATTTAATCTATTTGCAGGGTTACTTTTTTTATACTTTTTTTTAAGTTGTTTTATTATACTTTATGACAGAAAAGTTCCCATTTTGCTGTCTTCTTTTAATCTAGGCCTTTTTAAACCAGTAGGCATCTTAATATAATGTCCATGGCATGATTTATGCACGTGATGCATGCAATAGTTTTTACTAGTTTATATTGGTTGTGTCGGATGTTACGCTCCCTCTCTCTCTCTCATGCTTAAATACTTGTCCTACATGACAATATATAAGCTTTTTTTAGCCCTCGTGTATGAGATTTAAGGTTTGCGACTCTGCTGAAGTCTGTTCTGAAATGAAAGCGTCAGAGTTGACATCATTCCCTATGACACCCCTACCCCTTCACATGAACGCGCAAAACAAGGGGTAGGGCTAAGGGGAAGGGTAAAGGGAATTGGAATTGGGCATAAGTCACTTGAACCGTGCAGTGTAAACGCAGCCAAAAAAAGTGATTATGCAAATGTTAAATTAAATGCAAATTTTGTGCAAAATTTACAGCTTGCAATTTTTTAATCAAGATGAATTAGGATTTCTCTAAAGTTTGTCATCCTTGCTTTTCCCCATTCATTTATGCTTTTGAATTGCATCATGACATCTTGATCTTTTCTCCAACAACTTTTGATGTTACAAAGTTAAAAAAGTGACTGATTAGACATAGGACGATAACCGTTTTCAAGGTACATTGCGGTTTGGAAAAGTCCAGGTTATAAAACCGCCAAAATCTTCTGCTATACTGTTCCTACAGTGTATATATAAGATTTTTCTTTGTTTTGGGTTTGTTTTTAGGACAACAGTATCTTCAGCATAACCAAAAGATAAGATAACCTTAAGATAACCAAAGATCCCGTTTTAAATTGTAAAGAAATCTGTGTTTTTTAAAATAATGAAGACAGCAGACGTCAATGATTTATTTGAATTATTTAGCCTGACATGTTTACTGTTTCAAAATATTATAAATGTTTCTCAAAATAAAATACATTGTGTTCAAAGAGGAAAAAAACTTTTTTTACACAGACATTTATAAAGAATATATTTTAGAGCAGTAATCACAATACCGTCAAACCGTGATATTTTTATCCAAGGTTATTGTAAGAGTCTAAATTATCATATGCATTTGTTTATATGGCAAAACATGTCTTTTTCACAAAAGAAAGTCCATACTGACTCCAAAGGCAGATACTGAAAAGATCAGGGCCTGGTGGTGTGGACTGGGTTTTACGATGTGGTCACATGTTGATTGGTGTCTAAGCATTTGGGCTTTGGTCAAGAAAGATACAAAATAGATGTTAAACTTTGCTCTGGCTCTTTTCCTGGTCTGCTTCTCTCCTGCAATGGAGGCTATCTTCTCTGGCTCTACTGCTCTCAGGCTGTCTTTGAGGCCTACTTACTCTCTTTGGCCGTACTCACACTATGCACAGTTGCCTTTAACCGAGCCAAAGCACGCTTGTCCCCCCTCCCGTCCCCCCCGATGGCCCGCACTCACATTACATTCAGGCCTGGGCGTGCTTACGTCATCGATGATGCGCTGTTCAGTAAGCGCTCTCGCTCAGCACAGTGGAGATCTCTTTAGTTATATCGTTTAAGTCGTTTGATATGCGGTGACATGCAGTCTAATATTTTGCCGAACAGATCAGCCACTTTTGACGCTCATAAACAATCATAAAGTGCTCGTGCTGCAGGAATTAGGAGGTTTGCTGAAGGCGCAGCTGTCGTGCAGTGAGGGATTTAATAATCTACAACAGTTTGCATTCATTGAACAGTACGAATGATTAATTAATCCATATGAAACAGTCCCTTAAAAGTCACGTCTCGCTTTCAGTTTCGGGCTTAGGCATGCTTGCACTCACACTTTAAGCGTACCGCGCCTGAGCCCAAGTGAACCGCGCTCAGGCCCACCTCTTCCAACCAGCCCAAGTGAACTGTGCCTGAGCCCGATTCATAGCACTCACACTTCTCAAACGATTTGGGAAACGGGCCTGGGCACGGTTCGGATAGCATAGTGTGAGTAAGCCCTTTGTCTCTCCCTCCCCTTGTCTCTCACTTTCAGGTAACTTTATTTCTTACATTTAAGCTGGGTACAATTATTATCATATGTTTTTATCATTTCATGTTTTATCATTGTATACTGTTATTTGTAATTAATTCAGTTGTAACCATAGCAAGTTACTGTCATTAAATCATTTCATTTTCAAGTATTTGTGAATTACTTTAGATTTAACATCAACACTTAATTGCTCCATATTTCAATACAATACAATCACATAATAACAACGCTCTTCCACATTTTAAGCTATTAATACTGCCCTTATTTCCATTTTTGGTATAAGACTGCAGAAGAATGATTTGACTAGAATGTACAGTTTTTTTTACCATCATGCTGATCATTTTTTTGTCACTCGGCAGAACTACAGTTCGAACCGCTGTGGTTAAAACCCATTCTTACATTCTTATACTGTCAGCATCACGCACATGCCTATTACTGATATATTTAATAGTTTGAAGTTATGTATTGTTTTGGGTTAAAAAGCTATCCCCTAAAAAAAAGTTTAAATACTGTATTTTGCGAAAAGGCTAGCTAAAAGCAAACTTCCTCCTCCATTATTAAAATCCAAATGAATTAATGCTGTCAGTATTAGTATTATTATTAATATAGATCTGCAACATGGAAAAGTAGAGGCTGTGGCTTTATGATTCAATAAAACAAAGCAGTTCATAAGACTTGTTTGTTTGGACTCGATTAATAGTTTATTTTCATTATTTACGGGTATGGTATATTTATGTCCTTAACATGGAACCGGTACTCTTCTGTACTTTAGGAAACTAATTGTTTTTATTACGTTGGGTTACCAGACGATTTTTCTGGAGAGAACTGAACACACTAAATTTGGCGTGATGTGACCGTTCTGTTTTGTTTTTTATCATTACATTAGGTTAAATTGTAACATGGAAATGTGTGAATCATGTCACCGCGACATACTGTATCATATAGGCCTACATGCATTGAGTGTTTGAAAAAGGAATATAACTGTCCTCTGATTTTTTCTGGGGTGCATTTCACCCCAGCCAGCAAAGTGGATGATCTATAAACAATTCCTGTAATTTTACAAGAGAAAAAAGATTTGAAGCTCTTGGCAGACGCACCCAAGAGATTCGCGCTGTGATTGGCTGAATGTTAGGTCACTCAAACATAAATAACAAATTACCAAACAAATTACCTTATTCTAAAAGTGAGGGGGACGTGTCCCCTTCGTACCACCACCCACCCCCCTGGTTACTACGCCTTTAGTCACAGATACCATTGGCGGACCTTGTTTCTCTACTGTACCAGGAACTGCCATTTTAAAATGTTACCTCAGCAATTCCCTGGGACTCTTGAAATGTGACGTCTGCAACTCCTCCGATGCTTGCATTGACATAGAAATAACCAGAGCCCTGCTGAAGAGTCAGAGCCGCCTGCAGACAAGAAAACAGCAGCATATGTCAGACCAGCCCCTGTGTGTGGGAGGGTGTGTACGTGTGTGTGTGTGTGTGTGTATTGGTTTAGCTTTACATTTGAGGGATCTATTGTTCTCACTTATACTGTATAGTAAGACATCAAAATGAGCCACTAGTGAGGACATTAAACTTGTCCTCAGTAATTAAAAGGGCTTCTAAATAAGCCAGAACATGTTTATTTTACTATCAAATGATGTACACTTGTTTCTGTGATGATTGGTTTAGGCATAAAGGTATAGACAGCATCATTAAACGGATATAAAACAATAAAAGTCTATGTAATGATTTCAACTATATAGTAAAACAAAAGTGTGTGTGTGTGCGTGCGTGTGTGTGTGTGTGTGTGTGTGTGTGTGTGTGTGTGTGTGTGTGTGCGTGTGTGCGTGTAAGAGAGAGAGAGATCTTACCGCCACATCAGGATGGTTGTATATGGTGACGGTGTCAGGAGTGACCCTCACATCCTCCACTAACAGAAGGTCAAGCGTGGCAGAGACGGCACTCAAAGGATCAAACTGACAAAAAAAAAAACACCAATCAGAGTTCTGTATTCAACTGGAGTACAATGAGCTGTATAATGATGATTATGCACGAGTAGGGGGTCAATGTAGAGCATTAATGTGTGCATGGCTGGATGTGCACTAATGTACGCTCTTATGTAGTATAATGAGTGTAAATATTGCATTCACTTAAAGAATAAGTGCACTTTAAATACGCAGATTCTGCACTTATTCAACCGATAAACACAAGTGTTGAGTGTAGGGTTGGGCCGATAGACGATGCCATCGTCCATCGCCGATGGCTGATAAACTTCACAATGCTGAGTTGGCATCCCGATTCATGGCCCCGCCCCACATTTATATTGATATATAACTTATTTTTTGCAGGTCATCTTAATAGCAATATCGGTCTTTTCATGAGCTGTGTAAAATTTTACATACGTATAGCTGCCGCTTACACGGCTGACAGCCTTGTGAGGATAAAATGAAGGATTATACAGCACCTCTCGTGCTTAAAATGTGTAAATTCAGTGGCAAACACTGTTACCTGCAAACCCCGTCCCACAGACTTTACAGTGAATGGCTTTAGTTATTTTCATAGCGGACTTGAAGCCACTGGAAGTTTTTTATCCACTCTTGGAAAAGTGTAAATGGTGGATTAACATTCAGCACATGATCACTAATAAGATGTGCCATTATTAGTAACTCCAGGTGGTTTCTAAAACTAAATCTGTCAGTGTAATTTTCATTCTCTCGTCTTCAGCGATTTACATTTTCGCGGTTGTAGCTCCTGTCACCTGAAGGCAGAAGGCATTGACTGAGTGATTGACAGCTGATATTAACCAATCCATTCGCGTTCAGTTCTAGAGCAGTGGGCTAATAAGAAGAGCACAAAGGCGAGGCAAGCATTGCAGGCTTTTTTACTTTAGCAAATTCACATAATAACAGTTTTAATCTGTTTCTGAGCGCTGCGTTTGCCGTTTTTAGGTGCAAAGATGCATTCTGCATAAATGTTTCCTAAATCTGCGCACGCTGTGAGGATTTTGCAGTGAAAACAGGTCGCACAGCAACAATTTATGCACTAGCACAAATGCATCTAAATATATTTTTAGGTCGCATAAAATTTCGGGCACATATGCGACCAAAACGGTCAAGCTCTAGCATCTTTACTTGTTATATCCTCATAGTAATAATAAAATAAGGAAGTTATCAATCACAATACAAATTACAGTGAACTCTAAACAAACTCTGGTCTCCTCCACCAGCTGTGGGAAAAAGCCATTATAACAGCTCAGATCACTCTGCCTATTCATGCCAGAGTCCAGCTGAAAAAAGTGATTGACAGGTGGTAATTTGTGTGTAACTTTATTTATTTTTGGTTTGGTTATGGGGAAAGCAAAGACCATGTGGGTCAGGTAGTGAAAACAGTAGGCTACAGTTAGTTCATTCATTATGAATTAATTGATATTTTTTTAACAACCACCCCCACCCACTATGATGACGATGTTATCGTCTATCACAATGTTTCCATTAGACATCGTACAATGTCAAATTGGTCAACATCGCCCAACCCTAGTTGAGTGCTGAACCCATCATGCAAGTAATTAGGTATTAGTTGATTAAAGTTTTTAGTAACTAATGAAGTAAGAGTAACTAATAACCTTAACTTTAGATTTGACTAATGCAATAATGTGCACCTTTTGTAAAGCTGCTGTGAAAAGCGCTATACAAGTAAACTTGAATTAAACTCAACACTCGCAGCTTTGCTGATGTAGCTGAAGTGGAGGAGCTATCACTTGCTGAGCTTGATAAGTAATTTCAGAAAAATTAGAGGAGCTATCACTTGCTGAGCTTGATAAGTAATTTCAGAAAAATTACTTGGAAGAATTTTGCTTGCATAATAAAAAATAAATAATGTAGGCTACTACACCACCTCTCTTGATGGTAAGTGCGGTTGCAATCATGACTCTGCAATTTATTTAATTTATTTAGGAACTGTTAAACATCATCTTGGAAAAGGTTTGCATTTCCAGTTAGTAAAAAAAATTGCTAGTGTCCATTTGGGACAACACTAAAGTCACAGTGTAGAAGTGCACAGTGTAAAAGTACATGGGGTATCATTTGGGGTGTAACTTAAGTTTTAGAACAAAGCTAGTGCATTTTAACTTCCTGTGTTGGTTGGCATTGTTGTTGGCAACAGTAACTACAGCGATGTTGTGGGATGATCTGTGTGGTTACAGAGTCAGTCATTTCCTGCTGAGGAAACGAAAGTACTCACGAGTTTGCCAAAAATGGTCATCCTCTTGAGCCATTGTCAGTTTTCGCTTGATTGAACAGTGTAAACCCCACATGGTTTGCTCACATCCCACTGCACTGATCGTCTATGAATACTAGACAAACAAATCTAGTCAACCTCACTATATTTATATATATATATTTGTAAACTAGATCAGCTATAGGAACTGCAAACAAGGGGGGCAGTAATTTTTGCAATTTTGATGTTATAGTAATATAATAAACATTAATTTGATTAAAGGGATCGTACTGAACTTTTGGCTGCAGAAAATTATCGACCAAAAATGGTCTAAAGAGAAAAATGGATGAAATCATAAGCTGAAAAAAAGTAATGCCATGCCATAAAGCCCAGCAAAGATCCACTCTCCCTCCAGCTGCAGTCACTGCAAGGAGTGAAGCAGCTTTCACACTGAACGCAGAAAGCGATACACTATAAAACCCTTTAAAAGTCCAATGAAATTAAAATTAAGTTTTTTCGATGTTATTATTAGTATTGTTCGGTTTTAAAATATCTGTAAGCTAGTGTGCTCCAAAACAGTGATATAAAACGGCTATAAACATGTAAAGTACATAAGCTTGTAGTTTGTCACTTTCCCCTAAATGGACACTTCAGTTTCTCATCAAATCTGACCCATCGAATGCTCACTAGTATCTGACATGCCCTGCCCTTGAATGCACTTGAGCTCAGCCACTCTCACTGGCAGAGCGGTGATAAAACAAAACACTATTGACTGTTTTTAAAAAGGGGAGGAGTTACACTATGTCCCACCCTCTCTTCTTGTTTCTGTTGAGATTATGTCAAACATCGAATAAAAGTGCATATTTCAAACCACTTCACGGGACCTTTAAATTTATTGCATCATGCAAAAGTCGACCAAAGCTGAGCTCAATATTCTGTTCTCTTGATATACACCACACATGCTCACCGGAAAAACAGTCAAATAGAGCACTGACTAGGGTTGCGCAATCACAGGCCTCAAAATCTAACATTGCGATATTTTGTTAGATTGATTGGGATGATTCTGTAGGGGAGAGCATCTGCATAAAATCTAATAAACAATCTACAAGCATATACTGTATAAATACAACAAAATATATATACAGTATACAACTAAAATAAAGTGTTTTATGAATTTTCTGAGCCTAACGATATTCAGATACAGTAATAATAAAAATAATTCAATAAAATTATTATAGTTACAAACAGTACACTCACATTTTACAATACGGCACTGATCATCAACTGGCGGCCCGCGAGCCAAATCCGGCCTGCTAAGCCGTTGAATTCGGTCTGCGACTGGATTCCAAAATTGTGAGTATCAAAAAGAAAATAGTGGTCCACATTAATAAAGCAACTAAAAATAACAACAACTGAGTCTCTTGTCAGAATAACCATCATTTATGACTATATTTAGGCTACACTTCAAAATGAGGACAGACTCAGACAGACCATGCGGCGTTAAGCATTTATTGTTTCAAACAGGTTTTAGCATAAGTGAAGACCGGATGGGGTGTAGGCGGAGTGCGCGCGACGTGTGTGTGATGAAGAGCAAGGAGGGATGCGATGGAGAGGGGTGTGCGACGTATTTGAGAAGTGAGAGGGAGTCGTGCGATTTCCAGGAGATTATCATTCGTTTGCGGGTATCCGGGAGTCTCTATGCATTTGCGGGACTTGGGATGTCTACCTCAGGACAAAAAAAAGGAGGAAAAACAATCTGGCAAAACTGTCACAAATAATATTCGCACATCAAATGAAACGTTAAGTGGGCTTGAAATCACAATGCTGAAACGGGCTACTCACAGTGTTTAATCAATGGCTAAAGCTACATTTCCCCTTGTTGACTTAGCCTAATGGCCCCTTCCAGTGAGTGGTATGGTACGGTACGGTTCGGTTCAGTATGCCGTTTCCCCTGTCAAAAGCATACCGAACCGTACCGTACCACTTTTTCGTCACCCTTTCGAAAAGGTACCAAATTTGAGAAAGGGTACCAAAAGGTGGAGCTACAAGCGCAGCTGAACGCTGATTGGTTTACAGAGATACGTCACGATCTCGTGGAGCTAGCCAGAATCAAAACAATGGAGCCGCCATGTTTTTAAATACACAGCCGAGACAACTATATGCATATAATAACGATCCATGGATGACCCGGGCTCAAAACAAACCTTGTCGTTGTCTTGATGAACAGCCACAAAGCCAAGATCTGCCGTGCCCTATTGTTGTTTTACCCTTAGGGTACCCTTTGTAGTGGAAACGCAAGCCTGATAAAGGTGACCCGTACCGACCCAAACCGTACCACTCAGTGGAAACAAGCCATAATTGAGTTGAGGCAAAATATCTATCACTCCTAGTGGTTGACTGTGGTATAAGTGATGGGAGCCTGAATCAAATGCCTTCAGTTTTGTAATAAAATTAAAAAAGTATAAACATTAAACAACGTTAAGCCAAAATGAGATTTTTATTTGATTTTCAATATTTACTATTACATTATTAAAATTCCAATTCATGCTTGTGAACACTAGTTCATGCACTGTGAGTTAACATGAGCTAACAATGGACAGCTGATATTTCAACTAACATGGACAAATACTGCAGTATATGTATTATTCATTGTTTGTTCATGTTAGTAAATGCATTAACTAACATTAACAAATACAACCTTATTGTAAAGTGCAGGGCTCGAAATTAACCTTTTTTCTTGGTAGCACCGGTGCTCCTAACTTCAAAAATGTAGGCGCACCAGACAACGTTTAGTCGCACCCACCAAAAATTATAAGCACTGTTATTACACGTTTTATATTAAAGGATTCTATTATGTATTAAAACTCTAATCACAACTAACAAATAAACAAAATCAGCATTCGCTCACCTGGCCCTGCACGCACTGCTTGACGTGTCTGAGATTAACTGAATTAACAATATAAACTGTGTTGTTCTCACGGGAGGTGTCTGATATTGCACAGATGATATTGACATACAACTTATTATTTGCATACGTCATCTTAATAGCAATAACGGTCTTTTTATGAGCTGCAACATTAGTTTCATCTCAATGAATGCATGCTCTTTAACGATGGTGAACGCAGTGTCAGTCGCACGACTAACAGCATTGTGATTATTACATAATGTTCGAACATCTCGTGCTTAAAATGTGTAGATTTAGTGGCAAACACTGTTACCTGAAAACTCCGTCCCACCGGCTTTACGGTGAATGCTTTAATCATTTTTAAAGCGGATTTTAAACACTGGATGTCTTTTATCCACTCTTCGAAAAGTGTATGGAATGCTGGAATGACATTCATTACATGATCACTAATCAGATCTACCATTATTTGTAACTTAGGTGATTTCTAAAACTAAAAATCTGTCAGTGTTGATTTCATTCCCTCGGATCCAGACCTTTACATTTTCGCGGCTGTAGCTCCCTGTCATCGGAACTAAGTGATTGACAGCTGATATTAACCAATCCATTTGCGTTCTGTGCTAGCACAGTGGGCCAATAAGAAGAGCTTGAAGGCGGGGCAAGCATTGCGGGCTTTGTTAACTGCAGCAAGTTGACATGGCAACTGTTTGAAACCCTTCCTGAGCACTGCGTTTGGTGTTTTTAGGTGCAAAGATGCTTAATGCGTGAATGATTCCTAATTCCATGCATGTGGTGAACATTTTGCAGTGAAAACTGGTCGCACGATATCAATTTTATGCAGTGGCACAAATGCTCCCAAATATATTTTGAGGTCGCATAAATAAAATTTCAGGCGCATATGCGACCAAAACGGTTGAAATTTCGAGCCCTGAAGTGTTACCAATGGTACAATTTCTTAGGCCTAAATGCTTTTAAAATCATTATCTAGTCACAGGCCACAAAATCACATATAAATGATAAACTATAATCCACACTCAACATTGATATTCTGCGATGTGACTATTGCGAATGATCACATTGCGATACAAAGCGCATCACATAGTGCTGACAATACATTTCCATGTGCATTCTTGCTGCTTGCAAAGTTTGCAATCATGGCAACACTATCAAAATGTTGATTTTCAGGCAAGTGCATCCTTTTATTTTGAGTGCATCCCTATTTGATAGTTTGTTTGTTTCGCTCATTCATTCAGGTTCATTCTTGTGTGTCAAGGCTTGTTTCCAAGATCTCTACTTTTTGAAAATTCAACACAGACATTTAAGTTAATCTCTAAACTTGACTCAGGTCAGATGGTGGATTTATAGGGCATTTGGATCTACACCACAAGATGTAGAGGAGTGCAGAATGAGACGAGAGAGACACTTACTCCACTCAGAACCGTTGCTGCCTCCAGATGAGACGTCTGATAGCCCACCGCAGTCACAGTGATGCCCGCAACACCTGATTCATGATGGACAAGAACAGTCTGATGACCTGCAGAAAACACCACATCTATTACACACATACATCACACAGACGACATAAAGACCTACATATGACAATACATAGAAATTAGTGAACCAGCATATTGACAGTACTTTAAGGCATTCATTTCAAGTCTTTTCATGGCTTCCCTGCACTTTTATTGTTGATACTATCAATTGCAGCTCAAAAAGTAGTTTTATTTGAATGTTTTAAATATAATAATGATTTTGTAATTGCTGAACGCTGGTGATTTGTCACCTTCAAAACATATAGTGCCCAGCTCAAGCACACCCCCTTAACAGGTCTCTCTTTTTTTAATGAAAACTTTCTATAAGATACTATACAATAACATTTTTGTGTTTTTATAACAGATTAGTCAGTAGCTAAATCTGGAAATAATCAAACAAAATAACTTCAAATGCCGGAAGCTAGCTCTTTGCAACTCTCCCTTGATCACCCGCTGAAGCTAAGCAGGGCTGTGTCCGGTCAGTACATGGATGGTTGCTGCCGGAAGTGGCGTTCAGCAGGGGGTGCTCAACCTGCAGTCTGTGTGAGTCCTAACACCCCAGTATATTGATGGGCACTCTATACTGCTCAGTGAGTGCTATCTTGCGGATGAGATGTTAAACCTGACTCTCTGAGGTCATTAAAAATTAAAACTGACCTCCTAACCATCCTCATGTCATAACTGGCTTAATCACTTGGTCGCCTTTGCACCAATCAGCTGTGGGTGCCAAATACCAATGGTGTGCAGTTTGGCGCAATATGGCTGCCGTCATGTCATCCAGGTGGTGGATGAGGAGATTCCCCCAAAAAAATGTGTAAATCCCTTTGAGTGTTTAGAAAAGCGCTATATAAATGTAAGGAATTATTATTATTATTATTATTATTAAGAGCACCGTGCTAAAATTAATATACCACAATGCATATTTTAGGAAAAATATTAAATAAAATGTTAATAAAGTGAAACCAAAATCATGAAAAGCATAAAAAATAGGATAAATTAAGTTGCAATGTTGTGTTTTGTGATATTTCTTTCAACACCTCATTTGAATTTAAATCTAATTTCTGTTTGTAAATATGAACACATATTTTATGAAGACAAACACACTCTTATTTTAATGAATATTAGGGTTTAATAAAACATGCAATTTTTCAAAGGGAGTGTACTTATTTATGATGCCATTAGTGCTGCTTTTTTGTGCTCAGCGGCACTGAGAACATATTTCCCACACTTTAGGGTGTTTTTTTAATTGTATTTTACACATATTAGTTTTCCAAATAATTTCAATATGAATATGCGTATCGTTACACCCCTAATTTGTATTACACAAGTATCACAAGCATTCATTATAAAGGTACCATGAAGTTTCTTCTGTTTGTTGTTGTCCTCGTGTACGTGTAGCTGCATGGGCATGGTGGGTTCAATGCTCGCCAGGGAAACTTTAGAAGACTCCCAGATCATACTCAAAGAGCTGAAGTTATCAAACTTCCTGCCCTGCTCGTCGAATGCAGCCACATCCAGCTCTGGGTTGTGATAATTCGAAACAGGCACCTGGGTCAGAAAGGAAAAGAGGGTTTCAAGCATCAATAAGCAATGCATTTTAAGATTAATAATGAAAGTACAATTACAACAGATTCATGACATCAAGGATCAAGGATTCAAGGATCTCAGTGGAGTAATAATAATGACTTTATATCTCTATATTTATACTTTACCTTCTTCAAGCCAAAATGTTTTACACATTTGTCAGCAAAATGTTTTTATCGTTCAAAATATACATATATATATAAAAAAAAAAACCTAGAAGGGGCGGCACGATGGCTCAGTGGTTAGCAGTGTCGCCTCACAGCAAGAAGGTCACTGGTTCGTGCCCTGGCTGGGTGAGTTGGCATGAGTCCAAAGACATGCGGTACAGGTAAACTGAATAAGTCAAATTGTCCGTAGTGTATGAGTGTGAATGCAAGAGTGTATGGGTGTTTCGCCGTACTGGTTTGCAGCTGGAAGGGCATCCACTGTGTTAAACATATAGTGGATAAGTTGGCGGTTCATTTAGCTGTGGTGACCTCTGGTAAATAAAGGGACTAAGCCGAAGGAAAATGAATGAATGCATGAAAACCTAGATATTTATATGACTGGTATGTTTTAATCAGTACAGATGTTATTTTACCCATATTTGACATTAAATTGATAGTTTCCCAAAAATTGCATATTTACTATTTGGGTGCGCTGAAATAGAAATTCTGGGCCAAAACTTCTTGACACTCTTGGCCGAAAACGGAATCCAAAATTATTTGAAAAAATAATGTATTAAAATATTAATTTAAAAACGATCCACTGGTCTTGCGTTTTGGCTGACGAAGCAACAAACCGACCTTTGGATGAAATTAATGGGTTTCATAGAGCAGCGCTTTCCATGTCCGGTGTGAAAGCCACTTCACACCATGCAGTGGCTGGAGGGAGAACCACAAAACATAACCTTTTTCCAGCTCATATTTTTGGGTTTTTCTCCTTTCAGCATCAGAAAATTTGGTGCATCCCAAATTTATTCACCATATGCTTATCTTCATATGATTCCAAACTTTTATGAGTTTATTTTTTTCCCGTTGAAATGCTGCAGAGTTTGAATGCTCACCACTTGCTTGTTCTGCTGCAGCAGAGGGCAGGACAGGTCCAGCTGTGGGTTCACGTAAATGGGGGTCAGAGTGAGACGTGACGGAGGAGCGCACACAAATTTGACAACAGCCGGCTCCACAGCAGGGAAGGGGTTCGTCACGGTGGGCTGGTTCCCAACGGTCACTGCCAAGACCTGTGAAGACACAGTTATTTGAAGACTGTAAGCATATCAGTAGTGTGTGCAACGGATCACAAATCTCATGGTTCTGGTCATATTACAGTTTCTGAATCATGGATCGGACCGTTTTTCAGATCAGCATAAAGGAGAGGAGACACACACGCACAGCACTGAAGGATTAAAAACATACTAAAATCACAATCATTTATAATTAAGACTGCGTGGGTGTTTGAACCAAGATCCTGATCTTTTTGTTTAGGGGGTCTTCACCTTTATTATACACAACAGTGAAGTTGAGACAAGAATACATGGGGAGCGCTTCAGTGCTATTTGTCGGTTCACTTTACCACTAGGCTATTGGTGCCAGTGATCCCGATTTTTTTAATGGTTAACTGTGTAGCTATTAGTGTCGCCACAATATTGGAATTCAATACCAACCGGTCTTGAAATTTTAAAAACGTCTATTTCCTGCTAACATTTGAGCGCTGTTGAGCACGTTCTTAAACAGCGCTGATTTGCCAATGTTTTCACATGCTCAACAGAAATGACTCTGATTGGCCATGAAGGTCATCAGTTCACAGGACTTACAGCTGTTTACTGAGTGTGGCTACAGATACAGGGACACTGCAGCGTTTCAAAGCCATGAAGATCAGCCGATTCAGTGGATCGTATCAGCGCTCGTATTTCAGCTTGTTTTTCAGCTTATAAACAGACCATCTGATCTCTGCGGCTTTAAAACACTCCAGCGTCCACTAGTAGCTATACACTGAATGCACTAATGCAGGCTAAAAACTGAAAACACCAACACAACCTACTTAAATACTTAAAGCAATATTGGCAGAAATAAACCTTTAATTCTTAGTCTTTTTCTCTTTAATCGTTACAAACTTAGGATGAATATACAAGTTTACAAAAATGATTAATCCACAAACGTGGGTCAACTGTGATCCGTTACACAACTAGTGCACATTCATAACAGATGGTCCACAGGATATGACATCACAGGCTGCTTTACCTGCTCCCCCAGAGCTCGGCATGTGGCTCTGACCAAATGAGTGGAGTAGGTGCGAGCAGCGGGTCCAAACAGAGCCAGCGAGACACTGCTGTGGTCCTCAGCTGTCAGGTTTCTGAAGAACTTGGAGGGCTCCAGCACCCAGGGCCTGGGGCCTCCTTCAAAAGTCATGTCTTTAGAGGATCCCAACGTCACCACAGCCACAGACACAGGGTCAATCGGCTGTCAAAGAGAAAGCAACATGGTAATGTGTAAATCGCTGCTCGCCTGTCCTCCACATTCACTTCTTTACAACAGCTTACCTTGAGAGGCGGGTAGGCAGCAATGGTGATCTTTGCGCTGAGGTGAACATTACTATGGGTATAGCTAACCAGAAGGATGGTGTAACCAGGGATCAAGGCTTTAACTCGGACCCCGCTGCAATGGCTCTGACCGGGGGGAAGTCTACCTGAAGATGTAAAAACACACAAAATCTATTACAAACATTTTATACGTTACGTCAAAATCAATTCAAAATGATAGAATTCCCATTAAAGATCATGGTTATGATGAACATTTTGATTGCAGTGAACAAATTAAACTAAAATGTATTCAAATGATTTCATGGGTTTCCTCAAATACACCTGACACTGCTGATTTAATCTGCAAGATCAAAGATGTTCAACCAGATTAATGAAGGCATCTTTAATAGTTAGCAGAGCAGCTTTTTGCTTTATAACTACTAGATTGAACATAGTGGTCATTCTGACCGTTCTCAAATAAGACGTCATATTGTCATGTCATATTAACATTCAAAGCTTCTATTGAGATATTAAAATGAAGCTTTGACTGTCTGTCGTCATCAACCAGGCCATCATCACCCTAAAAATACAATATTTTAGCTGATGCAGCCTATGTATAGTTTTCTGCATGTATAAATGTATAGCTATTCTAGATCACTCGAGAATGTCAGAGCCTCACTTTCAATTTCACAAGCAGGGGAGAAGACTTTTTCCCAGCACTGAATATGCGGTTTTGAAAGACATATCTGAAGGTAAGTTATGTTTTTGATTTACAACAAAAACATAACTTTATGCAACAGAGCTATGCGTATTAAAAGGCAACAGAGAAAAGTAGCAGACACTGAAATGCATTGTGATCGCTATAATTGTTAGAGGTAGAAATGCCCATAGCTCTTTTGTGTTTTGTAATTTTAATAAAATAAAATATTATAAAGAAATACACACACAATTAGGAAGTCAGGGTATTAAAGATCGATCTGTTTTAATTCAACAAAGTTATTTCAATTTCAAAAACTAAAAATGGTCAAAATGACCCCCCAATGAAGATTTTATTCATTCTACAGCTATGTAAAGACACATTTAACTGAGTGAGTGAAGGACCATATCAATTTGCCATTACATGTCTTTGGAAACAGGTGGTATGTTAAGGCAAGGGGTCATAATAGAGCATGACAGAGGACTTTGGAACACACACATGCAGAACCATCTGTGTAAATACAGTCAGAAAAGCATGAAATGTGTTGAAACTATAGGTGGGCATAGATTAATTTTTTTATCTACATTAATCTCACTGTAATCTTGGAATTAATCTAGATTAAAACGGCTCATTTGAATTCTGCCGAAGGCATTCAGAATATGTGTGCTACCCAAATAATGACTAAAAGTGAGTTTTTGAGAACAGGTTTCTCAAACCAGCTGGCGCATTAGACCAGGGGCTCATCTCCTGTTTCCAAAATGCATCACAAACTGCTTGAGAAACTGTTCTACTATAATAAATGGTGATGAAAATAAATGTTCAATAAGATGTACTTGTGTTTACTCACTGTTTATTCAGTTAAACATGAATTTTGAACTGTAGGCCTACATAAGCTCCAAACAGCGATTTTTGAAGACCTTAATCTGACTAAAGTCATAACTGAACTAAACAGAAATGGAATTAAGACGTGGAGTATGCAGATATTAGTGCCATTGATGTAAACACTGCAATCAAACTATTACCATCATGTAGGACTTTTCGCTATATTTTCCGACAAGATCCACACACGCAGCTGTCAGTAAAGGACCGCGCGCACACACACACACACACACACATTGCGAAATGCTGAAGTTTTTTCTTTTCATTTGGCGTGCTTTATTAAATTCCATAACACTCTCATCAGTTCTTACTCCTTAATGAAATGTTCATGAGTGAATGTGAAACTGCTGAACTGCAGGTAAAGTCACCCAAAATTACAGGAAACTCTTACATGAAAGCACTTCACAAAAACACTTTAATTATATTATTGTCTTTTAAGGCAAATTAGATTACAGATGTCCATGTAAGAGTAGTCAGTAATGTCTTTGAAGTAAGTTAAAGATCCAGAAGGGCCTCCTGTTGATTTGATTAACTTTTTTTTGTCAGACGGCTCACCGGTTTGACTTTGATTCACCGTTATTCATTTTAAAAAGCACACTCTGCATTTTATTTGTATATGTTTAACTTGAACGCATAAACTCTACAGGTGCCTGATAGTTAGATGTGGAGCTAACATTAATCAGATTTACTCTAGTGAACTGCATCCATGTTAGCACGTCACGTTTGATGTGGTAATTTCACAGTAGGAATACACACAGGTTCGAAGACTCGTTTCCGCCACCTACAGTGCAATTCCGTCAGGTATACATTCGCGCTAAAATATCAAGGTGAAAGTCATCATAGCTTGTGTAAAATAGACCCAGCACCCAACCCAACTTTGAGAAAAGATTAACGGCGCTATACATATATATATATATATTTTTTTTTAATCGACCGATAAGAGTCTCGCTTATATGCAGCAAGTTAACACCGATAACGGCCCACCACTAGTTGAAACTGTCATGTATGTCTGTATAAAGACGAGTCCAGTTTACATGTTTGAAAACAAACACTAGTCATGATTGCTAAATGATTGGTAAAACAGTGATTAATACATCAGATATGTATATTATAAGGGCCAAAAAAAGAGGGGGCTTTAAATTGGGGCTGTAAAGGAGTAGAAGATTGGAGAGGCCTGTTGAACCAGGAACCAGCTGTGAAAACACAAAAGTAGGATACAGCAAATTTGAGGAACAGATTTGTCCTGGGAAAGACTGCAGATGGGTTTGCTCTGGACGGCCTCTGCATTATTAGAATATCCAATAAAATATATTCCTCTGATATTCATAACCTCCAGACTGAGTTTTATAAATTGATGAAAGGGCCAGAAACCACGACACTGGTAGTTCTAGAGTTAAAGGGACAGTCATCTGTTTACCACTCTTCACAGCGGCATCGATCAGTCGAACCATCAGCAGCTCACTCACATGTCAGCTCATAGACAGATTAGCTGATCAACACAGCTTGGAAATACTCCAGTGTCTGTGTATCTGTGTTTGCACAGCGGTGAAGAGCAATAAAAAATTGACCTTCACATCCAATAACAGCCATATCTGTTGTAGAGCTGCACGATTAATCGAAAAAAGAGCATGATCGAAATTCGACCCCTAGATGATCTTAATCCAGCATTTCTACGATTCCGTGAATCATATTTTCAAGTTCAGGAGAGAAGCAAAGGTGGCCGCACAAGTCTTCTCATTGTTTTACATATGTTGCTCAGCAACATGGACACCAAATGACATTGAAATAATCACATACTGTATTTATAAGGTATAATTCTCCCAAAAATGTCATTTCTGTTTTCTTGTAATGATGTATTCGCGGCCGCGAAATCACACGTGACGTGAGCTGCTGACCATGAGCTGTTACCACAATGAGGGCAGGCGCACGCCCTACTTAATGGTAGACGCGCGCGTCTACTTTAGTAGACAGAACCTGCATAGGCTGTGAATAACAGGTAATAAAGTTGTAAATAACAGTTTGTAGCACAAAGTGATCGTTTGGGAACTGCGTGGGAATTATGAACAGCACTTAGCAGTGAAAATGAAACCGAAAGCATGCACATCATTTAAATAATTATATCGCATTTTAGAGTTATGATTACGACAAGCATTTAATGTTTTTCTTCCATAGCGAACACAGAGTTGTGCATAAAAATAACTGTTTAACAGTGTGTCAGCATAACTACTCTAGTCTAGCCTATATAATGTTGAATATAATGTAAGACGGTATCTGATAATGACAAATGTCTCTTTTTACCAGTGAATAAATGGTCTAATAATGTTGTTAATGACAGATTGCTAATATATGTCTCAAACATAATAATTCAACATCAGAATTATAAATAGTTGTATTCTGATGTCATCACTTTACTGTGCATTAATGACCAGGACAAATTTAAAGGCTGTTTAAGTCCACCATTCAAAGTCTATTCAAAATTTAACATTTTAACCAGCAGATCTACACATTATAATATTATTGTTGTTTTATCATGAAAACAGTTATCATGTTTGAGAATAACAATAATAATAGCCGACTTATATTAACCTTTATTTTACATCTACAGAATCGTGAGAAAATCGTGATCTTTATTTTAAGCAAAAAAAAATTGCGTTTCTCATTTTAGCTAGAATCATGCAGCTCTAATCTGTTGAGCATGTGAACACGCGAGCCAATCAGCTGTGTTTAAGAACTCAACAGCGCTCAAATGTTAGTGGTAAAATGGATGTTTTTAAATTTCCAGTATCGATTAGCACTGAAGTCTTTTGACAATCCTACCCTTCTAGGTGCTTTGATTATTCCAGAAAAAACTGTAACTTTCTCTTATCAGCATTAAATAACTAAAGAAAAAAAAAAGATGGAGACAGTAGTACTCTATTGGTATTCAAGATTCAGGAAAAATGAGTATGACTCCCCTATTTAATGTCTGATAGTTACTCTAAAATTAAAGGGATCCTCTGCACAATATCTGACAGCTCTAGAAACCATATACTGTTGATGTACGGAAGCTCAGCATCAAGAAGTCTGGTTTTGTTTCCCTTACGAGAAAGAAAACGATCATTTCCACTCACCCTCCAACAACTGGAAGACGCCAGTACTCTCCATGTCCACCTGCATATCGAAGTGTGAGCAGTCGCTGAGTGTCACCCTCTCGTCCCCCAGCTGACCGAAGATTCGCAGGGGCAGATCCAGATGCAGGCCCACACGAGCCTCCACCACACACGGGCTGAACTCCATCCCCACCGGCTCAATCACATACACCTGCAAACACAACACCAGCTCAATATTTGCATACTCATATGGTTATTTAAAGGGCTCTTGGCATCTCAAATTAAAGTTAATTGAAGTCAAAATGATTAGCCCTCCTGTGATTTTTTTTTTCTTTTTCAAATATTTCCCAAACTATGTTTAATAGAGCAAAGAATTTTTCACAGTATTTCCTATATTTTTTCTTCTGGAGAAAGTCTTATTTGTTTTATTTTGGCTAGAATAAAAGCAGTTTTTAATTTAAAAAACATAATTTTAAGGTCAATATTATTAGCCCCCTAAGCAATTTTTTTGACTGTCCACAGAACAAACCATCGTTAAACAATGATTTGCCTAATAACCCTAACTTGCCTAATTAACCAAATTAACATAGTTAAGCCTTTATATTGCACTTTAAGCTGAATAGTAGTGTCTTGAAAAAATATCTAATAAATTAATATGTACTGTCATCATGGAAAAGGCTTCAGGATGATCTCAGTATCAGAAGCAAGTGGCTGGTTTATTCTTAACAGTGTCATTTTGGAGGATTAAACGCAAGGACTGCATAATAGTGGAAAAACTGACATTGCAATATTTAGTTTTTCTGCGATTTACAGCTGAAGTCAGAATTATTAGCCCCCCTGAATTATTAGCCCCCCTGTTTTTTTTTTCCCCAATTTCTGTTAACCGAAGAGAAGATTTCTTCAACACATTTCTAAACATAATAGTTTTAATAACTCATTTCTAATAACGGACTTATTTAATCTTTGCCATGATTACAGTAAATAATATTTGACTAGATATTTTTCAAGACACTTCTATACAGCTTAAAGTGACATTCAAAGGCTTAACTAGGGTAATTAGGTTAACTAGGCAGGTTAGGGTAATCAGGCAAGTTATTGTATAATGATGGCTTGTTCTGTAGACTATTAAAAAAATATACAGCTTAAAGGGGCTAATAATTTTGACCTTAAAAAAAAATTAAACTGCTTTTTTTTCTAGCCGAAATAAAGCAATTAAGACTTTCACCAGGAGAAAAAATATTATCATAAAAACGTTCTTGCTGTGTTAAACATAATTTAACATAATAAGGGGGGCTAATAATTCTGACTTTAACTGTTTATACCAAATGCCTTGAATAGCTCTATTTGGAAAGAATTCATAACTTTAGATTGATTGATTAATAATAATACAGTCTTAAATAAATTAAAGTCTAAAAAAATATCATTAATATACTGACTCTTCACTTGTTCAAACCCTATTTGAGTTTCTTCGAATAAAGAAACCACATTGTAGTCCATATTAAATTATGAAAAAAGTTGATGGGTGCCATAAACCAGCATTTATCAAAATATCTTTTGTGTTCAACAAAATATTTGTCAAATATGAAACAAAACAATGTGAGTGCACAAACAGCCTGCAAGTGAACAACATTACTGTACACTTAAAAAAAGACATAAAAAAGGAACATAATTTTGAGCACACAAACATGCAACCTGAATCCACACAGACACAAATTATCTAAACACATGCGCAAATAATTTCTGAGCATATATAATAATAATAATAATAATAATAATAATAACAATTTATTTTTATATAGCGCCTTTAAAACTTAATTCTCAAAGCGCTTTACACAAAAAAGATACAGATAGTTTAGACTCACGTGAGATGAACACCTCACGTACAGGAAGTTTTAAGCTGGGGGCGGGACCCAAACTTATGCTTATTGTGTTGACAATTGCTATAGAGTGGAGGAACTATGACGTCACCTTGTAGGCGAATCAGCTGCTAGCATAAAACTGGTTCCCTCGATAAATTCCCTATAGGATTTTTCCATAGACCTTTCGAAAATTGCAAATAATAAGCTCTGTGTTCAAGCACAGTTCATTACACTTACACACTTTGTCCAGCCGGATAATCATCACACGAAAATACAACTTTAAGCAATTTTGGATCTTGAATGCAAACGCAAGAACTGAAAAGCTAACATTAGGCCATAAACGGACTACAGCCTTCGCCTGTGACGTCAGCACCACCCTGCTGCAGACAACTCTTCAAGCATGATCCAGGACAATGACTTACGCTCTCGGTTCATTATATTATAATCCACGCTATATATTATAAACAAATTAATATGCAAAAGCACATACACCTACGTGCCTTTTGAATAGTTTTTACGTGGGAAATACATTTTGTTTTGTTTTAGGGTTGTTGTAAAAGTTTTTAAACTGAATGTATAAATGTGCCTACATAGTATTATCATAAGACATGTTTAAATAAGTGTATCGCTCGTGTGCATACAGCCCGCTTACCTTAGTAACAGACAACAGAAATGAGGCGTGAGGGACAAGTCTAATGTTATATGCCTGAAAGTTCCATCACGAACACAGAACAACATTCAACATTATTTTTTGTCACCGAGTACAGCAAAAAGCAGCCCATACAGTCACATATGCTGTACATTTTAAAGAGGAGTGTAAATATTGCAGTTATGACAGAGTTAAATGTGTTCAGATGAAAAAAAAACCCGACGAAAAATCTATGGATCACATTAAAATGACAGTAAATATGTATTACACATTTATTCACACATTTGCATTACTGAGAGCAGGAGAGAGACAGGCTGCACTGGTAAGCAGTATCCCCATAATATCGTTTAATTAAAATAAATAATCAACAAATGAATCTGTCTTGACAGTCTTTACAAGTGAAGGCACTATCTACACACAATATAAATTCACAGTTAGAAAAATACTACAAACTATAAAATACTATTCATGAAAATACTTAAATAACAGACATATCCAAATGCCCACAGCAAGCGATCTGCGCTCCAGACCAGTTCAGCTTGATGACGTATAATGTCTCCGACACTGTCTGTAGTCCCGTTTAGCAACTTGACAGCAACCGTCTTTTTAAAGAAGCGAAACTGATTAAAAAAATCAAGAGTGTGATGTAACTGATGCGTTTTATGTCGTAGAATAAAACGTGAAAGTATTTTGAGTTTGTGTTAGCCACGGACCTTATTTAAGCCCTTTAACTGAAAAAACGATTCAAAAAACCTATTGACTTTGGGACGAGGGAACCGGAACTGCTACAATGCTAACTCGCTTCCGGGTTTTTGCATACAAATTGACGTCATAGTTCCCCCACTCTATTAACTGTTCATCATCTGACTGGCTGTTGATTGGCTGTTATAGGCCATTAAAAAGGATAAAGGGAGCAATTGAAACATGGGATACAGTAAAGAGGTACATTTTCTTTCTTTCTTAATCCCATTAAGATAGCTTTTGTTAACAAATCGAGAAGAAATAACTAAGTATTAAATATCATTTTACCCCAATATTGTGCTGCCCAAATATCACATTTAGATTTGTTAACAATCATGTACTGCATTGGCCTAAAAAAAGCAACTTTTCATTTCATTTAAATAAGAAAATTATTCAAAGCTTTTTGGTCATTTTGAGTAAGATGCTAATGGTCTAATTTGATTTAATGCTTTATGCTAAGCTAAGCTAAAAGTGCTCTCGCAAGAGCGGGATACTGGCTGAATTAATGCAAAAATTGTAAAACTCAACAGTGTACTGTACACTTCAAGGGAGCTGTACAATACTTTCAAAAATAGGTGAGGGTTCCTTTAATACAAAAAAAATAAAATGTGTAATGTCCTCAAGCATGACTGCAGGAATCACCTTCATGTCTCCGTAGTGCAGTGGGTTTCTCATGTCATGAGCGTAGATCACACTGACTCCAACATCTCTGACTGTGGTCATCATACCTTTTACTGTCACTGTGGCCACTGCTGAGTTAGTGGACGACCAGCTGAAGTTTCCACTTCCTCCAGTAGCCTGAAATGGAGACAAAAATCACCATTATGTAACACAGACTAGTGGTTCCCAACCTGGGATCTGCAGAGGGGGGCGCAGAAGCTTATATGCTTTGAGGTTAATAAGAGTATAAAATGTCCCACTAATAATTTTATATTCAAATTGTTTAGCAATTAAACAAAATAAACAATTAAATAAAGATGTAATTAACAACAGTCTTCCAGGGTTACCGACTATGAGCAAATGGATATTTTGTGATATTTTGGGTTTTTTTCTGCTGGAGACATTACATTTTGTTAGAGATTGCATTTTTTTGACAACATTTTACTTTCACTTCTTACATTTTTACAAAAATATCTGCACTTTCTACTCCTTACATTTTTATATCGGGCTCGTTACTTTTGTTTTCATATGTTTGGTGGCACGATCTAAATTATTCCTTGTCATTGAGCAATTTGAGCGCCTTTTTGATTCAATCTAATTTTGTCATTGTGCGCGTCTTTTTCAACCAAGGTTATCACGTGCCGTATGAAGGCTAGTTTATGAAGATTACTATGAGAAAGTCAAGGATGACTTCGCAGATGAGACAGAGGGAGACGGTGAATTTAACATGAAGGATGCTGCTCTGTTTACACGGTAATAACACACATTTTGCTCGATCAGATCACAGGTAAACAAGAGAGACACGTTCCAGTTCAAAAGAATGCAATTTAAATGCTTAAGCTTGGAGTCTTTTGTCCACTTCCGATCATTCTCCACAGGATTTATCTGATCTTTCAATGTAATACCGTGAAAAAAGTGATGTTTTATAAAGATTTGCATGTTTAGTTAAAAAAAATCTAATCCTTTATAAAAACTTTATACATTGAGATTTATTTCCTTTATTTCTGATAAGTTCATATTTCCTAATACAGAATTTATGGTTTTTTACAGCTTTATTGATTTAGATTTTATTGATGCTGTTGTCTTTAATTCATTTTTTAACAAATGTTTTACAACAACAAAAGTAACTATACTGGGCAATTTATGAATAAATATTGATCCTGAATTTATCATTTATTATTCCAGCATAAGTTTTGCGCAGCGGATGCCCTTCCAGCTACAACCCAGTACTAGGAAACACCCATACACTCTTGCATTCACACATGGACTTATACACTAGGACCAATTTTGTTCATCTATTCACCTATACTACATGTCTTTGGACTATGGGGGAAACCGGATATTTACCAACCTAGTGAAACTAAAATATGTAGTAGTAATTGGTACTTTTTACTTTAAACTTTTTTAGGCCGTACTTCTTTACTTTTACTTGAGTGCAAAAGTGTAGTCAGTACTTTAACTTTTACCAGTCATTTTAAACATGAGTATCTGTACTTTTATTTGAGTAAAGGATGTGTGTACCTCTGCCATCTCTGCTTATAAATAAATACATATTAATTGGCAAATGCTTTGACAAAACAGCCATTTGTTTGAAAATGCATATCACACTGATCCTAAATAGGCTCAGCTCAAAAGAAAAAGAGCATATTGTGAGTTAAAGTGAACATATTTTTTACACTGATCACATTTCACTAATAGCAAAAGACCCTAAACAGCACAGCGAGATCTAGTGAGATATATCCAGCTGCAGACCCACAGACCCATACACGTTTCAGGCACTTACACAATCTAGCACACACAAACAAGGCAAACCATATATGGTTAATGACGGATCAGTCGTCTTCTATTTTTTTCTTGTTTAACGGCGACTAACTCCTTAGGAGCATTATCGCCACCTACTGAATTTCACAAATATGGCGATCGAAACTACGATGCTCCATGCTACGATTGCCATTTATTAGACTGTGAACAGTTTAAGGATTTCCCATTTCAGTCATTATTATTTCATTATTATATCGTAACAATCATTTCAACATCTATGCAGTTTTGGAAATTAAATTATGTAAATAAAAATAGTTGGTTAAATGCTTCTGACTTTATTCACGTATCCACAGAAAGAAACATAATTGACTGTCTAATTGTAGGATTAAGTGTAATAAACTAATTCAGGATCTTAATGTTGTCATACTTAGTTCAAATTGTTGAAATATAAAAAACAACAATTTGTTACATTAAAATGAATTACTATAGTTGATAATTTCAAATTAATAGAGTTATAAACTGATTTAAACTACTTTATCTTTTACTAAACTGTAGCAACTGTTAGTAATATATATATATATATATATATATATATATATATATATATATATA
>CAIGQZ010032598.1:3465176-3487481 GCA_903798205.1 Danio tinwini
ATATATTTATATTTATTTATTTATATATACTCACTGACACTTTATTGGGTTCACCTTACTAGCACTAGTAGTACTTACTAAGACCACATTTTGCCTTCAGAACTGATTCAAAAAGGTATTAGAAATAATCCTCAGAGATTTTAGTCCATATTGACATGATAGCATCACGCAGTTGCTGCAGATTTGTCGGCTATCTCCTGTTACACTACATCCCAAAGGTGCTCTATTGGATTGAGCTCTGGTGACTGTGGAGGTCATTTGAGTATGGTGAACTCATTAGCTGTTTCCATCCAAAAATGCAAACTATCTTTATGTGCAAAGCTGGAATATGGCATAAAAGATGTGCGAATAAAGCAGCGTTTCTATCCAATGAGTCAAAGCGAACAAAATCGTCACTTCCTGATTAACTGGCTCCAAATATTAAGAGTAAAAACTGAATTTGCTGCGGTAGGAGAAGCTGCATGAGTGTTTTCTTCATTTAATAAATGACTTGCGCCTCAGAAGGCAATCCTGACACGCGGTGAACACACAGTGGCATTTGAAGGCATGAGACGCGGAGCACAGACGCTCTTGATTCTGGAGGTCATTAATAATATAATAACACTAATACTGAGATGGTGTATTAGAATGACAAAAAACAACATTTCAGATGTTCTACAGTGTGCTCAGTCTGCTGGTTTATCCATTCACACACATTTTTATCATCACATGATCTCTTATAACAAAATCACATGATATTTTTTAATGCGCATACTGGAATTTGCTCTGTAAAAGTGTTTCCATCATAGTTTATGTGCATTTTTTCTTATTAAATAAAAGTTTATCCTACTCAGTTATGCACATATGTTTTTATGTGCATTTTCAAACTTTATGCACATTTTGCCGTTTCCATCAACCGTTTTTTTTATGCGCATATGCAAAAATGTGCATAAAAATAGGTGGATGGAAACGTAGCTATTGTCACGTTCAAGAAACCAGTCTGAGATGATTTGCGCTTTATGACTTGGCATGTTATCCTGCTGGAAGTAGCCATCAGAAGATGGGTACACTGTGGTCATTAAGGGATGGACATGGTCAGCAACAATACTTAGGTAGGCTGTGGCGTTGACACAATGCTCAATTGGTACTAATGGGCCCAAAGTGTGCCAAGAAATTTTCAAGAAGAATGTCAATCAAAGTGGTTCTGCTGATTGTTATTATCTTTATGTGGTTTCTTTAGTGTAATTCTAAATAATAGAAAAAAAATTATATTAGCATTTTAACAATAATTTAGTAATGCAAGAAACTTTTGAGATTCCTCTCTGGAATTTAATTCCACTGAAAACAATCAGAAATTCAGAATTTCAAAACAGAATTCAAAACCATTTTGCATGCCCAAGCAAACTTACATCAGACAGATATATCTTGTGCCCCGACTTATCAAACACTTCAATGAAGATCTCATATTTCCTCCCCGTCTCAAGGACCCAGCGATCCTCTGGATGAATCTTAAATGCTAGTGGACAGGATGATTAAAAAAGCCTCTCGTTACACCTCTTGCAAATCAATAACACATCAATTCATCAGTTTAATAAAATCCAATGTGCCAAAAAAAAACAAAGAAAGCAAATGCAAACAAACCCAGATATCCAGGCTCCACAACATAGATGGTGCTGTTGGGCAGACGAGAAGCTCCCTGCATCCCGAGACCTGGACACTCAGAATGAAGGAAAACCTCTGGATAAAAGTAGCAGATTGTTCATCAAATACCTCACACACTGCTCGGTTCAACTACAGAGTTATCAAAAATCTGGAAAACTGTGTCATTTGATTAGCCTGGAGGCAGTGTAAAGGATACTCTTGTGGTCCAGCAAGATGTTTGTGTGTCCGTGTTGAAGGGCAAACACTGTTGAGCTGCTCTGGTCCAGGCTTGCGACAGGGGCGTTTGGGTTTCCATTAGGAGCGACTGCACTGTTCTGAAGCTGAAGTTCATACTGATCACAGGGCATGGACAACTCTGAAATAAAAGAGGACACGCTCAGGATACGGACAGTAACAGAGACAGCACATCCACTGATTTAAAACCCACTGTGGTCTACACACATGCATATCTCTGATCTTGCTTTACATTTTCTTTTTTTAAAGACAGTTCACCTCAAACTGAAAACTCAATCTCTCATGCTGTTCCACACCCGTGAGACTTTTGTTCTTCTTCAGAGCATAAATGAAGATTTGGGTTCATTCTCAATCTTATTTTATACCCCTACCCCTTCCCACAGTTGAAGTTCAGTTCAGTGTAATGAGTGTGATCAAGGAATGAATGAATCAAGAAATGAATAAAATAATTAATCAAGAAATGAATGAATCAATGTATGGGTAAAAAACCAATGAATCAATCAGGGTTTTTGCAGGTTTCACCAAGTTAAATTTAAAGGGCACCTATAGTGAAAAATCAGCTTGGACAGACATATGTGTAGGTATAGTGTATAGACCGTCATATTGGGGTGATATAAACACACCCAGTGCTTTTTTTTCAATTTAACAACATAAAAACGGTGGACCAATTGGAGCGGTTTTGAGACCGACCGCAACTTGACGTAGGAGTGCGGCCCCCCCACCCACCAAATTGATTGATAGCTGCGTATTAACGTCTCCGTGATAGCGCGTTTAATCACATCAACAAGACAGGATGTGTGCAAAGCAACCGGGAATAAAAGGTCTGTTCAGTTTAGGATTATTAATCATCATCAAATGTGATCAAGAGTGAGTTTTACAAGTTGAAACTGTTTTAAAACAGTGCATGTGTAAAATGAATTACAGCGATTTAATTCAGCTTTACTTCATCAACACAGCCGCGTGTCAGAACAGTTATACAAGATGCTGCTTCAATCCCGGTTTGTGGACGTTAAATCAGGTTTATTTTGTACATTAACGTAACAGATATCCATACAGCAGTGGATATTAACCTGTATCCTGTCACATTTGCACGCAAAAATAGTGCAAAGCTACACTCCTGCGCTGTCTGTGTGTGTATACATGTGTTTGCATGAAATTTGCAACGGCATTGTGTGTGACTCATTGTTGCAACTCCACAACAAATGCATCAAATGCTCATTGGTAAAGTTCTTATTGTAGTATTTCTCACAAACGTTACGTGAGATCAGCTTCATTTATGTCTGTCAGTTGTCTGATGCAGCCAAGGGCGGCGATTGAGGCCCGCTGAGAGACACGTGGGAACGGTGGGCGGGGAGGACTAGCCTTAAAGGCGCAGTACACAAAAACAGCAGCAAGCTGTTTAGAGCTATAAAATACAAACTAGTGAAAGCTATGATGAATAATCTGATGTGTGTTTTGAGCTAAAACTTTACAGACACATTCTGGGGACACAAAAATCTGGAAAAAGAGGTAACCTAGGTGCCCTTTAAGACTTTAAGACATTTATGTCTTAAGACCATTATGAATGAAATTTTAGATTCATAAAGGGCTAAAGACTAAGGAATTTTTCGAATGGCCAGAAGAAGATTTTTATTTGCCCCATACATTTAATAATACAATAATAAATTAATAATGAAAATGGTAATATTTTAGATATTTCTTAGCAAAATATTTTAAATATTGTGTAAAAACAAGCATACACTTTTTATTCCAACATAAACTTTCCTTAAAATAAAAAAAATGAACAAATGTTTTAAAAGTTTTGAAAACTATAATAAACTAAATATGCACAACAATTTGTCCAGGTCAGTGTCCTTGGCAGTAAATACATGGAGCACTTTTAACAAAGAGCTAAAATCTACATTCTTAAATAAACAGTTAACAGTTTTATTGAGATGGATTGCTGGTGATTGTATGGGTTTTGGCCAGATTGGGAAGCAATACATGGACAAAAGAAAATCAAGACTTGTGTAAAAAATATTTAAGACCTACAACACAATATTTCAGTAAATTTAAGACTTTTTAAGGCCTAAAATTTTGGTTTTGGGATTTAAGACTTTTTAGGACCCTGCAGAACCACTGATCAATGACCAAATGACTCAAGGAATGAATGAATGAATGAATCAAGGAAAGAATGAATGAATCAATCAAAGAATGAATGAATAATTCAATTAAGATTTGAATGAATGAATCAAGAAATTAATAAATCAATCAATTACCACAAAAAATATATTAATTATTCAATCAAAGAATGAATGAATGAGTGAATAAATTAATCAATTAATTAAGAAATGAATAAATTAATCAATGAATGATTAATCAGGGAATGAAACAATCAATCAATCAAGGAATAATTAAATGAACGAATCGGTTCTCAAGGAAAGAATTAATGAATCAAATCATGAAATAAATAAATAATTCAATCAAGATTTAAATGAATGAATCAAGAAATTAATAAATCAATCAATTAACAAATAAATCAATCATTTAATCAAAGAATCAATGAATGAGTGAATCAATCAATCAATCAATCAAGAAATGAATGAATTAATCAATCAATGAATGATCAATCTATGAATGAAACAATCAATCAATTAAGAAATGATTAAATGAATGAATCAGTTCTCAATGAATGAATGAATTAATCAATCATACCTGTTATCTTTCCTTGACGGATTTTCTGCACTTGATATTTGATGATTGTGCCTGCAAGCAGATAAACATCATACGCAGGACTCAAGAGGATGTTTTCCAGGATCAGAAGTCTGACCTCAGCAGCACCAACATCCTGAAAAACATATTCAACCAAAAGTGCACCAAAAGTACACCACAAGCATGAAAACCCAATACGAGGACAGAAATGTATTTCTAAAAAAAAAAAAAAAAAAACACACACACACACACACACACACACCCACACACACACACACACACACACACACACACACATATTAATTTAGCACTAAAAGCAATCAGAAATGTGACACAGACCTTATAGATTGACTCCTGTATTTTGGCTTTGAGTTTGGCATGGCCGGTTTTGATTCCTGAAACCAGGACGATGTCTCCCTGATGTCCCACGCGCTCCATCTCAGAGATGTATCCTGGAGGAGTGTATGCCGACTCTGCAAAGCGCAGGATCCTGCAGACAGGCAGCTCAACGTTACATGGGCAGTCAGGCTTGTAGAACAGCACACAGTCAAGAAAACAGTATGAAAGTCACTTCATACAGCAAGCAAATTAAAAATTATTCATATTACTCCTGCAAAAAAAAATGGCATAATACTTTTAGTTTTAGTGTTGCATTAAGCAAAACAGATACTGTACAAATTAACATACTTCAAAAAACAATGTCAAAATTTAAATCAACAATTACTTTGCACTTTGGAACTTTTAAAGTAAAAAAATTATTATTTTAATATATAAGATTTTTGGTACAAACTATTGTTACCCTGAATGACATTTTAGTGGGCTTTTAGTAAAACACATACAGTCACTTTAATAAGTTACTATAAATACTTTTTGGAAAGATGCATTGAAAGCTACATCAGTAGAAAAATCCAACCCAAAGACTTTTAATGCATGTATAATTAAAAGATTTGTTCTTGAACACCTCAGTGGCTTGCTTTCTTCCATTAAAAACAAAAACAAAACAATGTTAAAAAAACAGTTTGTGTTTTTTGTCTATAAAATGAGTGTCAGTGAGATACAATTATGAAGTCAACAAAAATCTGCAGATCCATTAGATGCTTTCTTTTCTGAATCATCAGACAATGAAAACATTTCACCTCAGCCTTTCCAGATATTTTAAATTAATTCTGACAAACCCTGTGGTTATAAATCAAAAATAATGCTTGTGATTTTTGCAGATAGTTCCATTTACTTCTTTATGATTTATAACTAAAAAAGTACTGTCAATTCTATCTGTCACACCAAATGATATATAGTGTCACACTCTAAAATATCAAAATAAAGCAGCGTTCAGTATGTATACTTGCTTATTTTTTATGCTGAAAAAACCTTGCTAATCCAAATCACATTTTAAATCTTCAAACATAAAGAAATTCAACAAAAATGGGACTATCAGCACATTATTAGCCATTGTTATTAATGTGAGAAAACATGCGTACCGTAGGGTGTTGTAGGAGTCAGGGAAACCTGCCATTTCGGCATCCTTCACAATGGTCCACTCAAACAGCAGACTGGCCAGAGTACTGAAGGTGTTTCCTGAGCCAGAATGAAGAATAAGATTACACAGACTGATGACAATGACATGATTACCTCTGCACACTTGTCCTGGTGGGCTAAATCAGTGTTACTGTAAGCTAATATTAAGTGTTATTGGTCAACGATAAAATATTGTTATCATACAATGATGCTTCTCCCTCTTGTTATGATTAAGATACAGTATCCCTATCAAACCAACTCTAAACTTTATATTAAATGAATGAGAATCATTCCTAAAGCATCATGATACTGTGAGCGTATCCCAATTCCTAATTCAAATCAATGCTCTTTAAATCAAAAATGTCATATGGCAGATTCTCAATGTGGTTCACTGAAGTCCCAAAGCTTTAGAAATGTCTTCATAACCTTTTCCAGAATGGTAGATCTCAATTATTTACTCAATTGTTTTTTTAATTTCTTTAAATCTTGGCCTGATGTCTAGCTTTTGAGGATTGTTTGGTCTACTTAATCAGTAAGGGGCAAACATTTTTCACACCATTGTACAAGCCAATTAAGGTTGTACTCACACTAGGCACAATTGCCTCGAACCGTTTCAAGGCATGACTGTCACCCTGCCCTCTCCCTCTCGGCCCTCACCTTCTGAGCCTGAGCACACTTACGTCATCAATGACGCGACTGTTCAGTTATGAAGAAAAGCCATATCACAATGGACATTACAATAGGTAGTACAATGCATATTGCTTTAGTTATATTGTTTTTTATTATTTTAAGTCATTTGAGATGCGATGACACAATCACTCTTCAAATGTTTTCAATTCACTTTTCCAATCTTTTGCCGAACAGATACACCATTTTTGACAAAGTCATTGTGTGCTCTGGCCCATCTCTTCCAAACGGGCCAGGGTCAACCAACCGAACAACACCCGGTTCAGATAGCCTGGTGTGAGTACACCCTATATACAGTATGTTTCATTATAGTTTAGTTTATGTCATTTATCATTGTAATCCTAATAACATACAGTCCACTGCTAACCTGTTCTGGTTACATTCTGTTATTTCAGATAAAAGACTTCCAATCAGCTGTGAGCAAACTCATCTGAGACAAAGCCACAATTCTCGAAATTAAAGGTATTGACATGGTAAAGGTTTTTCTGTTTTGGTTGACTTATGTCTGCACTTTTTATGTTGCCAGTTGCCACTGTGTCAGCTGTCTTGCTTGAGCACACAACCTGAATGACGTCAGTTGCTTTTGTTTCACTCAGAGTTTATTCAACTTTAGGTGTTGAGAGCAATCCTGCAAAAAATGTGAGGTGACCAGGGCGAATAAGCAGTATGCCAAGTCCTCACTCTCAATAGAAAACAACTTTAAAAAGGCACCAAATATCTTCAAATATTAGATATAGAAAGCCCTGAGCTCCCCCAATAATATCCAGCTGCAAGCAGCAGTTTGCCTTTTTAGAACAATGTGAATTGGTGCTACAAAATATGGTACAAAACCTTGCTGCATTATGATATAATGTTTTAGTACGCTTACTATTGTTGCTGTAGTTATTTTTATTATTAGTAGCAGTAGAATTTTCTTACAGCTCATTTATAAAATGCTAATGTAGTACCTGCAGAAGTACAATTAAAAAGCATTTTACAATAATCATTTCAAGAGTTCACACTTAGCTGATGATTGATTATAAAGCTTGTTTGGCATGCTGTCCCAGGAGAGAGCCCTGAGCTCATAAGATCCTCAAGCCCAGGGCTCCCTCCAGTTTGTAAGGCGAGAGGGGAGTTTGAGCTCAGGTAGATCTCAAGAACTCCCCTGCTGAAGTAGCTAATGAACAGATAGAGATTGCTCTTAAGAGATAACTACTTACTAGGAGCATGTCTATGGTGCTGATTTGGATTATTCAATTAACTTAAGTTGCATGTTTTTGGACGGTGGGAGGAAACTGGGGGATCCGGGGAAAACCCACATGAGCACGGGGAGAACGTGCAAACTCCGCACAGAAATGTTGGCTGGCTTGGTAAGGACTAGAACCAGTGACGTTCTTGCTGTGAGGCTACAGTGTTAACCACTGGGCCACTATGCCACCCATCTAGGAAAGGAGGAGGAGTAGGGGTGAAAGGGGGGATTCTTCAAAATGAAGATGGCTGTTATATGGAACTTAGGGTATTTATAGTCGCTTAGGAATCATCTGATTGGTGAATTATAAATTGGATAATGCGAGACTAGCTGCAAGCAATTATAAGCATGTGATCCTCTCGTAATTAGTTTATAAATAAACTTAACTTAGTTTACATTGCATTTTATTATATTTAACAAAGCTTCTCAATAGTGTCATTTTAGTCTTAAATGTTGATAATTCATAAAATTTTCTTCTACTTACAAAGTAAAGTATAAAAGCAAGTTATCGAATTTCTTTAAGCTAAAAATCACTCTTACTATACCAGGAATTTAAGACAGCTCCAGAGGTCTCTCAAATGGTTAGGAGCCACCAGTGTAGGGTTGTTTTGGTGTTGTGGAGTAGAGAACTTTTCTCTGAATTTAGTGAGCTTGTTGACCGAATAATGATGCGTTAAAATGGAGACGCAAGCGGTGCGCGCAAGTAAACTTCCTGTAAGAGCCATAATTTGATTTAATATAATTCATTAATAATGCTCTAATTTATGTACAGTTTACATATGTTGATATGTTTAGTTGTGTACATTTGTTGATTTCACCCCTAGTCTTTTGTTTGTAATGGTTTGCACTGCCCTTATTGGACTGTTTAAGTTATATTACAAATTAGGAAAGTGAAAAAAAGAAAGACGGAGCAAAACAGTCTTTTGACCGGAGTTTGTTATGCTGTTTCAGTAAACATCTTTAAAAGGAAAGAAACCACAGTCAATTTATTGCCCGACTGATTTTGAAATTTTAAATGTACACTTGCCAAAAAAATGTAAATTCAGCAGCCGAACAGCGATTAACTGTTTAGTGGTCCACTTGTGAAAAGGCTTTTTTTATTTGTCTCTGCTCAAGTGTGTGACCCCAATCCACAAATACCGAAAAACGCATCAATGCTTCCCAATGATGCACTGGAAGCTGGAATACAAAAGTACAGCCTTGTGCCAGTTGTCCTTGTTGCTTTATTGCAGTAGATAAACAGCAGCTGATTTGTTTTTAATCATGTATATGTATTTATTTTAGATATTTCCATTTTACAGAAATCCTGCGGACAATTTCATTCATAATCTCGCAGTGCATTGTCACCCAAAATTTCATACCTCCAAGTGTCATCAACCCTGAAAACTGGACTGGCACAGTTTCAATTTACTAGAACTTCTATGTTAAGCTGTTAAGACAATCTATGTTAGATTTCTAATACACAATCTACATTGTAAAAGTGCTATAAAAATAAAGATGAATTGAATACATTGTCACAGAATTTAAGATTTTAAATGAAGTTTAAGTTAGTGAATGACTAGTAACCACGGTATGTATTTAATACTCAACTGCAGGAATAAGACATCTTCATCTTTGATGGGCATCTGGAGTTTGACTAAACTAACTTTACATTTTTGGCTGAGCTACACCTTTGATCTCCCAGCCCCGTCCTGCATGTCTGAGCAGGTCAGAAGGTTTGACTCACCCTCTGAATCCAGTGCGTGGATCTTCAGCTCCAGTGGAGAGTCCTCCAGATGAAGCTCTCGTGTAGTTGACTCGATCTGGATCTCACTGATGACGTCCACTATAGCATCACAGCGCAGTACCTGTCCTGTCACTGGAAACACACCACCAGCAGACTCATCACACCACTGAAGGAATAAACTACAGCAGAACTAACATAGAACAACTGCTCTGAATATAAAACAGACACTGCTAATAACACTATGGCCACACTACAAATGAAACAACTCTTAAAACTGGTTCACAATTAGAAAATGTAGCCCCTTAACCCTCCTGTTGTCTTACAATTCTCTATACATCATTCACCCTTAAGGCCCATGCACACCGAGACATTTTTTGCTCGTGTTTTCCGACGACGTTTAACGCCTTGTGGCTAAATAAAGGGCGTCAATGTGATCGTCCACACCAACGCGCAAAACGCCAGACGCAAAAGCGTCATTTTAACAATAATCATTGCTTCATCGCTAGAGCTGCAGCTGCTGCTAGAACCATCCATAACAACAAGCTGTGTTACAAGCTGGTGTCAGCTTAAAGTTGTGTAGCGCCATCCAACGTCAAGAAGTGATTTTGCCTACTCTTCTGCTCGACGCCTGTGAAAATCGATTGGGTTTGAATCCGGAAAAACGTCTTGGAAAATGCTGACGATAAACGCAAACAAAAAGCGTCCCGGTGTGTACAAGCCTTTAGGGTCAAAAAATACCCTGCCTTTACTTAACCACTATAATAAAGCAGCAAGTTAAAGTTCATTTTAATCTTCAAAACTATTTTGCATGAAGAAACAACCTCAACTTCATCACAAACTGGGTAAATGAAAGGTTTACGCACATCAAAGGTTAGTCAATGTTTAATCAGAGAGGATCACTCACTGTTGACTAAAGAGTATATCTAATGCTAAAAGTACCTGCATAAATATTAAACGTTTCTACCAAGACAGTATTCATAAAAGTTAAAGCTGAAAATTCTTATTGTGTTTGTGTTTGGGGGTGGGGTTGTTAAAGTAGTGCATGTGTCACCAGGTCACCAGAGTATAGCTTCAACTTGCATGAACACATCTACCTGCAAGTTTCAAGTATAGACCTTTTTCTAGGCTGCTGCATGGAGGGTGCCACAGGGACCAGCGTCTTCCGTTAGAATGCTTAGAACTTCCGTTTACAGCGTTTACAACTGGTAATTTGCAATCCGAAAATAGGTTTCAATGGCGTTTAGTTTGGAGTACTGAGTGTTTTTGTGACACACAACTTTGAAAGGTGTGTGTTAAAGCCGTTATAATCTTTCAGATGTGATTCAAGCACGAGAGAAAAACGTTCTTCTAGTTCACGTGTCTTTCGTCAGAAATACTGTGTGTGTGTGTGTGTGTTTCCGACCTGTCGGCTGTTAGCTCAGCGGCTCTTCAATGCGCACGCACACAGACGCAATACTTTACTGCATTATAGAGCAAACCAGATTACTGGCATGAAGCTTAACAGGTATGCAAGTCATGCATTATTAAACCACACTGAACTGAGCTAAACTGAACTGAACTTAAACACTGAAAACTGAACTGACACTGTTTCAATTCACTATAAACTTCCATGTGAAGCTGCTTTGACACAATCTACATTGTATAAGCGCTATACAAATAAAGGTGAATTGAATTTTTCTGTCATTTCAAAATGCCACTTTAATTTCACTTTGTGACACTCAATCAATGTGTTAGTGGAACAGTACAGGCTACATGTGCGTTGTCAATCATTTTGGTGAGTTACATTTGTTTAAGTTGGCTATATATTTGAAAGAAAGAGAAAATGTTGACTTTAGCGATGTTGAGGCTCCATTTAAAGCGCCATTTAAAGATGCCGTCTGTCAATGAGGGGAAAATGCCTTACAGCAGTTGTTTTCCATCCTATTTAGATCAAATTTTTTTAAATGATCAGTCCAGGAGGTGGTGTTGTTCAACAGCAGGAATAGTTCAAAAACGTTAAAAGCAAATAAAATAGATTAAAATCGTTTCAAAGCTGTCCAAATGTGACTGTTTATACACATCAGCTGCCGACCGGAAGTTCTTAGGATTCTCCTTGTTCATACACGCAAAGCATAATGGGTATTTTTGCGTTCTGAATGCCCCATTCACATGGGGCTTCAGCGTCATTGCTTGAGGGTGAGTCTGAAGTTGGGGTTGACGTGATGGTCATAGCAGCGTCAGCCAATGAAATTAGTCAGCAATCGGCTACTGTCTGAGCTGGTGCATTTGCATACAGTGATCTTATTTACTGACGTTTCCACAATGCAGTTCGGCAATGCCTGACGTCACCCATTCAAAGTGAATGGGAAGCATTGACGCCCCGTGTGAATAGGGCATAAGAAAAAGGTCTATACCTGGTAAGACCTTGATTAGCTTGTTCGGGTGTGTTTGATTAGGGTTGGAGCTAAACTCTGCCAGACGACGGCCCTCCAGGAACAAGTTTGGTGATCACTGGACTTTCTCATGATGAAAAAGTAATAGAATGAGTAATGAAAAACGTTCACACAGCTTTACAAAAATACACCAATTGCAATTTTCTTGTCCATACTAGGCATGGGCCGGTATAAGATTCTGACGATATGATAATCTTGGAAAAAAAAAAAATCAAGGTTTCATGGTATTGTGATCACTGCTCTAAAATATATTCCTTTTAAATGTCTGGGTAAAAACTAAAACTTATTTCCGCTTTGACCACAATACATTTAATTTTGAGAAACATTTTAAATATTTTGGAGCAGTTAACATGTCAGGCTGAATAATAAAAATTAATCATTGACTTCTGCTGTCTTCACTAGTTTCAAAAACACAAATTTATTTACAATTCAAAACAGCATCTATTAATATCTTTTCTGCTGGAGATACTGGGTAAAGTCTAGATCTGATACATGGCCGACCGGAAGTGCGATATGCACATCAATATAGCAGCATTTTTTATGACACTGTATAACAATATTTAATATTATTACTAGTGGTGGGCCGTTATCGGCGTTAACGTGCTGCTTTAACGCGAGACTCTTATTGGACGATAAAAAAATATTGCCGTTAATCTATTCTCAAAGTTGGGTTGGGAGCTGGGTCTATTCTACGCAACCTATGATGACTTTCACCTTGGTATTTTAGTGCGTATGTATACCTGACCGGTGAGCCAGCTCTGCAGAATTTAGCTACAACCACCTTCAACTCACATATGCTTAATAGTCTCTAGTAGTCTTGAACACCTCGATTATTTGGATCAGCTGTGTTTGATTAGGGTTGGAGCAATACTGTGCAGAGCTGCTGAGTTTGGGCGCCCCTGGCCTACATGATCAAAAAAAGACCAGTCAGCTGGCACTCACAAATGTCCTCAGCAAGGATGATACTGGTGAGTCTGGACGGTTGAGTTGAACGGGCTTGCAGAACAGCCCTGTGAGAGCACTGACGCTCATCCACATCCACAGCCTCAATACTGGCCACCTCTGGCCGGTTGGATGACCTGCGGAGACAAAGAGCACAATTTAACTTGCATCAGAATGATTTTAGGTCTTGCAAAATTTCTAAATCCCTTGTAGCCCTCGGACAGGCACTCTTCAGTTTTTTGTAGCCCGAATAAAAATTTAAGTAGCCCAAATAGAAAATACATTATTTATTAAATAAATAAAAAAACACACATTTTCATTTTTGGGTAACTGCACCTTTAACTATCCCTTTACAGTTTTTCCCAATTGTTTACACACATTTTCTGAAAGCATGTCTCATATTGTCAAAACTCTACACACAAATCACAAAACACACACACATTAGGCAAAACCCTTCAATTCTCCTGCAAAATCAAACTTTACATTCAAAACAATGTGATTTCTTCACAAAATGGTGTTTTGTTTTAAAATGACACTCACAAACCATCACATGAATAGACATTTATGAGAACCAGTTGATCACTGATGTGCTTAATGTAAAACACCATGACCACTTCTTCTCCATTCATCATAATGACTTACTGTAAGCCTTTTTTGTTCAGTGTTTTAACTTGCTACAGACAGTACATAGGCCTACATACAGTAAGTGCATTGTAAGATATTTCAGAATATTATTTTTATACAAAACACACAAGTACACGGTACCTAATATATTTTACTGTGTACATGAATGTGTTCATCCCAACCAACACAAAGTTGCACATAACGTGGCCTAGATATGCCATCAACAGAAGTATTTACAGAATAGTTACGGTAAAAAAAACAAAAAAAGTGTGGATTTCAGTCACACTTTCCATTCCCAGGCAGAAAAATTTCCTCAATAGGATTGAGAAATGGAGAATATGAGATGAGCTCTGATTCCTAAATTGCAGTTATGTGTGACCAGTGTTTACCCATGTGATTAGTAGGGCTAGACGGAATCTGCAGACATTTATTGCTATTTCTGCTGAGAATTTTGGTAAACATCTGCGGATTTCTGTGGAATTATTTTGGGAGTATCATAACTAAAACCTTAATATGTGAAATAAATAATAATACATTTTTAACTATTATTAAATGTTTAAAATGCAAATCAAATTAGATCCACTTTATTTGGTAAACAAAGCAAGTCTCTCATGTAATATATCTACTAAACGACAGAAAATATTGCTTTACAAACTGCATTGTACATTAATCAGATGAACATTTTTATATTGGTCAATAATATTACTGTAATTAATTTAAAAACTGAATAAATTTAGATTTACACACATTTACTCAAGTAAATAAACAGAATTAATGATGAGCTAAAAATCTGCGGAAATCTGTGGAAAATCTGCGGAATTCTGCGCGCGCAGATTCCGTGTGGGCCTAGTGATTAGTATGCAAAGTACGACAACTGACTTTACAATTGTGAATGACAGTGTGTTCTTTGTAAAAACAAGAGATTTTCTGCATTAAATGTGTACCAAATGCAGAGAATTGTGTGGTGGTCTGAAAATAGTGTGTTTTAAATCTGCAATTTGAGTGTAAAGCAGGAATTGTGCTTGTAGTTTAGCAGAATTGGTTCAGGGGATCTGTGCATCAGCTACATGTTGTAGTCATTGTGTCTGAAGTACAAGTAATTGTGTGTAAACAATTGGGAAAAACTGTAAGTGTAAAAAAATAAATGGACATTTCCTTTTTCAAGCTGACTGACAGTTGTTTTCCGATCCTGTTAAACAAAAGTGATAAGTAGACAGAAATCATTACCTTTAACTGTCATTAACTGTATTCTATCTTTTATAACCACGCATGCACTCCCATAGTTAAAAAATGAATGGTTATTTATTTAAGTCTGACAGACTAACGTATTTTGATCTTAATATTTAATAATTGCATAAAGATATGATATTTTACAGGGTTCAATGCTAAGGATTTTAAAAATCTATCTATTGAATCAATCTCTTAAAAAAACTTTGGCTAGAATGATGCATTACGCAATACTGATTAGATTATTAAAGTGAATTGTTTAATGCGTGGTTTAGTTGAAAACTACAACAATTTTATGTTTTTCATTTGTTTAAAACCCACCAAAATGCCTAATTTTAGAAACAGGCTCATTACATCAGTCTTTACTACAGTCAATATTTAAATTTTTCATTTATTTGTAAACCTAGTTTTAAAATTTATTTTACTTCTTGTTCTTGCTTGATCCATCAAAATAATAATCATATTAGTCTACGCTTTAAACAATTATGGCTTTTGTTTTTTTAAATGTAGACTGAGAATGCTATTGAAAGTCTATTAAGGGAGTGCGGGCCATCGTGCAGTCCTTATTGTCGAGCCCTGTTTTAGATTTCGCATAGCTTAGCAAGGTTTTATGATGTGAAACTGCTCGTTTACGAACCCAAAGAAAGACGTCCTTTTAAACTCTACAGTTCTGGACAATTCTGAGGTAAGAAGTTAATGTGTGTTGTTTACTCATTTTTTAATCATCCCTGAATAAATGTCATGTTTGAAAAACTTTGTTGAAGTCATCATTTGGTGCAGAGGATATCTTTACATTTGAAAGCTAACCGGACGAATCAGGATGTTCAGTTTAATGTTAACGTTTAACGTTATGCTGCTAGATGCATGTTAAATTGATTATAAATATACAATGTATAATTTTAAAATTTAAAGCCTGGCCCAGACTATTTCTGTATCCGAATCCTTGTGTCACTGCAATCTCTGAGTGAGTGACGAGTGTTTGTGTGCTTCAGTGCTGCACATTAAAACACTTGGTTATTTAGTAGGTTTATATTGTGGCTTTTCTCCAGTAAAAAGGTGGATTTACTGCTGCCGTATCAGTAGCACAGCACACACATAATGATCAAATGTTTGAGTGAATGTAAAGGCATTGAAATATATGTTTCCTCCCACTAAGATTGATAGAGATAGATTTTGGTAGCTCGACTGGAAAAAGCAAAGCCCTGGGACATCGGGTTACCAGATTTTGTGAGCTCTGGGTTTCATTTGGCTTCTCCGAGTCCTCCTTTTGCTTCTTTACTGGCTAGAAAAATGTTCAGGAAAATGACCTCTAGAAATCAGGTGTACATACAAATTTTCATAATTTCGTTAAAATTATATCATGGGCACTTCAAAATACCACAACTGATTATTTTTTATGTAACCTTTTAACATGCTTTTTTCATAATATTCATATTGTCGTATTTGGCAGTCATCACAGCACCAAAAGCTTAAAGACCTAATCTGTGTTTTATTTTCAAACACGAATATATTCACATGTTAATCCAGCCTACAACATTGACAATTATGCGATTATTTATAGGCCATTTGTTTGTTAACTGGGGCGACGCAGTGGCACAGTAAGTAGTGTTGTCGCATCACAGCAAGAAGGTCACTGGTTCAAGCCTCGCCAGGTCAGTTGGCGTTTCTGTGTGGAGTTTGCATGTTCTCCCTGCGTTCGTGTGGGTTTGCTCCGGGTGCTCCTGTTTCCGCCACAATCCAAAGACATGCGGTACAGGTGAATTGGGTAGGCTAAATTGTCCATAGTGAATGAGTGTGAATGAGTGTGTATGGATGTTTTCCAGAGATGGGTTGCGGCTGGAAGGGCATCCGCTGCATAAAACATGTGCTGGATAAGTTGGCGGTTCATTCTGCTGTGGCGACCCTGGATTACCAAAGGGACTAGCCGAAGGGAAAATGAATGAGTGAATGAATGAATGAGTGTTTGTTAACTCTATACAGTAAGGTGTATTTATTAACCTCAGTTCATTTAAATAAAGTCATTGTAGTTGTGTAATTACAACTACAAGCTCCTAGCATTTAATAGTACATGATGATTGACATATTATGGCTTTTACTCTTTTTTTCATCTATTCCAAGCTGCTTTGACACAATCTACACTGTAAACAACAACAGAAATAAACATAAATTGAAATTTTAACTGATGTTAATTAATGCCTAATAATGCACTAAAATCAAAAGTCATAATAGATTAAACAAGTAATAAACTTTAGTTTTTTTTAAGCTAACTTAATATATTATTACTATACTATGGCTATTTCTCACTGTTGATTTGAATGCATTAGCTAATGTTTACTAATGAGAATTTATCGTAAAATGTTACCTACGGTGTAATCATTTTGCAATTTGATTAGTTTAAAACATTTATTTACTCTAAATATGTCACACACCAAGTTTTGGGGGTTATAATACCAATTAAAGTAATCTATTTCACAATTTAGCTCAATATTGTCAAAATATATACATATATTATGTAAAAAGCTTCAGCAATCAATCTCAACAAGAAAATGTGTCACCGGAGGAAGAAGCCTGCTAGAAATGTATGGATGTTTGCATGATGTTACGGATTACAGTGCCCTTGGGTCATACATTTAGGCAGAAGTATTGCTAAACGGTCACATTCCTAACTTGCTAGAACAATGTAACTTACAGCTGACATCACTCTGAACAAGTGATGTAGACATTGTTATAACATTGTCAAAATAGGTTCACCCAAAAATGAAAATCCCATCAAAAACATCACACTCTACTTGTGTCAAACCTTTATGATGGTGAAGAAAAGATATTTTGAAGAATGTTGCCACTGCCTTCCATGGTATTTTTTTCTATTATTAAAGTTAATTCAAAATATATTAGTTTGTGTGAAACTCATAAAGGTTTGAAACCATTCAAGGGTAATAAAAAGTTAATGTTAAGTTGTTTCTTAAATTAATTTTTAACATTTTGTCATTTATAGCAGCTAAAGCAGAACAAGCATCACATCCTCTCTCACAGCAGCACCACGTGCTTGAATTTCTGAATTCATCGTTATAATAATTTTATTGTTCCATACTACTAGTCTTGTTAATAATTCATAAAGCACCATGTTTGCACTGTCTGCTGCAGGTACCCAACTATTCTTCTGACCTGTCACGTGAGACGTCTATTAATAACATACTATATATTAGTACTAAAAAGCTAATAAATGAATATATAAAGATGTATTCCGTGTACTTACCATCTATAACATCCATCGGTTGCTTCCAGTGTAAAATTAATTTTTGTGCTTCTGGCGAGAGGTAATAAAACTTTAGGTATGTTGAGTTTGGCGGCGTTTGTCAAACTGCACGTCAAGATAAAGAGTAGCACGAGCAGACCGACCTTCCCCATGCTCACAGATTCACACTACGATATTCACAGGTTATGGTTATGAAATTTGTCTGCGAGGCTAGCTTGTGCGCGTGCCGGTTTCCTGCAGAATAATATAAAGCTCCCGCCACATCCCTCACAGAGTGACAGCGGTGATGTCCAGACCCGAGCACGCGCTCAGCGCACAATTCACGAGCAGCGCGGGCACTGTAGCCGGGACTGTTACTTTCATTATTGTCTGTTTCACTCTTTACTAAGTCAGTGCTTCAAGATTTACAACAGGAACGAACACACTCAAAATAAAAGACCGTCAAAACACAATAACTTCATGCGGAGCATTCAAAATACACACATGCTTGAACACACAACATAGTAGCGTGGAAATACCCGCCGTAGGTTACTACTGAGGCGGAGCAGTGCATGCTGGGACATTTGCTCCGTCATTCTGAAGAGTGACGATTTACCTTAAAGGGACAGTGTGGGGGTTCTCGCTAGAAGTGATACAGCTGTACAATAATTGTATTTTATTAGTTTTTCCCAATTGTTTACACACATTTTCTGAAAGGATGTCTCATATTGTCAGAACTCAAATCACAAAACACACACACACATTAGGCAAAATCCTTCAATTCTCCTGCAAAATCAAACTTTACATTCAAAACAATGTGATTTCTTCACAAAATGGTGTTTTGTTTTCAAATGACACTCACAAACCATCACATGAATAGACATTTATGAGAACCAGTTGATCACTGATGTGCTTAATGTAAAACACCATGACCACTTCTTCTCCATTCATCATAATGACTTACTGTAAGCCTTTTTTGTTCAGTGTTTTAACTTGCTACAGACAGTACATAGGCCTACAGAAGTGCATTGTAAGATATTTCAGAATATTTTTTTTACAAAACACACAAATACACGGTACCTAATATATTTTACTGTATTTTTCCAACAAAAACAGTTTACACAGTGTTCATCCCAACCAACACAAAGTTGCACAAAACGTGGCCTACATATGCCATTAACAGAAGTATTTACAGAATAGTTACAGTAAGAAAACTTAAAAAGTGTGGATTTCAGTCACACTTTCCATCCCCAGGCAGAAAAAAAATCCTCAATATGATTGAGAAATAGTGAATATGAGATGAGGTCTGATTTCTAAATTGCGATTATGTGTGACCCGCGTTTACCTATGTGATACAATTGTGAATGACAGTGTGTTCCTTGTGAAAACAAGAGATTTTCTGCATGAAATGTGTGCTAAATGCAGAGAATTGTGTGGTGGTTTGAAAAAAGTGTGTTTTAAATCTGCAATTTGAGTGTAAAGCAGGAATTGTGCTTGTAGTGTAGCAGAATTGGTTCAGGGGGTCTGTGCATCAGTTACATGTTGTAGTCATTGTGTCTGTAGTACAAGTAATTGTGTGTAAACAATTGGGAAAACTGTAATACCTCAAGGGTACATATTAATACCTTAAAAGTACAAAAGTGTTCCTCCTAAAAATTTTAGGTACTAATATATACTTTTGAGGTACCAATATGGTTCCTCAAAAGTGTACCTTTTGAAAAGGTACAACCCCAGTGACAGCTTGCATACCTTTATTTCTGAGAGTGTAATATGCTTTCTCAACAGTTGATTAATTTTAACATTAAATTCTGTGATTGCAGAATCACAGAATTTTGGAGGGACTGTAAAACTCCTGATGAAAATAAAAATGTTTGAATGAAAAATAAAAAATTAAGAAAAATATAAAAGTAAAAACTGCAGCACAACCGCCTTTTTCTCTTTATATTTTATAAATAACACAAAACTTAGAAGAAATAAAGACAGAATGAATATAAGAACTATGCTGAAAATAAGCTGTCTACTTAAAAACATGACACCAGGTGGCGCAAACACTACATGCTTCAAATGTAGGCATGACAGCACTATACCATTGAAACACTGTGGATTTGCTAAAGCAAGTTCCAAATCATCAGTTCTGCTTTTACTGGACCTGTCTTCTGATTTTGATATGAAGAATCATCAGATTCTCCTGTCCACCCTCTCCTCAATGAGCATCACTGGAACCCCCCTCTGCTGGTTGGAGTCTTACCTCACCTATTAAACATTAAGGGTTTCCTGGAGAGGAGAGGTATCCAAAGCTCATCAGCTGGCTACTGGAGTACCTCGCGGATCTGTTCTCAAACCCCTTCTATTTTCTTTTATTTACACCACATCACTGGGAACCATCTTCCAATCATGGTTTCTCTTATCATTGCTATAACACAGCCCTATTGTTTGCAACCACTTATTGTTTGCAAAAATGAGTAAATCCAATGAATTATGTTTTCAGATATAAGAATGTTAATGGTTGTATGGTTTACAAGTTGGTTTAGGCTAACTGGATGAGCATAATTATGCAAAACAGTGGTCGGTTTTTTCAAAGCGTGTCTACTGCTTGCAGGACATTCGTTCATACATTCATTCAAAATAAAGCTCTTTCTGATTCTGATTCATTTTCTTTTCAGTTTAGTCCCTTTATTAATCTGGGATCGCCACAGCGGAATGAACCGCCAACTTATCCAGCATATATTTAACACAGCGGTTGTCCTTCCAGCTGCAACCCATCACTGGGAAACATCCTTACACACTCATTCAAACACACTACTGGTAATTTAGCCTACCCAATTCACCTGTACTGCATGTCTTTGGACTTGTGGGCGAAACCGGAGCACCCAGAGGAAACCCACGCGAACACGGTATGAACATGCAAACTCCACACAGAAACACCAACTGACCCAGCCGAGGCTCAAACCAGTGACCTTCTTGGTGTGAGGAGAATGTGCTACCCACTGCGCCACCGTGCAGCCCTGCTTGCAGCACACTCAAAAGTATATACTTTTTCATTAGAAAGAGACTAGGGTAGAGTAGTAAATTAGGCCTCAGCAAACAAGTGCTATTGTTGTGCATGCTATTTTTGTAATAAAATATATTATTAGCAAACAAGTTTTAGTTTATCTACAACTGCAGCATTTTCTCACAGTAAATTGTGTGTGTGTGTGTGTGTGTGTGTGTGTGTGTGTGTGTGTGTGTGTGCACGTGTACCTTGTATTTCTCACAGCATGAGGAGCAAATGTCCCCAAAAGCAAACAATTTATATGGGTTGAATTCAAACAAACAAATAAAATTTAGTTTAACCTAATTAGTTTGTTTAAATTCAGCCCAAATAAATAGCTTACAACCACTTATCTTAAAAAACATTCCAAGGAATCACCTTTGAGTCATTTTTTTCAGTAAATTTAGACCTTGTGGAGACATTTTTTTGGTCTCCAAGAGGAAAAAAAGCTCACACTGTAAAACCCAATAAGTTAAGGTAACTCAAACCTTTTGAGGAAACCGATCGCAACAAACCATTTAAATTAAAAAACTAATCTATGGGTTGGGAACTCTAGGATAACAATGGGATAACTAAAAAAACTGCTGTTTAATGGGAATAACTGATTAGCCCTGACATAAAAATGGTATATATATATGTGCACTATCAGAAATAAAGGTACATGAGTTGTCACTGGGGTGGTACCATTTCAAAAGGTACAAATTTGTACCTAAAAGGTCCATATTAATACCTCAAGGGTACATACTGGTACCTAAAAAGTACAAAAGTGTTCCTCTTAAAATTTTTATGTACTAATATATACTTTTTAGGTACCAATATGGACCCTTCAGATACAAATGTGTACCTTTTAAAAAGGTACTACCAGAGGTGGGTAGAGTGTCTAAAATCTATACTCAAGTAAAAGTACAAGTATTTGTGTAAATTTTTACTCAAGTAAAGGTAAAAGTAACAATCTTAAACGTTACTCGAGTAAGAGTAAAAAAGTATCTGATGAAAAAATAACTCAAGTAAAAATTTGCTAGTTACTTTTCATTTTAAATATATATGTGTGTGTGTGTGTGTGTGTGTGTGTGTGTGTGTGTGTGTGTGTGT
>CAIGQZ010032598.1:3498133-3520887 GCA_903798205.1 Danio tinwini
GACCCACTGGAGTTAAATGACCTGCCAGTTCCTCCTGAACCTAAGCCACCTGACCCACTGGGGTTAGCTGAAATGCCAGTGCTTCCTAAACCACAGCCTCCTGACCCACTGTGGGTGTATGAACAAACAAGAGCCTGCTGTATAGTTGCTCGCTTGAGGTTGTGTAGTTCAGGAGGTTCTGGACCCGATAGCTACTGGGTAAAATGTTCTATTTTAATATTTTCAACCAAAATAATGGGGTGTAGCTCTCAGACTCGATTCACTCTCTCTCTCTTCTCCTTGGTTGTCCTTTAAAAGTTGACTCTCCCACATAATCACTAGAAAGATACAGCTGATAGTAATGTTCTTGATTGACCTACTGTTCAGCTGGCGGTCTCCTATTGCGCTTCCCCCCTCCAGTGCGGTCCATTTGACCATGTCCCCTCATGACAGACACAATCTACATTGTAAAAAGTGCTATCGAAATAAAGATAAATAAAAATAAAGATTGTCTGCATTCTTTCAAACTGAAATAGCTGAAATCTAAATTCAGACAATATATGAGTGCGAACCTTTTGCTATTTCTTACCCAATACTAAAGAAACCATAAAAAGATAGTGTGAATTAATTACCAACGAAAAAGAGGCACCAACTTGCTTAACATTTAGAGTGCTGTAAGCAGCAATCTAATTGGAGGATAGTTAACACTTTGTGTCTGGCACACTTTCTTGTTTTTTCTCTTTCACTTCTGATAGTGTACCCTTTTTTATACAACAGGACCTGCACATGATTTACAGTACATTTACATTTGGCAAATTATTTTATTCAAAGCAACTTGCACTGCATTGAAGGTGCACTTTTTATCAGCTCTTCCTGAATCAAATTAACAAACGTGAAGCTGCTGATCTCATGTTCAGCTGTTTAATTTACAGGAAGAGCTGTAGACAACCCTTCACATTATGACATTTCCTGCTGATAATTGTTTACATAAAAATACAAGCAGGTTCAGTGAGACCCTGTAAAACATATGAAAAATAATCTTAAAGGCACACGTTTCATCATGGCAAATGCCACATCCATAAACATGTATTTAGAGAGAAGGCTTTCCTCTGTGGAGATTTTTTGCAGGGGAATTTCCACTCTCTGTCATTTAGAAACCTCAACAGAGATGCTTAATTTTGGTCAAGTCTTTGATCTGAGTTTACTCTGCGGTGTTTCAGGTGTGAAGGCTCATTACTCCCGACATTTGGTTCAAGACATTTCAACAAAACTACTTAAAGATGGGAATTTCCGGAAACATGACAAGCTGACTGCCACCTAAAGAGACTCAAGGAAGTGTTACTTTGGATACTTAAGATGAAATATTTTGATGATGTGGTATTTAAAAGCAAACTCTTCAAATGTAAGTCATTTTGGATAAAAAGCATCTGCTAAATGAATTCATGCAAATGTAAAGCTGATGATGAAATGATCAGCTAAATGATGACAATGATGTTTTTTTTTCTGGGTGAACTATTCCTTAATGTTATAAAACTGTATGGCATAATGATGATTATTGCATGGTCTGATGAAATTCTTGATTCTGGAGAATGTGCAATAAAATCGTTCATGCACAGGTAGTTCCACATGTGATTTATTGTGCAGCCTAATGCCAAGTTTAGACTGCATGATTTTTAAAGTAGTCGTTTTCACACTGCATGACTATCGGGGTTAGCTTTCTGTCTGTGCTGTGTTTACACGGTAGATGGATCGGCGACAGGAGAGTTCACATTCACCTCCTTAAATTATTGTTAAAGCTGTTTTATTATTATTATATTTATTGTTTTTTTGTCGGCGTGAGTGTATTGTATACATCACGTTTCCCGGCCCACCTCTTTATCTATTATTATTATTATTATTATTATACTACTATTATTAATTCATCAAATTGTTAGTTAAATTCTTCTTTTTAATATTATTCTTTACTTTTAGTTTTTATTATTTGTATATTATCATTATTATAGCAACGTTTTTTTATTATTCTCATTGTTTTGTTTGCAGCGCTTTATTTTTCTCCTTTTTTTTTTCTTCCACTCTTCCCCTTCCTTTTCAGTTTTTTTTTCTCTTTTTCTTCTTCTCCTTTTTCCTTTTCTTCTACTTACTATTATTATTATTATTCATTATTATCATTTTTGGTCCTCTTCCTGATTTCCCAACCGCCCCTCACCTCCTCACTATTATCATTAATAGTATGACTTTTACTCTTGTTACCATTATTATCATTACTACTCTGACTTGTCCTCCCGTTATCTCCTCATTATTATTATTACAAGTATTTCTACCATTGTCATTATTCAGGTTGCTGTAGTTGTTGTTGTAGTAGTGGTAGTAGTAGTAGTAGTAGGCATTGTAGTAGTAACAATTGTATTTGTAGTTGGGATTGTTGAAGTAGTAGTTGTATTAGTTTCTGTAGTAGTAGATGTCGTTGGTGTAGTGGTACCAGAAGTAGTAAAAGTGTTGGTGTAGTAGTAGTAGTAGTCTGTGTAGTAGTATCAGAAAAAGTAGATTATGTTGATGTAGATGTTGTAGTACTAGTGATTACTGTAGTAGTATCAGTAGTAGTAGAAGACATTGTTGTAGTAGTATCAGTTGTAGTAGATGTTGTAGTAGTATCAGTAGTTGTAGACGTAGTAGTAATAGTTGTTGTGGCTGTAGTAGCAGCTGCAATAGTAGTTGTAATAGTAGTAACTTTCTGTAGTAGCAGTTGGTGTAGTACTTGTGATTTATTATTATTGTTATTGTCAGTTATTACTGTTGTCCTTTCTCTTTACTGGCATCATTACTATCATACATTACTAGCGTTGTTGTCACTCTTTACCACTGACTGGTTTCTTTCTATTTGTTTATTTATATCTATGACACTTGCTTCATTTATTGACAGTTATTGACCTTTATGTATGTACTCTGACCTGTCCACCATGTTACCTTTACATGCACACGCACACATACACACACACACACACATACACATACATGCACCTGCCAGTACCTGACTGTATCATTGTTGTTTTTGATTTTCGTTGTTGTTTTTTATGTTTTATTTTCTTTGTATGATCCCAATTTGTGTACCTTTTTGATTGTTCACACTGCATGACTTTAAAATAGGAAGAATCACAGACAACTTTCTCCAAACTACGTCTCACAACCAAACAAACGCGAGAAGTGACATGGAAACAAAGCAAGGTCATGTAATATATCTTGCGTTATTAACTACATAATGTAAACAGAAGGCTTTGGCTTTAGAAACTTGTGTTGCTCACCTGGCTTTTGAAGAGAATTAACAATCTTTCCTGAACTTTTTTTCGCTCTCGATTGTGATGATGATCGCATGACACAACAAACAGACACGGTTGCTCCTGCCAAATTGACACTAGATTTTCCTCCATTTCTTGGGTCCAAAAAAACCCCCAAAAAATGAGCGCTTTTAGCTTCTCCCCAGCCTCCCGCTGGCCTGCAGGTATAGGTAGTAGTGAATGCTGCTCTCTCATTGGCTGTAAGTGATCACAGATGTTATTTTCAATGAGAACATATTTCACATTGCATGATTTGAATCATCGACAGCTCCAGATATTTAGCATGCCAAATATCTCACAGGCATCCGCGACTCATCGGCGACTCTCATATCGCGTCCTTGATAGTTCACACTTTGTGATTGTCACTCACGTGAACGAGCACCGATTTACCTGTGATTTCAGGCATTTGTTTGCAATTTCTTAAAACCTGTCGGCGAGTCAAAATCGGGGCTAAAATCATGCAGTCTGAACTTGGCATTACTGTACGTTCACACCGAAGGTGACGAGAGCGTCAAAATCCGGCGACCGCAATATTAAACACTTGTGGTTGGAACCAAAGTTCACAGGACTGTGTTCTCTGGACTCCTCTCAAGTGGTGGACTTCAACATGCCGATTGGTTGCTGCCAAACCGCATCACAGCTCATTACCATAAAGTTGACTTGATTTCAACTCTCCTCAACGCCCACACCGGCAAAGACACGCCGGCCCACTCCTCGCTGCTTATCGCCGCCGGCTATCATTGAAAATGAATGACTTCCGGCTACTTTGACGCTCTTTCCACTTTCGGTGTGAACTTACAGTTATGAGCTATTAGATATGCCTGTGTCATTTACATCAAAGTCCCTTTAAAGCAAGTCATTTCCTTTGGTGGACATCGTTGAAACGCCTCTCGGCCAGTATGCTCGGGCATTCTGTCTGAATGGGGAAACATAAAATTGTCCAAAACTGTTAGTTAAGCTTGTGATTACATTACATATTTGGAATCACCAATAAAATGAAACAACAGCTCTCTCAAAAGTTTTGTTTCTAAACGTTGGAATCAAACAAAATCAGCATTTTTCAGGTTGCCAAACGCTCTCGAAATTTACAACACCAATTTTATTAAAGGACATTCTGCACATTATCATCCTCTGGATAATGATCGTCTGATCTTGCTGGTTTTCTGAAATAATTACCAACTTGGTCTTGATGGTGAATCTTCTCCAGAAATGACAGCGACTCTTTGGTTACAAGTTTGTAGGTGTTTGAGTAGTTGCTGCTGTCATGTGATGTGAGATTGACAGGACGGACTGTGTCCCGTGTTCGTTTCATACAGAATACAAAACCAGATAACTTTTATTTTTAAATATAGTTGGTTCATTTAAAAGTACAGGTTGAGTACAGTCTGATGGGGATATTTTTCTTATGTCTGTGAAGCAGGTATTCACTGAGATTTTAGTGTGTTTGTTGACCACATGTCATAAACTGTCATAAAAGCACATGTCTGGTCTGAGTTTCTCCCCCAGAGAATAGTCAGTCTATAGCGATTGATGATTGGCTACCCTAATAGTAGGCTCACCATACTGACCTTTACACTTTTTTCCATTCAAAACTTCCCCATTTAAAAGTTAAATGTTAAGTTACACTGACATTGTAAAAGGTATCTGTTAATTAACAGCAGGGTTTAATTTGTGCCGGAACACGGCACCTCATGTTCACTTTCACTTTCTTCCTAGACTCCTCAACCCTCTTCACTTTCGTCCGCGACACCCCCGTCCTGCTCACTTTTATCCGCGACACCCCTCCGCCATCCACCGCACCTCGCTCTCCACTTTCGTGCACGACATCTCTCCTTCCTTGGGTAACATGCCAGATCCGTTACCCCGATTTGTTCTGGGACCACGCAATTCACCAATTAAGCACTGATTAACAGTTTCCGTATTTTGTGATTCACAAGTATTTTCTGTTTTATTTATGGGAGCTTGATCTCTGCTCTGTTGACTTTTGATGCAGAAAATTCAACAGCAGTTCTACAGTTTAACGAAGTTACTTTTACTGACATTTTATTAGTTTAAAATCATATGTTGTGTTAGAAATAATATAGAGAGAAATAAGGTACTGGCATTTCATTACAAAAAGTTTTGTACTGTAATATAAACAACACCAACCCAGACAATATATCACTTTCAACTATTAAAAATGTTAATAAAAGTTCCTTTCTCTAACTTTTCAAGGTTAAAAGTTGTTGGAAGACAGGTCAAAGTCCCACAATGCAATTCAAACGCAGGGAAAATAAAAAACATAAATCACAAAATACGAAAAACAGCTAGTCTTAGTAAAGCAATCCATGCTTTACTAAACATTGCTGGAACTAGCTTTTGGAAATCAAAAACACAGGAGACACTTCATAAAGACTTCATCCCTGCTCTTACTGTAAGTGTCGCACTTCTAAAACAATTATATTGTGAAACTATCTGTTGATTGTGTATGCTGTAAGCTGAACTTTTTCTCAGGATCAGTTGCTCTCCACGTTGCAGGAGTTGTGATAATGGCTACCTGCAGGGCTGTGTTTTTCTCCTTTGCCTCATTGAGCAGAATATGGGCTTCCTTTATGGGCGATCTCCAAACTTGTTTCCACAGGAATAAGAACTCCAACACTATAAAACAGCCAAGGAAAGAAGCAAGACACTAAAACCGAGTAGCATGGTGTAATCCATGATGTCATTGAACATGACACAGGACAAGCTGAATGTTGCTCATGACGTGTAAATAGAGTGAAGACATTGACATTTCTGGGATTAGACATGATCTTAAAGGGATAGTTCATGCCAAATTTAAAATGTAGTCACTCACCCTTTGCCAAGTAGATACAAACCTTTATGCATTTCTTTCTTCTGGTGAACATAAAAGATTATGTATAGTTAAAAACATTTAACCATTGACTTATATTGTAGGAAAAAAAAACAAGTACTATAAAAGTCAATTGTCCTGAATATCTTCACCGTAAAAAAAATGCCGCACAATTACTTCATGTTGTCGCAAAACAGATTCTTACAATTGAACATAAAAAAATTTAATTGTCAAAAAAAAAACAAGAATTGTGTTGTCTCAACTTATTTAAAACTGCTTATTTAAAATAAGTAGTTTCAACCGACAAAAAACGATAAGCAATTAAAATTACAGGTGTCATTCATCTTGTCTGGTCAGAAAGATTCTCTTTTTTTCCTCATGTGTGGTTATGAGATCACATCAGGCTAAAAGACACTTGTGTGATCGAGTTTCAAACTGAATTTGCAATCATGTAAACCTGCAAGACGTGAACAACTGCAGGTTGAGCTGAAAGATATACTGGATGGCATGCATGATAACAGTGAGTGAGTTAAAGGGGTAGTCCCCCCCCCCATCATTTACTCAACCTTTCTCTTGGCACAAACCTTTATACGTTTCTTTTTTCTTGTTGAACACAAAGGAAACCGGTAACCTGTAACCATTGACTTCCATATTATTAGTTCCCCAGCAGAAGGGGAGACTCTAATGCTATGTAAAAAACAAAAAAAAAAAAGAGAGAACTTGCCAGCTACTGTAAGGTTGTTTCTCCGGGTCCAAGAGTGAGCTTCAACGCAAGCATCGGCAGTCAAGCTGGGTCCATTCTCCCGTCCCTGGGCATTTCTCTGGTCTGGTTCTCCAAGAGCGGTTAGTATATTAGAGCAAGTTACCCTAAAAGAGCAACACGGTCAAGCAGCGTGTCTATTTCAGGATACTGTGGTTCCCTGTCCCAGGATGATAGGCACAAGCACTGTGTTGCATGTCTGGGGGTCCAGCATGTTAATGTGGTGTTCGCGTGCAGTGCATGCCGTCACTGCGACTGGATTGCAACTCGCTTTTGCAAAAGGGCAATTCACCCCAGTTGTCGCCCAAAAGTTGGTTATCACTCAGGCAGATCTGAGGGTCACAGTGGGGGTCAATCCGTCACCCACAAGCTCATGGACCTCCCACTCCTTAGCGCACTCCATCCAAGCTTTGAGTGAGAGAAGTGTTCAATCCTTTCGCATGGTCACCCTCTCACTCAATGACACCGAGGACAAGATGTCCATTGATGCATCAGAGGGTGGGCTATCATTGTCTGATGAAGATCCAGACCTCCGTGGTTGTGAGCAAGGCTCCGGATGTAAAGGCAGATATGATGGCCGTGCTTACCCGGGCTGCTTCAGCGGTGGGGCTGGAGATGGAAGTGCACAGTGAGCTCACACAGAACTGGAGGGCACTTTTCTTTGCCTGGTCTGCGTGCGCTTCCTCCCTCACCCCCCTTAATGATGGAGCAGCGAAGGGGTACGAGGCGATCCCTCAGGTCGAGCACGCCATTGCGGTCAATCTTTGCCTGAGTGGCACCTCTTATTGGTGTGGTCAGCCTTGTTTCCTGTCCAAAGCATGTTGATTATCTGCGTCCCTCGGGCCAGAGCCTACACTGCTGCAGGCCAGTCTGCTTCTGCCCTGGATGCTACCACGAGGGTGGTTCCAACCCAGGCTTAATGCATGAGCCCTGCACAGCAACCGACTATGCTCTGAGAACCACCAAGTCGGCTGTGCGTGCCCTGGAAGGACGATGGCCACATTAGTAGTCCAGGAATGCCACTTCTGGCTAAACTTGACCTGTTAGGGTTTCAGGTTAACCGAGAAAAGAGCAAGCTCGCCCTCGTGCAGAGCATCTCGTTTCGCAGGTTGGAGCTGGACTTGATCACCATGATGGCGCGCCTCTCCCGAGAGCTCACTAAGCTGATGTTGACCTGTCTGAAACAAGAAAACTGTGATCCCACTGAAATCCTTTCAGAGGCTTCTAGGGCATATGGCATCCGTAACTACAATTAAACTGCTTGGATTGCTCCATATGAGACTGCTTCAGCATTGGCTTCATTATCGAGACCCCAGACGCCCGTGGCACGCAGGCGCGCACCGGGTTGCTCACACTCTGCTGTGTCACCAGGTCCTCAGCCCATGAATGGACCCTGCATTTCTAGAGGCCTTCTCACCAAGAAGACCCTGTCAACAACCCTTGCTGTTATTCTCCACACTGAAGGTTTACATCGCTGCCAGCTCTGCTCATCATGACGTGGTGGATGGTAGCACGGTGCAAAGACATTACCTCATCATCCGGTTCCTCAGAGGTGCGAGGCAATTAAATCCACCACACCCCCTCTCATGCTCTCTTGGGATCTTTCTGTACTGCTCCACGCAGAGATTCGTTTGAACCACTTGACTCAGTATCATTGAGATTTCTGTCCCTGAAGACAGCTCTGCTGGTTGCGTTGGCTTCGATCAAGAGGGTCAGGAATCTGGAGTCAATACGTGCCCAAGGTTCCTACCACACAATTTAGAGACCAGGTAGTAAGCCTGCAAGTGCAGCCCACAGAGGAGGCAGACCCAGTCCTTCCTTTGCTGTGTCCTGTTTGCGCTCTGCGATTTTTATGTGGACTGCACTCAGAGTTTTAGATGCAGAGGTTTAAGAGCAGCTCTTTGTCTGTTATGGTGATTGGCAGAAGGGAAGTGCTGTATCCAAACAGAGGTTGGCTCACTGGTTAGTGGATGCCATCTCCCTCGCTTAGCAGTGCCAGGGCGAGTCACATCCCCAGGAAGTGAGAGCGCACTGTACTAGAAATGTCATCTCCTCTTGAGCGTTAGCACAAGCTGCCTCTCTAACAAACATCTGTAGAGCTGCGGGCTGGGCATTCGCAATTGCCACGGGTGATCTGCTTCACTCAGCCATGGTATATTTTCCTCTTTCCAGGCGGGCCCCTGTCTTCCCTTGCCATCCTTGCCAGGATTAGTCCATATGTCTTACTGCGACCTGAACTCCCCATTTGGGCAGCAGGTGTACCCCTCGTTCATCGCGGGGGGTGGGGGGTGGGGGTTGGGTTACGTGGTAACTATTTCGTTTTTTTCTCACTATGGAAGTCAATGATTACAGGTTTCCAACATTCTTCAAAATATCTTCTTTTGTGTTCAACAAAAAAATAATAAACTCATAACGTTTTAGAACTACTTGGAGCTGAGTAATTTAAGCTATTTAATCCTTTAATTTGAGTTGTAGACAACACAAATGCACTGAAAGTCTTTTTGTACTGCAAATACTGTAAACAAGCAACGTTAGATCAATCATGCGTTCATCACAGCAGTTTTTTTTTTCGTATTTTGTGATTTCATGTTTTTATTTTTGATGATGATAGGGCAAAGAACGATTCCAGAAAGCAGGTAAGACAAAAACAAACCCAAAAAGACAAATTAAACAAGTAAATAACAGGGTGGTAAAATCTAAAAACGTGGTAAAAATCAGGGGTCTCTTTATTTCTGGAATGCTTTTGAAAACACTATGAGTTGGGTTTCGGGAAGGCGGTTGGCGGGTCAGTGCTTTTTAAAACTCTATAGGTTGAGTTTAGGGAAAGAGGAGAGTGGGTCAGTCGATTAGTCAGTCAGTCAACAGCAGCCTCTTTACGTGAGAACAGCAGACGTGAATGAGAGAAATTTGAGATCTGAAAAAGCGTACATATCGGTGGACTTGCGAAAAACAAAAACTGCAAAAAAAAAAAAAAAAACGTACCTCCTGGGACATATTTCATACCTCCCGTTCATCACAGCTGTTTTTTTTTTTCGTATTTTGTGATTTCATGTTTTTATTTTTCCCCCATTTGTTTATGACTTTGAATTGCAGTATGGGACACACAAACTTTTAACCTTGAAAAGTTTGAAAAAGTGACTTTTTTGACATTTCTATTAATTTAAAGTACAATTGTCTGGTTTGGTGTTGTATATTATGCTACAAGAAAACTTTTTCTGTTATTTTACAACTTATTTCTCTATGTATGATTTCTTATTTCTTATATTATTTTAAACTACTATGTCAATAAAAGTCACTTTGTTAAACAGCAGAGTTAAATTTTCAATAATAATAATGCAATAATGCAATTCACAACCGTAAATAAACAGAAAACACTTGTGAATCGCAAAATACAGAAATTGTTAATTAAAAGATACTTTTTACAGTGTACAGCAAGCAGGACTTAAAATGAGTCCGAGTGCACAGAGAATTATTAACCATTTGAAAACACTGCCATCTGTCTGAGAAAGTATTGTTGAACTTTACCAAAATGTTTTATAAGTTACAAAGAAGTAATCGATTAAAGGATCTGACAAGTGAATATGATATTATTAATATTAATATTATTTCACAATTACATTTTTTGCTTATATAATCAAACCTTAAAATATGGTCAACAACAATACCTATGATAAACACTGTTCATATTAAGAGGTGTGTACATAGATAAATAAATCGAATCAGAAGAGATAAATAATCTTTGTAAAAACACCAAAACACAGTTGTTTGTGTGATAAGAGAGCGAGGCAGTAAAATGAGCAGTGACAGTGCGAAGTGCATGCTGGTTCACATACTGTAGCTCTGCCTCCGCTGGGCTCAAAGCCTCCAGGGACTGAGGCAATTTTTCACATAATTACAGCAAACCTGCCTGACAAGCTCTGAGCTCAAATCCAGCAGTTTATCTTCGCTGTATGAAGGAGAACAACCTCAAAACAAGAGTTTATCAGTCCTTTGGTTGATGTCGCAGACTTAGCAGCAGAGTGATATTTTAATCTTTAACTCAAAAAAGTAGGATAATGTTACCATGGCTGTTTGTTTTTTGACAATGTACACTAAAAAAGTGTTTTTTTGCAAAGGTTTTGTCTGTGAGTGTGAAATAAAGGGGGTTCTAAGGGGGTCAGTCAGACACTAGAATAGTACAAAAATCACATCAGTATGTATTAACATAGGCTCATTCTGAAAACGTAGCCCTATATAGCCAGAAGTATGTATGTCTGCATATTGTCTTTAAAAGGAATGTTATGGGGCATTATAATGCAATTCCATTTTGCACTTACCAGCTGACTGCTTACCTCCATATGGATGGCTTTTCTGCGGTTACCAGTTTGCTCAGTGGCTCGCCACGTATGTCGGAAGACTTGAAACACAGAGCAAAGTTGACCATGATGATGAAGCAAAGAACGATTGCAGAAAGCAGGTAAGACATAAACAAAACCCAAAAAAACTAATTAAACAAGTAAATAACAAGGTGGTAAAAACTAAAACGTGGTAAAAATCAGGGGTCTCTTTATTTCTGGAATGCTTTTGAAAACACTATGAGTTGGGTTTCGGGAAGGCGGTTGGAGGGTCAGTGCTTTATAAAACTATCGGTTAAGTTTAGGGAAAGAGGAGGGTGGGTCAGTCGATTGGTCAGTCAGTCAACAGCAGCCTCTTTACGTGAGAACAGCAGACGTGAATGAGAGAAATTTGAGATCTGAAAAAGCGTACATATCGGTGGACTTGCGAAAAACAAAAACTGCAAAAAAAACGTACCTCCTGGGACATATTTGGCGCTCTCCAGAAATGCATACAGGTGTACGTTTTCAGAATGAGTGACAGTGCTAACCACTAAGCCACCATGCTGCCCTCCGTTTTAAACTAGAGAAGTCATATCTACTCAATTATGTTCCTTTCTACAGAGATAAAGGCAAAATCCCAATTCTATTTTAGTACCCCTTTTACTTCCCCTTGGCCCTTAAAACCGAGTGTGAAGGTAAGGGCTTCAAAATTGACCCCTAAAAAATGGGACAGCACCTGCACACGTCACCATATGTCATCACAATCTCTTGCTTCATATGTGATCACGACTGCTGTAGTTATTCCAGTTACGCTATTTTTTGGTATTTATCTTTAGGAAATCACTGAAGGCATATATTATGTTATCATAACAATCTAATGTGGACATAAGATCGTAACTATACTGTGTATTTACACCGTGGCCATATTTATCTATGTAAACACACGAAAACAACATTAACATTATAGGAGACACTGTAAAAGGCTCATTCCCAGCCACTAGACTTTTCTGACAGGGTATTCAAGTGTCAGAATGTTGTGGGACTGCTGTACAGGAGTTATTATTATGCATTCTAGATAGAGAAATTTAGCAGTTTTTATTTTAGCGTTTTTTTAAAGCATGACGGTAAAACATGAACGCGGTTATGAATATATTAAAACATGTGTTTGTTTGTTGTAAAAACTTCCGGGTGCAGCTATCCTGCCGTTGTAGCTGGTGTATTCTAGGAAATGTTCTTAACCCGTGGTTTCGAGTGTGGTCCTAAAAAATCTCAGTTCGAAGGGCTATCTACCACTTCCCCTTAGCCCTACGCCTTCAAGCTAAAGAGAATTGGGACACAACTACCCCTTCACAGGGACGCACAAAACGAGGGGTAGGGGTAAGGGGAAGGGCTAATGGGTAGAAGTGGAATTGGGCCAAAATATTTAATTCAGATATCGAACATTTCATAGCACTGAAACAACACTCCTAAGAGTTACAAATGATCAGCTTTTATCATCCTATCGTGACTGCATTTCTCTCTTAGTGTTATTGGACCTCAGTGATGCATTTGATACTGTTGATCATAACATTCTCATTGACAGGCATTCAAATTGGTATTACTGAAATTGAACGTTATCAATTTGTATCAGTTAATGAAGAGGCATCATACAGATCAAAAGTACACTGTGGGGTACCACAAGGCTCGGTTCTTGATCCCTTACATTTCACACTATATATGCTACCACTACGCTATGTCATTATAAAACATGAAGTTAGTTTCCACTGTTCCCGATGATACACAACTCATCTGACTACAACTGAAACAAAATGTGACAAAACACTTGCAAAATGTAGAAAATATAGACAGCGCCCACTAGTGGAATTGTCATTTGAACCATGCAACAAAATGCTCCCGGAGCATCGTATTTTACCTTTTGCAAAAAATGTTTGCTGAGACATGTATTTCCAATAAGCCTGGGTTGCCTTTGTGACCGATCCTTTACTCGGTGTTGTATTTAGGTGAAAGGAACCAGGCACATTACTCAAACCGCTTTTTATTCTGAGAATTGGGCCAAAATTTTGAAGGCCACAGACTCAACTTGATGTGATTTCTTCTTTTTATTCATGCAGAATAAAAAGAAGAAATCACATCAAGTTGAGTCTGTGACATAATCAAGCCAAACAGTGTTTAGCATACACCAAAAAAAGAGGAAACGTTATACATGAATTCAAAAATCTATCAGAAGCACGAATAAGAACATACCTACATAAATAAAAAGAAGAAATCACATCAAGTTGAGTCTGTGGCCTTCTTTCAAACTCTTCATCAACCTATCAGCAAATGGAGTCATTTTCACCACAAAGCTTGCACACTCAGGCTTATGAACTCCTCTGAAAATACATGCTTCATATCATTTACAAACCTCTCATACATTTTACATAACAGATAAATACATTTTAGAACAAAACTACATGTATTATAGAAACAAAACTCATTTGATACTTTTTAACTTTTCGATACTTTTTGTTTTGGTACAACTCATCTCTCCTCAATCGCATTTTCCGCAATTCACCAATGCATTTAAAACAAACACAACTATGAAATCATTAAATCTGATTATATAAGATATTTAAAGAACAACTTTGAAAATATGAAATTAAATCAAATTAATTGATGACTACAGGGAGTAGAATTTTGAGTGAAATTAATATATATACCACCTTATACGGTTAATTTTGGATTTGGAATATATCTGCTAAATATGCATTAAGACTAGAAAACGTAAAACACATTGCTAGATTTTGATCATCGTCGTCCAGCGTTCTCCAGCCTCCGGCGCCTAGACTGCAGCTCTGCACAAGATGTTTGGCCATAGGAGAAATGGTCGTGCCTAACTGAGCCTGGTTTCTCTCGAGGTTTTTTTAATCCTTCACTTTCGTCAATTGGTGAAGTTTTTTCCTCGCCATTGGCTTGCATGAATCGGGACTTGTGGAGCTGCGCATTGATGGATTTGCTCTTCAGTGTTTGGATTTTCAGCAGTGAAAATTAAACAACTCTGAACTAAACTGAAGTTCAACACTGAAAACTGAACTGACACTAGCTATGTTTCTATCAAAAAATGCAAATAAACCATGCGCAAATCTGGATTATCATATTAAAGACGTGCGAATAAAGCTGCGTTTCCATCCAACGAGTCGAAGCTAACAAAATCGTGTTACTGATTAACTGGCTCCAAATATCAAGAGTAAAAACTGAAACTGCTGCTATAGTGCCATAAGAGATGCTGCGTCAATCTTTTCTTTATCTAATAAATGACTTGCGCCTCAGAAGGCAATCCTGACATGCAGTGAATGCGCGACGGCGTTTGAAGGTGTCAGACGCGGAGCACAGATGCTCTTGATTTTGGATGTCATTAATAATATAATAACACTAATACTTAAATGATAAGGTGTTTTAGAATGATCAAAACAACATTTCAGATCGTTTCAGATGTGCTCAGCCTGATGTCCAATTTTTTTTGGCGTTTCCATCAACCGTTTTTTTTATGCGCATCTCCAAAATGCGCATACAAATAGGTGGATGGAAACATAGCTACTGTTTCAATTTACTATAATCTTCTATGCTGCTTTGACACAATCTACATTGTAAAAGTGCTATAGAAATAAAGATGAATTGATTTGAATCACATCCAGCCTGAAACAAAATGGTGTAATCCAATCCAGAGTGGTCATGTGACAGTCTGCTATTGGTGTCAGCGACTGTGTTCGAGAACTCTAACTTGCTGCTCTCCAGTCTGGTATAGGTTCAAGGCATAATTTTAATCATACTTCATTTCCCCTTACAGGAGGTACATTCTACTGATCACATTTTGAAGGAAGCATAGAGATTCCATGCAATTCATCTTCATCTCTAAACAGAGATGTATAGTAACGAAGTAGAACTACTTCACTACTGTACTGTAGTACTAAAAGGTTGTATCTGTACTCTACTGGAGTATTGTTTTTTTTCTCCTACTTCTACTTTTACTTCAGTACATTTTTTCGATGAGCTTAATACTTTTACTCCAGTAGATTTTTTATGTGTTGCATAGTTACTCGTTACAATTATAAAAATGTTACGAATCAATCATTCATTGATCAGACGATCAAAGAAGACAGTGCTGCCTGCCTGCATTGAGAGCACTTTAGTTTGTTTTAGACATGGAAAACCCAAAAATTCCGCCTTCAACATGGCGATGAGGAAAAAGACCACCCGTGACCCTATTTAGAACCAATGTTTGCATTTGTCGGAGGGAAAGACAGTTCATATAGAATGAAGTGCATACTCTACCATCGGAATTAAAGAAACATGTCAAGTTAAAGATAAAATAATACACAAAACAGCGGTTTGAGCTATCCATAAGAGCTAGATAAGTTAACTACCGTTAGCTACCCGCGGTTCATATCATGCTGCAATGTTCACATAACGTTAACTGTCTATCATAAAGGCTGTCACGCTGAATGGTGTTTTTGACCCATCATATTATATATATATTTATTTATATTATAAATCGTAAACCATGGCTCTTTTTGTTCTGCTTAATCCTGTGCCCCAAAAAAATATATTTAAAATAAACAAAACAATATGTCTTTTGACTGCTTTTTTAACAATAACTACATAACGCAATACTTGTACTTTCAGTACTTGAGTAGTAATTTTTTTAATAAACTACTTGCAATACTTAAGTACAAAAAATGTTGAATACTTTAGTACTTCCACGTAAGTATTGTGCTTAAAGAGCACTTCAACTTCTACTTAAGTCACTTTTTTGATAGAGCGCTTGTACTTTTACTTAAGTCTGGGTCTCTAGTACTTTATACATCTTTGTCTCTAAATCACTTTTTATATTGTGTCAAAGCAGCTTAACATAGAAGAAGACATTATTTCAGATTGTGGAGAATTCCAGCATATCAGGCAGTAAGGAGCATACCTGACAACATTTGTCTTGGTGAGCAGAGCAACCAGAAGGGGGGCCTGGTCTGTCGGCGATCAGTGGGTGTTACGCCCCATACAGGGCAGGGACGTCAGCTTCAATGCTTCCCATTCACTTTGAATGGGTGACAACAGACGTTGCCGAACTGCATTGTGGATCCGTCTGCGTCGCTTTAGTGGCGTTGATCGCTGCAGTAGTTGGGACTTTCTCAACTTTTCTAGTGCAGACGGAAGCGCCAGCCAATCAGATCGCTGTATACAAATACACCAGCTCAGACAGTAGCCGATTGCTGACTAATTTCATTAGCTGATGCTGCTATGACGATCTCGTCAGCCCCAACTTCAGACATGCCCTCTGTCAAGCGTTGACGCTGAAGCCCTGTGTGAATAGGGTGTTACAGATTGTACCAATCACCTGAGGATTGGGGGGAAGGGGTTGAAATTCCGGGAGTTTTCCGGGAGAAATGACAAACCGGGAGGTGGGTGTGAAATACAAGAGACTCCCGGGAAAAACGGGAGTGTTGGCAGGTATGGGAAGGAGAGTGGTGAAGAATGCTGGTGTAGATCTAGTTAAATTAAAACTTATTCAGTTTAGTTTAATAAAAAGGCACTGTTGAAGATCAGATTAATTTAGTTAAATTTAATACTACTCAGAATCAATTTTTTTGCCAAGTGTGCTTCACACACACAAGGAATTTGTTTTGGCTACTTTAGCTTCCAGTGTACATAAAGTGACAACACAAAATAAATATGAAAAAAAAGACAATAAACATTAAACAGAGATGCAGTTAGTCAAAAAGATCTGAATGTTGAGTTGTATGTACAGATTTGTTATAAATATACAGGTTATAAGGTGCTGTCTACAAATGCATGTGAGAAAGTATTGCACGTTTATTGCACAGTAGGGAAATATTTAACTGTTTATGAGGTAGATGGCCTGAGGAAAGAAACTTTTCCTGTGTCTGGCTGTTTTGTGCTTGGTGCTCTGTAGCGCCGACCAGATGATAACAGTTCGAACAGGTAGTGTGCTGGGTGAGAGGCGTCCAGAGTGATTTTGCGAGCACAACTGTACCTTGTGGTGGTGGGTGAACGTCGGCATCAGTATCTGCAAACAAATGTATGAAATGAATAGATAGTTTATATATTCCTTGAGTCTCGTGGCTATTGGTTGGAACTGATTGTGATAAGTGACGTGGCATTAGGTATTCCTGGTAGAACTATTGCTACAAGCTACATTTACCTGCACATGACCAGCAAGAGCTAGCTTAAACCAGCATCAAAACCCGCCAAGTCATTTTGGATGAATACATCACTTGTGTTAAGACAAGTCATCTTTATTTCTAGCGCGTTTACATTGTAGCTTAACATAGATGAAGAATAAAAAGCCATAACAGTATTTCAGATTGTGAGGCATATTCAGCTTATCAAGCACAGTGGTGGAAAGAGTACTAAAAAAGTCATACTCAAGTTAAAGTACCATTACTTGCCCAAAAATGTAGTGCAAGTAGAGTAAAAGTATCTGTTGTAAATATTACTCAAAATATGAGCAAAAAGTAGCCCTTTTGAAAGTACTCAAGAGTAGTGAGTAGTGAGTATTACACAGTGAAAAGTTGATGTGTTTGCATGCAGTTTGTGCAGGGATGTGTACACGTAACATTCTGTTGTGCATTCAGTTATCTTCTATATTCCTTACTTCGTTTGTTCGTTCGGTCCTTCCTTTATTTATTCGTTTGTTCGTTTTTTCCTTCATTCATTGGTTCCTTCTTTCGTTCCCCTATTCATTCATTCACTCATTCATTCATTGTTTTGTTCCGTCTTTCATTAGGTCCTTTGTTCATTAATTCATTTGTTGGTTTGTTCCTTCATTTGTTTAGTCCTTCCTTAAGTCCTTTCTTCCTTTATTCGGAACTTCCTTCCATTCCTTGTTCAGCCCTTCCTTCATTCGGCCCTTCTTTCCATACTTCTTTCGTTCCTTTTAGTCATTGTTTAAGGCTGTTTGGTCATTCCAGTCATTATACAGTCAAAATCCTTCATTTTCTCATCAGTGACATGCAGTCTATGAACAGTCTCTGGGTCATAGCATCAAAAAAAAATTGGACATCTTCTTGGACTTTTTAAATGCTTTCAAAAGGTTTGGTGCATTTATAAAGCACCCGTGTCTTGCGGTTGTTCAGTATGATGCGATTTACTTTCTATACGCGATTTAATTGGACAGAAATCGAACGGTGGATTTTTCTACTTTGGCCAATCCCCATAGACAAAAAAGAAATAAAGTAGTGACTGCAGGTTGAAGGAAAGTAGTGGAGTAAAAGTACAGATACAGCACTAAAAATATACTCAAGGGAAAGTTTTAAAAACTACTTCGTAAATTGCAATTCCTGAGAAAAACTACTCAATTACAGTCATTTGACTATTTGTAATTTGTTACTTTTCACAACTGATCAAGCAGATATAAGAGTGTTAGAATACTGGAGTGGTTCTAGTCTTACTAGCATTACAGTGCCTTGAAAATGTGTGTATATTGCCAAAAGAATGCTTGCCATCACTTTGCTTTTTACAAGCTATTCTAAAAATAACTATGTTTGTAATTATGTTGTGAATGGGTTAATGGCCTGAATTCAAAAGACGTCTATGTAACATCCTGTGTGCTGTTTTTATTGTGCGCAAACCTGTTTCTCTTTCAGGATTCTGAGGGATTGTCACCTGCAGCAAGACTTCACCTGTTGGGTCCAAGAAGAACGCTTCACTCGTAACTACCTGGAAAATAGTGTCAGGCTTTTTTCTGCAAAGCATTTAGTGTGTATTGCCAATGTAGGCCTAGCCAACAAATATATTTGTCATAACAAGTCTCAGTCTTGGCCAAACATATTTGAGAAAACTAAAAAAGGAGATCTTTGAGGAGCATTAAGAATGGCCATAATTGTTAATGAGAGTTCAGATGCAGAAGTTGTTTTCATGTGGCAATGATCTTCTGACAGACTACAAAACTGCAAATAATAGAGGCGTGAACCAGCCTGTCCATTTCACTGTGATCAGTCAATAAAAAAAACAAAACATTTAATGACAAGCACTTGGAAAGTGGATATAAAAATGAATCGAATTGCAATTTTATTTACTCGTCTCACGCTATTTAAAAAATCATATCTACTCAAAATAAAGCTCTACTGGGGCACGCAGTTCCCTTCACCCCCACCCCTCAAAAAAAAAAAATATATATACAGTATACAGTTGATATATGAATTGTTAGCCCCCCTGTTTATTTTTTCCCCAATTTCTGTTTAACAGAGAGCAGATTCTTTCAGCACATTTGTAAACATAATAGTTTTAATAACTCATTTACATTGATTTATTTTATCTTTACCATGATGACAGTAAATAATATTTTACTAGATATTTATCAAGACACTTCTATACAGCTTAAAATGACAATTAAAGGCTTAACTGGGGTAATTTGTATGTTTCATTTCGAGTTTCTTTGCTGGTGTTTTATTTTTTCTGAACGCTACCTTAATGTATAAGTAGCTAAAACTAGCAAATTCAGAGTTGGGAACCAGCAGACGTGCAACAACTTGTTGCAAAGTGTAGTTAGATTTTTTGAGAGGCCATGGCAGGGCTACGCGACCGTGTGAAGGCTGCGCCGGACCATGCTCGTGCACTTGACGCAGAATTAAAAATCAGCCTATATCAGCAATATCACACGAGTAGCAGTGCAATGTGGCTGTATATCGCCACTAGTGGGAGGTGTGCGTTGCCTTAGTGTCCCACCAGTGACGATATACAGCCACATCGCACTGCTACTCGTGTGATATTGCATTTATACAACAGCTTGACGGCATAATCGTGTATATAAAAAAGAAAATCAAACACTGAGAGTCTCAAAATCCTTTTGTACGAGGAACTACTTTCTTCTTGCTACTTCACAAACATTACTGTAGAGCTAGTATTTGAATGATTCTCTAGCGTAATGTCTAAAGCGATGACAAAACAGGTGATTCTGCTGACATTTTAAGATTATAAGGCTGAACGGCATGAAAGTCTACAGAGATTTCCCAGTATGTCTCTGCTGCAATCAGGATATCACAATAGTTATCCTCGAAAAAGCCACACAAACACATGCGGGCGTTTCTTCTTTCTTTCTGTTTACTAAACTAGTCTGCAGTAACGAAAATAGGAGACTCAATAGAAACAGATGGCCAACCAAAAAGAAACACAAAATCACAAAATCAGACATTCCTAATATCTCAAAAATTTATCCCATCTCACTCTCAATACACTACAATTACTATGGTATAAATACAGCACTATAACATAGAAAAGAGAGAGAGTTTTATAATTATTTGATCAGCTGTAGTTTCAAATTACTCTGGGTTTTCCCTCCTCTGAAGGCTTATTATATAGTCTCTATCACCATCTTATAGATGGACAATGTCAACTGTTTTTGCTCTGCTCAATGACAGGCTAAAGGCTGATGTATACTTCTGCGTCAAGCGCACGCTTATGCTACGGCGCAGCCTACACGTGGACGCATAGCCCCTCGCCATGGCTGACGGCGTCATTGACGCGCACCTCTCAAAAAATGCAACGCATACGCGTAGCACAAGCTCTGTGATTGGTCGGCTTGGTAGCGCTGACGAGTGTGGGCAGAGGTGAGAGCCACGCGCCCGATGCAGCGAGGGTTTACAAGTGTTGTGTCCCATGAAGGAGCTCCGGATGGAGACTGTTGTTTTGTGTTTACTTTATGATTAAAGTTGTTGCATGTCCGCTGGTTCCCGCCTCAAAATGAATGAATTTGAGCCACTTGTACATTAAGGAAGTGTTCAGAAATAACAAAACACCAGCAAAGAAACTCGACACAGAGAAACATAAACACCTACTGCCAGCTAGCGTTTCGGAAGTGTATTGCAGAGAAACAGAAACAGCGTGCAGAAGTATAAATGCACGGCTACGCATGAGGCTTGCACTGTAGGTCACGCAGATTGCTTTATGCAGAAGTATAAACCGGGCTTTATGGCCGCTGACGCACTGTATCTCAGAAACTATAAATATTTAAAATAGGCACTATCTTTATAAATAAAACTGCACAGCAGCAATATTTGTCAAACTGTAGAGTATCCTCTGCTTGTTGCTGTATGTTTGATAGAGTATTACACAAGAGTGAAGAGGCTGGACAAGTGCTGTTATTTGCAGAATATTGCATGGCTATCAGCCAATCAGATTCAAAAACCAGACAGAATTGTTGTGTATATATATATATAAATTTACCCATCAATTGTATTTTATTAACATCTACCCCTACCCTAACCCCAAATGCAACCATCCACCACCAGTATTATTCATATTATTAAATAAATTGACCATTCAATTCTATTTTATTACCCTCTACCCCAAACCTAAACCCAACCCTCACAGTAATGTAAAAATATTATTGTTGTACAGTGTAACAAAAATTATACAATATTGATGTAAGCATCCAGACTTAAAGCCTGCACTTTGATTTCAAAATAAGAGTCCCACTTAATACAAACTTAGATACACTCAAAAAATGATTTTTGCTGCTTATTCAATCGACTTATTTAAAATGAGCTTAAACAACACAATTCTTGAGATTGAGACAACTTAATTACTTTATGTTTAATTAACTTAAATTTGTAAAAACAATTAAGTTAATGGTTTGTATTGGGACAACATGAATAAATTGTGTGGAACCCTCCACTTTGTACAGTGTAAGCATAAATATAAGGAAAATATATCATTGTTGCAATCTCTCAAGGAAACGTTGTGGCCAATTTAACACAGATTTTGTTGTGCATATTAATGATCCTATCAGTATTGTTGCAGTCTGTGTTTAGTTTCAATTGTGCTGTTTTTCATTAATCATTTACGCTCACAAGATTTACATAAGAACGAGGAAACAATGGTGTTTGAGGCTCACAATATGGCCTGGATATATCCATTATGTGGCACCTTTTAAAGCCAATGCGATTTCAATTATAACTAATAAAACTCTAAAATCCTATGATGGTTTCTATTGATTCATGTTTACCTAGTAGACAATGGGCTAAATAAGACAAAGAGCTGCTGATGTTTCCTCTATAGGCTTCATTAATGTCTTTATGGCAGCACATACATCTGTTTTGCAGCAGCTCCATTCAGATGCTTATATCTCCATGGCTTTCAGGATCCTTCTGTCTTTAACGTAACGTGAGCTTCTCTCTTTAGAAAGTCTTTTGGGTTATGACACCAGTTACAGCACAGAATGCCAGTGTGCTACTTTCTTTTCCCTAGACAGTCTGGACAATAGAGGATAGCAGTGGCGGTGTTCACTTTCCCCTCTGAGACGCAGTTTGAAAAGACTCCTTTGACACCTTTCCCACATTCAGAGAGCGGTTGAAACAGCTGCCCGGGATGGGAGAGATGTTTCTAAGAGCCCGGAGAAACCCTGAAAGAGAAGACAATGGCTTCTGTGAGCGAATCTGTCTCTGTCTGTCCCTCTCACTCGCTCCAGCGTTTCAGGAGTCGCTCCGTGAGCCTGTGAGTTCAGGTTAATATTCATCAGTGCTCCACAAAAGCTTTTCTCTTCTTCC
>CAIGQZ010032598.1:3553100-3585688 GCA_903798205.1 Danio tinwini
AGGCTGGAAATGGCTGGAAACCAGCCTGGAAATGGCCAAAACCCCTCTAAAACCAGGCTGGTCGACCAGCTAATACCAGCCAACCAGCTTAGACTGGTTTAAGCTGGATTTTTCAGCAGGGGTTTTACACAGCCGATGCCCGCGTAGCCACAATCCAGTATTGAGAAACACCTATACACACTCATTTACACTCATACACTACGGCCAATTTAGTTTATTCAATTCACCTATAGTGCATGTCTTTGGACAGTGGGGGAAACCCACACAAACACAGGGAGAACATGCAAACTCCACACAGATATGCCAACTGGCCCAGCCGGCACTCGACCCAGTGACCTTCTTGCTGTGAGCGACAGTGCTAACCACTGAGCCACAGTGCCGCCCAATATATATTTTATATATGTGAAATCCAAACATGAACTTGTATGTCAATTTGCATGTATTTCCATGTATCAGATTCCTACGTGTAGCATTACAGTAATTTGGGACTTCATCATTCCCGAGAGAGTGTCGATAAGCTCTTCAACTTGACTTCAGGATCATTTAAAACCTTTTCCCAAGTTTCCTAAAGGATTTTTTTGCTACGATGCCCCCAAATAAACTTACAGTGAACTGTTCTCAGTAAAATATTTAACTTTTGAAGAACATTTTAACAATACAAAGAACCTTCTTCCACAATAATGGAGCTTTGGAATGGAAATGCTCCATTGTTGCTGAAGGTTCTTTGTATGTTTTCATTGTAAGATCCTGGCAGCAAAGCTTGGTGTGAGTCTGTCTAGAAAGGGTTTTACATTATCAGTAAAGATAATACCCTTTGTTTACTGTTCCTCGCTGGTGGAACAATCTCCACAAATCAAAAATAAATCTTTTCCATAAGCAACTAACTTAAAATAACACACTTTTCTTATTCCTTACCTACTCTAGTGCTGTGTCCACTAAGCAACACAACCAACCCAGGCTCATTCTATAAACGTACCTCTATATACATTTCTGGAGAGCACCGATGTTCCAGGAGCTACTTTTTTTTAGCAGTTTTTGTTTTCACGAATCCACCAAAGGCCGCTGTGTACACTTTTTAAGATCTCAAATTTCGATCACGAGTTCCATTCACAGCTGCTATTCTTGCATAAATCCACCAGAGGCCGCTGTTGACTGACGAACCAATCGACTGACTCACCTCCCTCCTTGCCTAAACCTAACTAAGTGTTTTCAAAAGCACTGATTGACCTGCCCAGCCTCTTCCCTAAACCCAACCGACAGTTTTAAAAAGCAATCCAAAAAGATTTTACCATATTCTCACCCTGTTATTTTATTGTTTATTGAATTTTTTGGATTCTGCTTTTTGGAACTGTTCACTGGATTCAAACCCCGTCATCTTGGTCAACTCCTCTCTGCATCTCAAGTCCACCGACGTACATGGCAAGCTAACTGGAAAAACTGGTAACAGTGGGAAAGATGTCTATACAGCGTCATACCGCCCCGTAGCAATCATTTTAAAGCAGCCATATGTACTTCTGGCTACATAATTTGCGATCTCCAGAAATGTATATAGGGCTACGTATTCAGATTGAGCCTATCTTGAACACAATGGTCCAATAGCGAGGAAGTAGTATGTCCCAAAACTTCCATACTCTTCGGTTAAACACACAAGAAATCTTTCTGTATGTAGTATAGGTAGGCGAATTGGCATGCAGCATAGCTTATATTTTTCAAACAAAATCATTCATTTTATATTAGTAGCACTTGATTTGAGTAATGTATCTTTATGATAAATTGCTTGATGTGAGTCCCTTCGGAAAAAAAGCATCTGCTGAATGACTAAATGGTAAAGCTCACACAACCAAGAAAATAAACACAACCCCACATTGTGTCAACTTCTGTCTATCAAAGTTTGATTAGATTTTTGAATCCTTTGCAAGTGTTTTCTGAAGTGTTTTGACAGTTCAGAGCCACGGCAAGTGAAAGGCAAAGTCAAGAGCCACCTTATAGCAAAGAGCATGTTATACCAAAGTGCAGAATTCAAAACAACTAAACATATACCCTGCTGAAAGATCCAGCTTAAACCAACCTAAGCTGGTTGGCTGGTTTTAGCTGGTCAACCAGCCTGGTTTTAGAGGGGTTTTGGCCATTTCCAGGCTGGTTTCCAGCCAATTCCAGTCTGGTCTTAGCTGGTCAGGCTGGAAAATGACCAGCTTAAACCAGCTAAAACCAGCTTGACCAGCCTGGTTCAAGCTGGACATAGCTGGTATTGGTTGGTCAAGGTGGTTTTTGCTGGCCAACTGCCAGCCTGACCAGCTAAGACCAGGCTGGAAATGGCTGGAAACCCCTCTAAAACCAGGCTGGTCGACCAGTTAAAACTACTACTAGGGCACCACCAGGTGCATGAGCGCCAGTGATGATAGTAATCATCTAGCACTGACCCTGCCCATGCTGCTGTTCACAAAGTTCCCACTTACATATAATAAACAGCTCAAAGAATAAGCGTGTTTCGCATGCTGTCCAAGAGGAGGACTCCAAGCTCGCACAATTGGCTGTCAGGGAACTGAGGTAAGTCAGCTCTACATATACAGCTGTGAGTTAGTTGACTATTAACTGTGCTTGTCTTGTGTCTGGTCAGTTTGATTATATGAACGTGCTCCTCCTGAACTTGGCTAATAAAACTTAATTTTGTTGTGTATGTGTCTGTCCATACCTTTGACATACTGCCAATCTCTCAATGAATACAAAAAAAAACACAGGAAAATCTGTGACTTCAGTGTGGAAAGGTACTCAGCAAAGATGAATAGGGTTTACTTCAGGAACCGTGCTGTTGTGCTCTGTTGGAGTAATTGTTAAAATCTCTATTGCGTCCCTAATTTTCATCACAATGAGTTTCAGGCCTCAAGAGTCCACGGGTAAATCAAGGTGCAGGTCGTTGTTATCAGCAGAGTAGAGCAGGTAATCCAGACAGGTTCAGGATTCTGCAGACACAAGACTAGATTCAGCATTTCTGAAGTACATCTTCCTCGTCACGATCAACTCTTTCTACAGAGTAAAGCTTTGATGCTTATCCATTAAAGTGAAGAAAGCACGTCTAGAGTAAGGTCTTGTGCAAAAAAGCAAATGCCACCAGACTTGGTCGTCTTTTTAAAGGTGATCTTTGCTTAAACAAGGTCCAACAAGTGGCTGCTCATTTACAGGTGTACACCTCTGTCCTCTCGCTGCACGTGTTGCATTTGACGTAACAGCACCAGAAGAACTTGCAGTTGCATTGCCACACTCGTGAATACTGGTGCGTGTTGTACCCGCGGCCGCAGCACATCAGGTCACAGCCGTTGGGATGGTGCATCAGCGTCTTATTGCAAACGCGCCCTTGAGTTCCGATGCTGCCGGAGCGCAGGTCCGCTTCGCAGTAGTTGGGGGATTTCTCGATGTACACCAAGTCTGTATCCATGGGCTTGCGATACGAGTATGGTTTTTTGATCTTGAGAAAGGTTGGCCGTTTGTGGCGTGTGGCTTTCACTGGCTCCACATGGATAGCGCTGGTGTATTTGTCTTTGAGGATGTATCCCAGCTCTCGAAACTTGGGCAGGGTTGTCCAGCAGGTCCTGGTGGCACAGGAGCCAGACACGCCGTGACATTTACACTCCAGACGCATGTTCCTCTCCAGGACCTGCACCAAGACAATAATCAGAGAATATAACAGAAAGTATATAACATTCTCAACACACTCAAAAGACGATTTAACATTCAAAATCTGTATAAACTGAGAAAATGGCTTTTACTCTAATGCTGAGTTCAGACTGCATGATTTTAGCCCAGAATTTGACCCGCTGACAGGTTTTGAGAAATCGCAGACGAATGCCTGAAATCATGGGCAAATCGGTGCTCGTTCACGTGAGTAACACAGTGTGAATTAATAAAGACGTGATCTGAGAGAATCGGCGATGAGTCTCCAACACCCGTGAGATATTTGGCATTTTAAATATCTGCAGCTCTCTGCAATTCAAATCTTCCCATGTGAAATGTGTTCTGAAATGCGATCACCTACAGCCAATGAGAGAGCATCATCCACTAGTATGGGTCTCTGCAGGCCAGCGGGAGGTTGGGGGAGAAGTTAAAAGTGCTTCTTTTCAGTCTATTTGGACCCAAGAAATGGAGAACAAACTAGTGTAAATTTGGCAGGAGCACTCGTGTCTGTTTGACGTGTCATCTGAGCAATACCACAACCGGCTCGAAAAAGAAAAAAAGCTGAAGAGAAATTGTTAATTCCCTTTAATAGACAGGTTAGCAAAATAAGCACATTTTCTACCCCACTAAAAGCTTTTTTCTCATTATGTAGTTAATAACTAAAGATACACTACATGACAGGGGCGACGCAGTAGGTAGCGCTGTCGCCTCACAGCAAGAACGTCGCTGGGTCGCAGATTCGAACCTCGGCTGGGCTGGGTCAGTTGGCGTTTCTGTGTAGAGTTTGCATGTTCTCCCTGTGTTCACGTGGGTTTCCTCCGGGTGCTCCGGTTACCCCCACAGTCCAAAGACATGCGGTACAGGTGAATTGGGTAGGCTAAATTGTCCGTAGTGTATGAGTGTGAATGAGTGTGTGTATGTTTCCCAGAGATGGGTTGTGGCTAGAAGGGCATCCGCTGCGTAAAATCGTGCTGGATAAGTTGGCGGTTCATTCCGCTGTGGCGACCCCAGAATAATAAAGGGACTAAGCCGACAAGAAAATGAATGAATGAATGAATAAACACTACATGACTGCGTTGTTTCCATGTCACTTCTCACGTGTGTTTGGTTGTGAGAGACGTGGTTTGTGGACCGAGACAAAGTTGTCAGCGATTCTTCCTATTATAAAGTCATGCAGTGTCGATCCATCTTCCAGTGTAAACAAAGCAGTGACGAAACGCTAGGCCAGATAGTCATGCAGTGTGTAAACATCCATGACAAGACTACTCGGCATAAGACAAAGTATGGGTGTGTTTTATAGGAATTGGTTGAAATTTTTATTACATACAGGAAATTGAATAGTGTGATGGATAATAATAAATGGTAACTATGGAGTACTTTAAAATGAGCATACAATTTTCTCATTTCCTTCGGCTTATTCTCTAATTTATCAGGGGGACTCCACAGCGGAATGAACATCCAACTATTCTGGCATATGTTTTGCACAGCGTCCTTCCAGCTACAACCCAGCACTAGGAAACACCCATACAATCTTATTGGGGTGACACGGATCACTGTTGATTGTTGATCACAACTCATGGTTCGGAACGCACGTGACCCCACGGATTGATAATTTATTTTGAACTTTTTTTTTTCTTAATTTATAACCATTGCAGAGAGATCGCCTCCCGCGTCATTCAAATCGCGTACATGAAAGCGTTTTGGCTTCCCTGTAAGATATAATGATGACGGGAAAAGTTGTGGTAAGTCCTACCAATGCTTTCTTAGGCTATTAATTTAATGTGTTTTCTGTCACTGCTTGTTTAGCCTGCATTAATGCATTCAGTGTAAAGCTGCACAATTAAACATGAAAAGATTGTGATCTCAGTTCAAACCCGCGCAACATGAACGATAAATGATAACGATTTGAATATGTTTATTAATCCTTCAATGCACTGCATTCAAATCTGCATGGAGAGAGATTCAGTTTTTATACTTTTTCAGTAAGTTACAAACAATTAAATAGCACAGAAAGTGCTGGGAGAACAGTTTATAGTTCAGATATAAACACTGATGTTTATGGTAAAGATTAAAATCACCGTTTAATGAAACATGACCATCCATACACCATCAAAATTATGTCACTGAATATGTTTTAAAAAATAATACACCTACAGAATAATAAAACATGAAGTTTTATGTGTGAATTGTTGAATCATTAAATAAACATGATCTGTTGTACAAGATGTTATATTTCTATATTTAGCATTATCAGCAACAGTAGCAAAGATCATATTTCCTATTGAATACTTTTCTTTTTTCAGCTGATTCTTTCTTGATTGTTATTTTTATTAACATTACAGGTTCTAAGTTCTGTTTGTTAAAGCAATGTTTTTTGCAGTAATATTTTTATATAAATGGAAAGCAAATGACATTTGTCTCCTCACTTTTTTGCTGATCCAAAAATGGTCCGATCCGTGACTAAAAAAACGTAGTGTGATACAAACTGCAAATTTGTGATCCGTTATACCACTAACTCATATTCACACACTCAATATACCATGTTTCTATTTTTCACGGTTACATGTGAAGGCAAAACCATTTGCCCTCCCATAAAATTTGAATTATTTTTTTAAATAATCCACAAGTGACATTAAAAGAGCAAATACATTTTAGAGTGTCAGATTTTACTTCTGCAGAAAGTCTCCTTTACAAAACTCAAACAGGTTAGGAACAAGTGAAGGGTGTGTAAATGTTGACAGAATTTTAATTTTTGAGTGAACTATCCCTGCACTTTAAGCTGAAAACAACTATCTTGCAAAATATTTAGTAAAGTATAACGTACTTTTATCATAACAAAGACAAAAGAAATGAGATATTAATCTCTTACGTTTAAAATAAGTGTTGCTAAAATGTCCTCTCCATTAAACACAACATGGGAAATGTATGAAAATGAGCTACAATTTCACATCAGTGGCCGTGAAAAACCCCTTGTAGGAGGCACACTCTCCATATGCACCGCACACTTCCTACAAACACTGTTACAAAGACTCATAAAGACTTACAAAGAGAGATTTACTAAATATGTTTGGCTTTTTACATGTACGTAGCATGCTTAAGCACTGTTCTCTCTCACTCAAAACTGCTGCCAAGCTGATTTGTAAAGCCTAGTTTATAACAGAAAATTTCACTGACCATCTTCAGCATGAAACAAAAGTCAAGATTGTTGTAATCAAAATGGAGGAAGATTGACGAATGGACAAAAGCAGAGCAGAAATGAGACACAAGCTGATAGCTCCACCCTAAATGACTGATAGTCTTGCCCTAAGGGTCTCATAGCTCCACGGTGAAGGACTGACGGCAAATGAATTTTCACAAAAGAATGAAGTCTAGAGATACAGTATACATATGAAAATAAGATGAGCAAATTTAGATTGCATGCCAAATGTAATCTTTTTTGACCAGGTGTTTGAATGTCAAGTCCATGTGATGTGATTTATGTACAATTTGACCAAAGTTCCTACACATGGCGTATGAAATCATTGCTTACACAACAGGTACGCTCTCTCTTTCTCTATCATTAACATATTCCTTAAATGTATTCATTTATGTTACATGGCAAAATAAAATATATTTTTGTCCTTGCAGATTGAAGATTTCAGACCCATACAGGACTCTGTTCCAAGTTCCAACTTTAAATTTTTATTCGGCTTTAGTACACAGTGTAACTACAAATTAGTCAAGCTTTAAATAGGATCTAATGGTCGAATCCGATTTAATGATCTATGCTAAACTAAGCATAAGCTAAAAGTGCTCCGGCCAGACCTGGAAACTCAATGGTTTAACTCTGGGGTAGCTGTAAATTGAGCATTTCCCCCCAAAAAAGTACAATTTTCCTTTAAAGAGCCCCTATTATGGGTTTTTGAAAATGACCTTCCATGAAGTGTGTAACACAGCTCTAAGTGAAGTGAAATATCCAGCTAAAGCTTAAATCTGAAAGTGCACCGTGATTAAAACTATTGATTCATCTATAAAAGAGTCGACTCATAGTGGTCTAAATTAATCGTCAGAGTAACGTATCTTTAGCCGTGTCGACGTGACGTCAATACGGAACTCAAGCCCTGCCCATTTGTTGAGCGCGCAGACCAGGGAAAATTGAAACCCCCAGACCCGCCCACAAACACTGTAGCAAGAAAAGAAGACACTGTAGCACTGGGGTGCTCAACCCTATTCCTGGAGATCGAACTTCCTGCAGTTTTCAGTAGCAGCCCATATCAAACACACATGCCTGTAATTATCAAGCGCTCCTTAGGTTCTAATTAATTGGTTCAGGTGTGTCTGATCAGGGTTGGAGCTGAAATCTGCAGGAAGGTCACCAGGAACAGGGTTGGTCACCCATGCTGTAGCAGATCCCGGTTGAATCAAGTCACGCAGACGCTGAGGTCTGAAGTACAAGGAAAAGTTAGTGTTACTTTCCCTACCCAAAGATGAGGCTGAAGAGTCAGTGGTTGAAGTTTATTTTTGCAAAAATACTTGAGCGTTATAGCCCCAGCCTTGTGCTGTGTTCCTGTCATTTTTCTGACGAGGGCTTCAGCAATCTACACACTTACAACGGGGGATTCTTCGGCCGTTTGTTGAAGAAATGATCAGAAAAGACTATTGATGTATGGGACTTTATCAGAGCTTGACAGGAACTTTACAGTACACAGTTCATGGATCAGTTTCTTCCTCCATTTCACAATTGTAAGTAAGTGTGATTAAAATGGCTGCCTCCTTGTTTTCTCTAGCTTGCAAATTCTGTATTTAATTGTGTTTTGTTACATGGCTTGTAGTGTATCTGGTTAACTCTTTATATTCTCATATTGTGTCTAAAACCACGTTGAAAACTCAACACGTGCCACTTTCTTTAGGGATTTAAATGCGTTTGTGAGCTCGCGATCCTCTGCCATTTGTCTTTGCTATGGACTGTCAGCTGTTCCCACACACATGCGGCAATCAAGTTACAAAATAGTTCAGCTTTTGCCGCTGTGTGGATTAATACTGAATGTGTGTCATTGTTTTTACTTATGGTTAAGAATAGAGCAATATGCTGGTGTTAAACTGCAATGCTTTTAGGGTTGGGCGATGTTGACCAATTTAGCATTGTACGAAGTCTAATGTGAAACATCGCGATGGATGATGGCATCGTCTTCATAGGTGGAGGTGAATTAATTATTTATGAATAATTAATTAATTCATAACAAATTCATTATTTGTAGCGTACCGTTTCAACTACCTGACCCGCATGGTCTTTGTTTTACCCATAACCAAATCATAAATAAATAAAGATATGTTACACACAAATTACCACCTCTCAATCACTTTTTCTACGGGACTCTGGCATGAATAGGCAGAGTGATCTGTGTTATTATAATGGCGTCGACAAACTTGGTTGGTAAAAAAGGTGCACAACCAACAGTATCTGAGGGTTTCGCTAAAATAACTAAGTACAAGCATGAAAGCGAAAGATTGTAGCAGTGTACTGATGTTATGACACATTACCTGATAGATGCAAAAGACCGATGAGTCGTTAAATAGAGACAAGATTAATTTAATATCAAGTTTAACAACTATAGTAAGACGCGATCCAGCGATACATCCTTGATAAACTGTCCGACGTACACTGTTCTCTGGAGCTCAGACGAGCGCATGACAGTGTGTGTGTGTGTGTGTGTGTGTGTGTGTGTGTGTGTGTGTGTGTGGCTGTGTTTGTGTCTGTCTGTGTGTGTGTGGGGGGTTGGTTGTGGTCATGTGATGTGCGTTTTTAGTGGATGGAGGGCTGTTCAGAAATGCTAGGTGAAACGCCAGTGTGGACGTGGATAAGGGTTGGGCCGATAGACGATGCCATCGTCCATCGCCGATGGCTGATAAACTTCACGATGCTGAGCCGGCATCGCGATCTATCGCCCCGCCCCACATTTATATTGATATATAACTTATTAAAAAAGGTGATTGACAGGTGGTAAGTTGTGTGTAACTTTATTTATTTATGGTTTGGTTATGGGTGAAGCAAAGACCATGTGGGTCAGGTAGTAAAAACAGTAGGCTACAATTAGTTAAATCATTATGAATTAATTGATATTTAACAACATCCACCCCCACCTATGTCAACGATGCCATCGTTCATCGCGACGTTTCACATTAGACATCGTACAATGCCAAATTGGTCAACATGGCCCAACCCTAACGTGGATCATTTTCGTTCTAAAATGCCATTTCAAAACTAAGCTGTATTAGTGTAAATGGGGCTTGAGTGTGTATTTTTCACGAGCGGGTTTGTGACGGGGCGGAGGATCGGCGATGCCGGCTCAGCATCGTGATGTCTATCGGCCATCGGCATCGTCTATCGGCTCAACCCTAATTGCTTTAATGCACTCCTGTATTGGGCTCACACATACACTCTGCACTTTGACTACTTCAAAATCAATAAAAAGCCATGGTGGGTGCTTCTCTGTCTCACACTGAATGCAGTCGACCAATCGCAACAAACTGGGTCATCGAACCAAACAGCGCAGATTAGCATCACGCTAAGGAGGGGTCTGGGAACAAATGAATCGCTGAGCAAATTATATAGAAGTCGATGGGATAATTTGATATAAATAAATGCATATTATAAAACAATAAAAGTGTTTTTTCACCTTGCATGCATATCAGCTTGTTGTTGAAGACCCCCAAAACCAAAATATGACCTTTTTTGGCTCTTTATATACTAATCAAACTGGTCTTTCCAAAGTAATCTCACAATTTCTAGGGTATTTCAAATGAGTTTGTGTGATCTTATCTCCCAATAATGCTTGGTTTAGGGGTGAGGCTTGGGGATATGCCTCCTTCTAAAAAGTCATGCATATTTATATGAATAAAATTGCATACATTTGTACAAATATTTTGCCATTATGTAAAACTGTTCTGTTTCCTGCTAAGATAAGAATGAGCTTTACCTATTGAACATCAGCACAGCTTCACTATCTGTTCTTCAGAACCTGGCGTCATTACACTGTATGGGAGGAGCGTTCAAACACAGCACTCTTTTACTGTTCCCAAGACAAGAACTTGCAGCTAGAATGATGCTGTGAGGCTGGTCAGTTCACTATGTAGCAATTTAGCTGCTCAGATAAGATGGTATGAATGCGGTGCTACAGAAAAGGCTCAGTCAGCTAGTGTGGAGGCTCGGGGTGAATGAGGAGAAGTGTCGGTGTCATGAATTTACTCTCTGTGACCAAATGTGAAACAAGGCAAAGAAAAGATCGAAGCTTCTTCACCCTTCATTAAGCTTGACTGCAAGAGCAAGAGTGATTATTCTGACCTCTTTTTGCCTGACAGACCTGCATGCCCTAGTTAAAAGAACAGGTCACCAAAAGATCCTTTTTAAAATGATATTATTTCAATGTTATGATTAGGCATGAGCCGGCATAAGATTCTGACGGTGTGATAACCTTGGATAAAAATATCATAGTTTGACGGTATTATGATTTCTGCTCTAAAATATGTTCTTTTTAAATGTCTGGGTAAAAAACAGCAACTTTGTTCCCCTTTGAACACAATACATTTTATGTTGAGAAACTTTTAAAATATTTTGGGACAGTGAACCTGTCAGGCTGAATAATTCAAATAAATCATTGACTTTTTCTGTTTTTATTCGTTTCAAAAACACAGATTTCTTTACAAATAAAAACGTCATTTTTGGATATCATTTTCTGCATAGATATATACACTAGATATCGCATACAGACCCTGAGCATGCGTCAATTGCGTCGCCATATTTGTACAGTGCTCTCAAGACAAATGTCATTCAGCCCACTAGTCAAGACAGTGTGCCAATCTGAAGATGCTGAACTTTAGTGCTGAGTGCGGGTGTAGTAACGAGCAAACAAAGAAAACTAAGCACAAAGGGCAGAACATTTCATGAGTAAGATTTCGTTTTTTTACATTTTTATTGGTTATGAACTTTTGTGCTCAACAAGTCACGTTATTGATGATAATACAGACACTTAGTGCACTGACCATAAGGCAAAGTAGCACCAACTTGCAGTAAATACTGGGCTTATGCTAGTTTTGTTGAATAAAATAAGCAAACAATGTAAATGAAATATGACAACAAGACGCTGTGGTGCCAGAAACTTGTACTATTGTTGGCTTAGTGAACGAGTCGTTCAAAACGGAGATTCATTCACAAACAAAAAGCTCCCTCCATTAGAATTAGAAGTGAAAGCAGGAGAGAAGGTGTGTTTCAGGACATGTTAAACAGGGAGGGGGGATAAATACATTACCATGCACACAAACACACGCTCTTTGCCAGCAATGCCTGTGCGGTCACTGATCTATCGAGGCAGAAAAGTTATGTAAAATTATAATTTTTGTCATTTCAAAAAATATTTGCGTACTGACCAACCGGGGAAACTCCCGATCATAGATATATGTTTATATGTGTATATCTCTGGCTCTGGATGGCCACATTCCTCCACTGCACCTTGGTCCCTCATTCATTTCAAAGGAGCGCTACCCTGTACTAAAATGGCGGTTCTATTGACGCATTCCTTCCAATAGACAACAACAGGGTAGGTGACATCTAATGTAAATATCTATGTCTTTTCTGCTAGAGATACTGATACAAAATAATCTTATATACAGTTGAAGTCAGAATTATTAGCCCCCTTTGAATTATTATTATATTTTTAATATTTGCCAAATGATGTTTAACAGAGCGAGGAAATGTTCACAGTATGTCTGATAATATTTTTTATTTCTGAAAAAGTCTTAGTTGTTTATTTCAGCTAGAATAAAAGCAGTTTTTAACTTTTTAAGAACCATTTCAAGGTCAAAATTATTAGCCCCTTTAAGCTTAATATTTTTTTTTTGGAACCAACCATTGTTATACAATAATTTGCCTAATTACCCTAACCTGCCTAGTTCACCTAATTAACCTAGTTAAGCGTTTAAATGTCACTTTAAGCTGTATAGAAGTGTCTTGAAAAATATCTAGTCAAATATTATTTACTGTCATCATGTCAAAGATAAAATAAATCAGCTATTAGAAATGGGTTATTAAAACAATCATGTTTAGAAATGAGTTGACAAAATCTTCAGAATCAAACAGAAATTAGGGAAAAAATAAACAGGGGGGCTAATAATTCTGATTCCAACAGAATTAAAACCTTGACTTTTCCAAACCGCGGTATACCTTGAAAACAGTTATTGTCCCATGCATATTTACGACACTTGTATTGACACATTACTATAACTAACACAAAAGTCAAAATGCTAAAAACATGCACACATGCGATATAAAATGATGCCCATATAGGGGTCAGGTGTCCGATTAAAATGCTAATGAAAGCATTAAACAAATGTAACATTATATAAAAATGCTAAGGTCAGTATTGTTATTGGCTACAGAAGAGATCCCTGTTGTCCAATGACTTATTAGCCCTAATTAACCTAGTTAAGCCTTTAATTGCACTTTAAGCTGAATTCTAGTATCTTGCAAAATATGCAGTAATGGCAAAGACAAGAAATTAGTTATTAAAATGATTATGTAAAAAAAAACATTGTTAAACTTGGGAAATTTCATTATGGCTAATCATTTTTCCTTTAACTGTATTTTAACTACTAAAAGTAATCTGAAAACACACTAGACTTCAGATAATGGCTTAAATGTACATTAAAGTAAAACGTATTATTTAAATTTAATACAAAATGCATTTTTTAATACATTTCTATATTCACACCAAAAATATTTTTGCTGCTTGTTCAAACTACTTATTTAGAAATTTTGAGTTTTTTGGGGACAACTTAATTGTTTTATGTTTAATCCTCTTAAATTAGTAAAACCCTATTTACAATCCCAAATCAGAAAAAGGTTAGGACAGTATGAAAAACGCAAATGAAAAAAGAAAGTAGTGATTTCTGAATTCACTTTGACTTGTATTTCAATGCAGACAATATGAACACAAAGTATTTGATGTTTTGTTTCATCAACTTCATTTCATTTGTAAATATGCATCCTTTCCTGTCATTCAGACCTGCAACACATTCCAAGTGAAGAGAAATGTTTAAAATAATGTTCCTCAAAGAAAGATTGGAAGAAAAAATCTAACAAAAAGTGCTCAGGGGTAGCCTAATTAATGTGTCGGTGCTATTTGGGTAAGGGATTTATCAGAATAGAGGCAATCAAAAAATGTGAAAACATTTTTAAAAAGCGTTTATTGACAAGGCTATTTCTTAAAACTGCGCCTACATGTTTCGTCAAACACTTGCCTTCATCAGTCTGGAGTTTCGTTTAGATATTTCACCTTCAACAGTGCATAACAAAATTAAACGATTCAAGGAATCTGGAGGAATTTGAGTGCGTAAAGGATGAGGGCGCAAGCCTAAGCTGAACAACCGTGATCATTGATACCTCAAGAGGTATTTTTTTGGAAGAAATGGATGGTGTGTGCTCCGGACGAAGAAAGAAAAGGATCATCCAGACTGTTACCAGCAACAAGTCCAAAAGTCCAGGGTCTGACATGGTATAGGGTTGTGTCAGTGCCCTTGGCAAAGGTAATTTGCACTTCTGTGATGGCACCATTAGAGATAGTGAGAGATTTTGGAGCACAGTATGATGCCTTCATTTCCATGCATCTTTCAACAAGACAATGCAAAACCACATTCTGCATACATTACAAAGTCCTGGCGAAAGAGAATGATGATACAGGTAATTGACTGGCCTGCCTGCAGTCCCGACCTGTCTCCAATAGAGATTGTTGCACTTCAAAATGCGACAGTGAAGACCCTGTACTGTTGCCCACCTTAAGACTTGTTTGCACGAAGAATGGGACAAAATTATACCTGAAACACTTGGTGTCTTCAGTACCTAAACATCTTTTAAGCGTTGTGAATAGGTATGGCAGCATTACAAAGTTGTAAATGCTTTACTGTTCAAACTTTTGGTTGCAAGAACCAAGATTGGAATATGTGTTTATTTTAAAAAAATTCAATAAATCATGAGGAACACATTACATGTTTGTTGTACTGTCTAGAGTGAAATACAAGTCAAAGTAAATTTAGTAATCACAATTTTTATTTGCATTTTCCATACTGTCCCAACTTTTTCTGATTTGGGGTTGTAAGCAATCGATTTGTGCTGGGACAACATGAATGAATTGTGTGGAACAGCATTTAAGGGTGCTTTCACACCTAGACTTTTGTTCCGGAACCTGGCGCGTTTGCCCAGTTAGCGCGATTCGTTTGCCATATGTGAACAGGGCAATCGCGGTCTTATCCGTGCCAAAGCAATCGCTCCGAGACCGCCTGAATGAGATGGTCTCGGCTTGATTGAAACGAACTCTGGAGCGATTGTAGTGAGAAAGCGATATGATCCGAGCCCAGCTATATCACAGTGTTTTATGAATATATAATAGGCATACGGCTATATGAAGAGAGAATTATGAGTAGGGCGAGAGGTCATTCCAGACATCCCAAGTCTCCCGGAAGTTCCGGGAGTCTCCCGCAAATGCACAGAGACTCCCGGACGCCCGCAAATGAGTGATAATCTCCCGGAAATCAGGCGTCACCCTCCCGGTCCTCAAATACGACGCACACCCTTCTCATCACCCCACCCCACCGCATCCCTCCTCGCTCTTCTTCAGACATGTCACCCGCACCCTGTCAAACACCACCAAACCACCCCCTCGACAGCTGAGCAGGACTCTGCAAAATAAACAATGAAACTCTGACCAATGTGAGGAGCGTTTACTCACACGTGACTTATTTTGGTCCGTTTAGAAACTTAAGAGAACAAGAACAAAGAGCAACAATGTAACTATTTTAATCCCTGTTTCAGAACAAATGAATCGATTCACAGATGTGAAAGCACCCTAAAAGTGTTTAGTATGAGGATCAGTTTACACTTTTGTATTAGTTGCTTAATTGCTTGCATATTAGCTTTTTATTAATGTTTATGAGCTACACAATAATGCCTTAGTCTTATGATAATATTCTATATCCTCTAATTCTCCTACCTTAAGCTAACTGCTATAACAGCTTCCTTGCTAAAAGAAAAAGCAGAAAATTAGGAGTTTATTGAGGCATAATAAATAGTAAATTTTAATGTAGAATATACTTGTAGTGTTCATATCCATTAATATTCAACAAGTAGAGTGCCAATTCAAGTGCAAGTTTTTTTTCCCCAGGGGACTTTATCCCTCAATCCACATCAAAGGCCATGTATAAATATCTGAATTTTATATGCGAAAAAAAGCGTGGCCTCTAAATGCAGGTAACATTAAAATAGCCTTTTAAGAACATTGGCGGTTTGAGCATTGAAAGTTGAGACAAAAAAACACAACATTAAAGATGAAACGTTTCCATCAAAGGTAGAGATAGGGGATACTGGTGCAAGCCAACGTCTATTTAACTGAGCAGAAAATGGGAGTGGTTTTGTACAGAGCTCGGTGTGTTGAACTGATCTGATTTGTAATCAAACGCTACCACTTATACCGCTCTTACCCCTAAAAGCTTCCCATTATTGCTGTGCCAGTTGAGTCTTGGCTTTGGGGCCAGATTGTTGATGGCTGCAAACCGCAGTGCCATAGTTCCTGAATCTTTCCTTGTACTTGACTTTTACTTGATCCGTTCAGTGTAACCAAAACATCACTTGACTGATAGATAAAACCTCTTAAAGAAATAGTTCCCTCAAAAATGTCAAGTCGGTCACCCTCATGTCATTCACACATGCTCATTTACAAACTTGTCCTGATAAGACATTAGAGTTACTTCCAAAATGTAATAATTGCTAGTTACTGTCATTTGAATGTAATTCATTACACTACAACAGGGCTATTCAATTAGTTTGTCATGGGGGTCGGTTCATGAAAAGCATCCCAAACGAAGGGCCGGAGAGATATGACTTGCTATATGAGTGATGACACAACAGCAATATAAGAGCCCAATTGTTGTATTTTTGCTCCTTAAGACACTCACGTTGGCTTTTTCTAAATTAAAATGTTAATATGTTGTGTATATACAACATATTATACATACAATATGATGTTCTGAAACTACATCATTTCAGTGCATTATACTATAGACTTTTGTTTTTTACAAACATTCAAATGTTGTATTTCAGAGCACAACAAAAGCAGTGCATTGCTGAAGTTGGCTTCTTCTACATTCAGACACATTTATATGTTATTTTTTTGAACTGCATAACAATTAGGGATGCAACAATTATAGATTTTGGTTGTACGATTATATAGTCTGAAGAATAATCATGGTTTCACGTTATCACGTCTAATGTAAACTCAAGCTTTATATTAGGTAAGTAGCTATTTAGATGAACTGTTGTTGCCATCTGCGTTCATGCATACAAAATCATTTTAATAATAATTCATCTAACATATCTTTTGTTTACACTGCGCTGAAAGGCACGCAGAACTCTCACCAAAAGATGTTGTCAACTGCGCGTGCGCGGAAAGATGCAAGCGCGTTGCTCCGCTTGAGTGCACATGTCATATATTCTTACATTAGAAACAACAAACTTGCAAGTGGAAAAGACGTGATATGGGAACGGCCGCTGCTATAGTTAATCCGGTGTGTGGGCGTATTAGCCTCAGTGTACATACTTGGAACTTTAAAGTAGCGCATAGTTGGCCACTTGGCATTTAATTGCAGCAGTTTCGTTTTGTTCTGTGCAACAGAAATGCGGCTTAGAGAAGCCTTCACGATTAATTGTGACAAATTAAAGCACAGTTAATAGTGAAATCAGCTAATCGTTGCATCCCTATTGACGATATCAATGCATAGTACAAAAGGCCTTTTCTACCAACATATCCAAAAACTTTTGGCTGCCCGCGCCACTCCCTTAATGTCAGGTGGCTCACGTTCTGCGCAGCTTCTGCAGCTCATGCTGTATTGAACAGGCGCACGTCACTTCATAACTATATCGGCCGTTTGTTGACTGAACTAAATTTATTTTTAAAGTTGGTCACACTATTTGGAGGGCCGGAACAAATTGCATCGGGGGTCGGGTTCGGCCTGTGGGCCGCCAATTGAATAGCCCTGCACTACACAATACAAATGCAATTACTACAATACTACAGTCTCTTAATGTGTTACACTACTTTTGTATTACTTTTAAGTTGCGTTCACCAAAATAATCACAGAAGTACATTTCCAAATATTCATTTTGCCATTCATTGTATTGATTCAGTGAGAGAAGGACTCTGACAACAGCCAGATCTGATTATATGACAGCATTTGTTTTAAAGAGCAGTTATTATGTGCTTTTTTACTAGGTGTAAAATAAGTCTCTGAAGTCCCTATAGTGTGTATGCAACGTTTCAGCTCAAAATATCACACAAGTAATGTTTTATAGCTATCTGAAACTGCCCCTTTTAGGCTTTGATCCAAATTGTGCAGTTTTGGTGACTGTCACTTTAAATTCAAATGAGATTGTGCTCTTTTTAAAAGTAGGTGGGGCTACAGATGCCTGTTTGTCAGCATAGTGGCAGACTCAAAAACAGGACTAACGTTCTGAAGATGTCCAAAGACTCAACATTAATAATGCCTCTTAGTCAATGACATTATCTTCAGCAGGTACGGTGTGAAAACTCTAATGGCGGCTGCTTCTCACTCTGGGCTGTTTATGCCAATGAGGAAAATATTGACACTAATGGGTGGGGCTTTCCCCTTCCAATGACATAATAATAATAATAATAATACATTTATTTGTAATGCGCTTTTCTTAGACTCAAAGCACTACAAGGCAAAAAATTAACAAAAGCAGAAACAACAATAAAAAAAAAAAAATATATGAACCTAAAGATAGAATAACCATAAGTTAAAAGCAATGCTAAAAAGGTGAGTCTTAAGAAGTTTCTTAAAACAGTCCAGAGAAGCGGCGTTCCTAATGCTGATGGGTAGTGCATTCCACAGCTTAAGGCTGATTTATACTTCTGCTTCAAGCGCATGCGTAGGCTACGACGTAGCCTACGCGTGGACGCATAGCCCCTCGCTGTGGCCGTCGGCGATGTTGACGCGCACCTCTCAAAAAATGTAATGCATCGGCTTGGTAGCGCTGACGAGTGTGGGCGGAGGTGAGAGCCGCGTGCCCGATGCAGCGACTGTTTACAAGTGTGGAGTCCCGTGAAGGAGCTCCGGATGGAGACTGTTGTTTTGTGTTTACCTTATGATTAAAGTTGTTGCACGTCCGCCGGTTCCCGCCTCAAAATGAGCGAATTTGAACCACTTGTACATTAAGGAAGTGTTCAGAACAAACAAAACACCAGCGAAGAAACTCGACACAGAGAAACATAAACACCTACTACCAGCTAGCGTTTCGGAAGTGTATTGCAGAGAAACAGAAACAGCGCGCAGAAGTATAAATGCACGGCTACGCACGAGCTACGCTACGCAGATCACTTGACACAGAAGTATAAACCAGGCTTTAGGCGCACTGTATGAGAAAGCCCTACCACCCATGGTCTTAAGTTTACAGCGTGGCTGATACAGGGTAAGTCTGAAGGAAGACTGCAGGTAGGAGTGGCAAGAGTCACCAGGTCACAAATGTAACCAGGTGCCAGCCCATGCACTCCTTTGAAGATTAAAATCAAGGTCTTAAAATCAATCCGTGACCTAATAGGAAGCCAGTGTAGTTGCTGAAGTACAGAAGTAATATGGTCCGGTGATAATGTGGGTGTCAGAACCCATGCAGCGGAATTTTGAATATACTGCAATCTTCTTAGAGAACTTGTCGGTAAACTCCCAAAATCTGAATTACAGAAATCCAGACGTGATGTGATAATGCATCACCAAGGCATGGACATCGGGTCATGAAAGAAAACAACATCAAAATGTCTCTGCAGACTTTCCGTTTTTATCAAGTGTAATTATATAAAATAGAATTAATGCATTTTTACCATTAGAGGCTGGCTATATTGCTGAAACACTGTTGCCACATGACTTAAACCCCCTAAAAAAAGGCATTTTTGCATAATAGGTGGCCTTTAAATATCACAATAATAAAAAAAAGTTATTAAAAATGTTCTCTTGTTGATGTTGTACCTCTTTCAATAACAAATTCATTAAACAATATTCATTCGCTTTTATGACAACATAAAGCAGATCATGAAACACCAAAACACATTTTTTTGAGCTGTTGACAGTCATATATGTGTCCCACGCTGCTATAAACACTATTAGGACACATATATTGTACTAAAAAGTAAAAAATTGGTTGTTTTTGCGTTATATCGAGCAAATTCATTCTTCCAGGTTGAAAATAAATTTTGAAGCTGCGTCACGGCCATGAGAATTCCAGCATGTAGACTGGATATCTGTACCAGCGGGTACACAGGACGTCTTTGAGTTTTATCATTAATTCAAGAGACAGACTTGGTTCAAACCAATCTGTGCGCTCTACTGTGAATGAGGTGCGACTTCATTAATATGCATGATAGCTTCGAAGACTGTTTTTACCTGTGTTCAGATGGCAGAGAGACGGCACATTGTGTTGCCATCCGTAATTAAAGCAAGTGGAAGAAAAATAATTGTTCAAAGAGTCGCATGTGGAAATGGTGAAATCCGGATTCGCCGCTCATCTACTTCCAGTTCATATTGATTGTCCTGTTTCTACGGATTTGGTAAGTGTGTGATCAGTGTTCGCTGTTTATGTTTATTCAGATGGCAAAGTTACAGGGCAGTACAACGACAACAAATTTAGTTATTTTTCACACTAATCACATTTACAGGCACATATTATTGAGAAATAAAGGATTAGTTTCCTGCAGTTCTTAGCATAGGACCAAATAAACACCACAAAACAACTTAACTGTCTATAATTTGTAAAATGTCAATGTAAAATAGGCATGGGATGATAAACGTTTTCAAGGTATACCGCGGTTTGGAAACGTCAAGGTTTTAAAACTGTCAACATTTTCTGCTACACCGTTCCTAAGGTTTTTTTTTTTGTTGTTGTTTTTTTTAAGAACAACAGTATCTCCAGCAGAAAAGATATTCAAAGATGCCATTTTAAATTGTTAAGAAATCTGTGTTTTTGAAACAAATGAAGACAGCAGACGTCAATGATTCTGATTCATTTGAATTATTTAGCCTGACATGTAGACATGTCAAGATATTTTAAATGTTGTCAGCGCCAATGGCGTAGTGGAAAGTGCATCAACACAAGCACATTGGTGCTCATGGTGACCCGAGTTCGATTCAGGCCTCGAGGTCCTATGCCAATCCTTCCCTTCTCTCTGCTCCCCGCACTATCCTGTCAATTCTCTCTACTGTCTTATCTAATAAAGGTGATTAGATTCTAATAAACATATGTTTTAAATGTTTCTTAAAATAAAATATATTGTGTTCAAAGAGGGAAAATTTGTTGGGTTTTTTTACCCAGACATTTAAAAAAAACACATTTTAAAGCAGAAATCACAATACCCTGAAATTTATATCCAAGGTTATAGACCAATTACCATGTTTGTAAACATTCAGAATGCACGCGAAGGGAGGTGGCAGAAAAAAACGGGAACGCTAGCATTTACATTGAGGGAATGACTTTCGATGCGGTACAGAGTTTGTTGTTGTCTTGGAAATAAGATATATTGATTACATATTATATATATTATTTACATAATGCTTTCAGCGTATTATAACAGCTTGTCACCCAGTGATTCGGCAAAATAAGCGTTGAAGTGAGCGGAGTTCGTCTGACAGGTCTATTTGCGATAGCACCCTCCTAATGGATACTGAATAAGACAAAATGACCAAGCATCCAGCCCAAAATATACAATCTCATTGAAGCTCCACTGTATTTTACAAGAGAGAAGTTGAAGGTCCACAAGTGTTTGGATGCCAACAATTGTGTTCTGTGTGGTCATGCGCAAGAAATAATGTTCCCTGATTACCAGATTTAAAACTATGTAGTGCTAAAAGCCGAGGTTCTGCCGAGCCAAAGGCAAAGAAAAACAAGACGGAGCTAACGTTATACAAGGCCTGGGTGATCATCAACAGCAAAACTGCATTCTGACAGTGAACTACACCTGTACGGCAGGCCCAGGGTATGTGAACTTACACATAAAGGTAAAGTTGGTTTTATATTCGCACATTCAGACTTTCTCCTTAATAATGTAATTTCATAAATGTATTATTTGCAAACTCTAAATAGCGAAATCATATTAGCAGCCAATGACTATCAAAGTACAACATTGTTCATAGTCAAATAAACAGTGTTCATGTTGTTTTCAAGTCACACTTGCAGGTTATTTCAGACCGAATACTCAAAGTGCTGTGGTAAACAATAAGGGAGCTGTCACAAGTTGTGACTGAATGAATGTGTGAATATAAAACCAACTTTAATAACTTCCATGTTTCATTCTTAGCATTCAGTGTCTGCAGTTTAATTAACCATGTTTAACTGTTTTGCCGAAATCATTGCTGCAATCAAAAACGAGTAATGTATGTGATTCAGCATAGCGTGAACTTACCTGATATAACATGAGAACTGCAGAGTCCAGCATTTCTAATTAGGTCGTCACTTCATTCAGCTCCCTTTTAGCCAAAGACGTCTGCAGTCGGCATTGAAAGCAGTGTGGTGTATGGTAAAAGTTAAGTTTGAATTTGGCATCCTACCGCACAACACAACATGTTTGCTATTGCAGCCGTTTTTTTTTTTTGCAACTGGGGACCCGTGTGACGTCATGTGTGACGTAGGTTGGTAATTCGTCTTAACCATCAGAATCTTATACCGGCCCATGCCTAATGTAAAATCAAGGTGAGTAGTAGTGCACTTTTCTCTTATGTCTGCTTTTGAAAACACTAGCCACAGTCCATACTTTATTATGCCACAGTCTACTGCTTCTGGTTCTTCAGTTCGTGATCATTTGGAGAAGCAGCAGGGCTGTTTTATCAGACTTAAGACATTTGAGGCTTCTGTTAAAATGCTGCTCTGTGCAGTCGAATAAAACACACAACATATTAAAGCCTCGCTCATGTTTACTTTATGGGTGATGGCTTTAAGCATGAACACCAGCAGAAGATTCTTCAAAAAATGTAAGTACACAAGTCAGCAAAAAAGGCACTTTGTTGTTTCTTGAACATGTTTTGCCTTTAGGCCCTTGCACACTGAGCAGACACTAGAGAATTAGCGGTGAATAAAGCCGAAGAAATAGCTTGCATTATATCTAAAATGTTTAACTTCAACACACCACAAAGACTACAGCCAAAACTAGGACGTTTCCTGACAGCCGACTATCGAGCTGGTGTGTCAGAGCCTTCAAGGAAGAGCTCGAAAAGGCTTATTGCCAAAGAAAACACACAAAGTTAAACTTTGAGAATCAAATACGTACCTTCCGGCCTACTTCATTGTTATGCAGGTTCATAAGAGTCCTGGCGCTGTGTTTTATCTCTTTAGCATCCATAAAAACCTTGGAGAAGCCCAGGCCGTAGTGGACGTCTGCCGAGCAGCCTCCCCATTTCCAGCCATTGTCGTGAGCGTAGAAGCCCTGTTTGTCTTTGTCGCAGCTGCATTCGCTGAGGTTTCCCCGCGTACATGCTGATGTGATGGCGTGAGCAACTCCTGCTGCGATGATGGCGTACATGAAAGCAGCCTCTTTACTGCCTGCGCACACAAGACACAACTTCAGTTTCTTCAACATACACTTTACAACACACAGTTGGCAACACTTTACTTGAAGGTCATTAAGGCTGTAGTCAAACCTTTATAATCATGTATTGAATGTGAATGAGACTTTATGCATGCTCATAACTACTGTCATTAAGTGTCATTCGCTCAGTTATGTCATTTTAAATGCAAAGATGACATTGTTTTTTATGACAACTTGACATAAACAAATATAGCACAGCCTGTTTTTGTCATAACAACTTGACATCACTAAGACAACAAACTTGTCATAAATCTGTCATAAACATGACTGCCATGAAGCCGTTATAAATGTCATGAATTTTATAACAGCGTCAATAATATTTTTAACCTTCACTACAGTGCTACAAGCTGAATTTGACATTGAAATGTCATTAAAATATTAATGATGATCCTAAAAATAATCTGACAGAGTAATGACACATTTAATGAGACATTTTAATGACAAATATAGTTTGTTTCACTTAAAAAGTCATCAGAAAAATATTTGTGACATATTTATAATGGCTTCATGACAATCATGATGTTTATGACAGTTTTATGACAAGTTTTGTTGTCTTGGTAATGCACAGGTGCAGTCAGTTTTGATCAAAATAAATCCACTGTGGCAACATTAGTAGTAACAATTGCAACTCAGTGAGCCTACATTAATTAGTTTAATGTTTGAAATTATTTTAAATGCACTTTGTGGAGGCAAAAAAAAACATTTTTCCTTTCCATTTTGTAAATGTCTCATTAAAGCATCTACAAACTCTTAAAACTGACCCAAGATCAGGTAAAAATTATGAAAGCTATTCAGAGATTCACCACTGGGGGGCAAACTAAATGAATTCCTGTGATTCATGTGTATTTTATGGTATTACACAAATCGCCCCCCAGTAGAGAACCTTTGAGTTTTCGAAAAGTCATTAAACAGTAATAAAATAATGAAATCTCAAATTTGATACGCGCTCTGAAACCACTGATTTAGAGCAAGGATTTTTAACTGTGCGTTCACACCGAAAGCGGTGAGAGTGTCAAAGTTGCCAGAAGTCATTCATTTTCAATGGAAGCCAGGAGCCATAAGCGACAAGGAGCGGCGTGGCACATGTTCGCTTGTGTGGGCGTCAAGGAGAGTTGAAATCAAGTCAACTTTATGGTAATGAGAATGGAACCGAATGTAGAAGTCCACCGCTTGAGAGGGGTCCAGTGAACACAGTGCTATGAACTTTGGTTCCAGTTGTTCCCAAAGGTTTGATTATTGTGGTCGCCCGATTTCCAATTATTTATGTTTTCCTACAGGGACATACATTAAAAAAAAGTTACTGATGAGTTGATGTACATTAATGTTATATATACATTTTTGGTAACTATAACGACTTCAGAATATTATGGACACTTAGATAAGTGGAGCAAAGCCACAATACATGCAACAACTTGAACTTCCATAGTTAAATGAATTTAATAAAAAGTGTGCAACATTTTCACGCTAGTGTCACAGTCACCAGCAAGCCATCCTGTGCAGATCTCTGGTATACACATGGATCGCTAACGGACTACAAATCTGCCATTTCATGGACTACAAGATCCAGTCATGCACCACACACACACACACACACACACAGCAGTTCCTAATCCTGACTGATTGCATGGATGGTCAAAGGCTGACTACATGGACTATTTAAGCAGCACAGACACACACACTAGTTGCTGAGTCTTGTTATCTGTTTCTGTGACATTACAACACATTTTCTCTGCCTGCCCTCTGACCATCTGCCTGCTTATTTGACTACGACTCTAGATTGCCCGTGTACATCTGCTTACTCCTGGTTTGACCATTGCTTTCCTGACCATTCTCTGTTTAATAAAGTTGCAATTTGGATCCACACTTCTGTTGTCTCTCATGACATACCTGCCAACATTCGGTCTGACGGGGGGAGTGGGGGGAGGGATATGCTGTAGATATGAGATCAATGTGAATTTTGATGCTCTCGCCAGCGGAGCAGTAGAGGCAGACATTGTTGTCGCCAGGGCAGCCAGAGCAAACTTTAATGCTCCTGCCGCCTTTGGTGTGAATGCACAATAAAGGTTTTGAAGCTTCGTGAAGCAGTGCTTTGATATTAGCCATAATTAGCGTTTAGCATTGCATTCAGTTCTACGCCCAGTATTACACTCAGTATTGTGCTCAGTAACGCATTCAAAACGCAATCCGTTTTGCAGAAGGTGTTTAAGTGTACTCAGATGGAACTTAGACCTCATGAACTTTTATAAACTAATACGGTAGCTGTGGCATATTTTTAAGCAGGTTGGAATGGCAAAGCAAAAGTCCATTTGTCTCAGGTGACATCTTATCATGCTCTGTAATTTACACCTGTGGAAAAACTCTTCAGGCAGCAAATACCAACCCAAACACTGATACATGCATAAAAAATGTTAACACCAAACTCACAACATGGCTTTCAGTGTGAAAAAGGGAACTGTACTCTTTTAAAAACAAGTAGATTCAAGGTTTAGTGGGCTTTCTATCAGAGAACATATACAGCCCTCCAAATAATGTTATTATCTTCTTTTTAAAGCCATATATGTGCTTTAAGAACAAAAAAAACATAAAGGCTGATCTCAAAATTGTAACCTAAAAACTGTAAAAACATCAACAAATTAATTATTGGCATTAGCACTGATATTATGTAGCTACACCCAAAAACTAGTCTATATTCTTTAAATTACTGTATTACATTAAACATTGCTTAATGTGTAAGGTGTTACAATTCAAGTGTCAAAACGCTCATTAAGGTTCAATTTTAATGTTTATACCTTTTTATATTTTCAAACCACCACATTCTATCCATCTATTAATAGAAGTTAATATTAATGTTTAGTATGAGCTTTTATTCTTTAATATATTTTAACAAGTACAGGTCAGACTTAATTTCTTTATTATTTTAAATCACAATGAAACATCATTTCACATCTTTCAACTGTTTTTACTAAAGAAAATGTAGACAGTTTACTTGGATTTAGTATGATTTCTATGTAAATATAATAGCCTAACGTTTGTCAGTGTAATTCAATGCAGACACCAAAATGTCTTTGATCCAACATATAATTGAATTGCAGGTCACTCTGTATTTCAAGGTACAATTCTCGCTATTAATAAACTATTAACTAAAGCTTTGAGCTTAATAAACTTAATCAGCTTTAAAAATCATAAAAACAATTGCTGCTAATAGTTATTAAGATTTTAGTGATTTAGAAGTATGTAAGTTTAGGCGTTTCTGTGTGGAGTTTGCATGTTCTCCTTTCGTTCGCGTGGGTTTCCTCCGGGTGCTCCGGTTTCCCCCACAGCCCAAAGACATGCGGTACAGGTAAATTGGGTGAGCTAAATTAACCGTAGTGTATGAGTGTGAATGAGTGTGTGGATGTTTCCCAGAGATGGGTTGCGGCTGGAAGGGCATCCGCTGCGTAAAATCGTGCTGGATAAGTTGGCGGTACATTCCGCTGTGGCGACCCCAGATTAATAAAGGGACTAAGCCGACAAGAAAATGAATGAAATATAAGTTCGAATAAACAGCCAATATCTTTTAATAAGCAGATAATAGCCAGTATGCCCTACGTTCAATTGAATCTTATCATCTGACTGTTCCTCGGGTCCGAACTGAAATAGGGAAGCGAGCCTTCAGTCATGCCGCCCCCTCATCCTGGAACACTCTTCAGTCTGAACTAAAAATATCTGAGCTCATCCCAATTACATCGTTTCGCTCTATCCTTTTTAACAACAATCCATTTCTCAATGTATGTGTTTTTAATATATTGCAATATGGTATAGCTAAACAACTAAACTGTATTTTTATATTATATAAATTTTCTATTTATTATTAATATTATTTATTTATTTATTTATTTATTTATTTATTTTAATGAGTCATGTGTTTGCGGACCTCTTGGCCAGGTCACCCTTGTAAATGAGATCTCGATCTCAATGGGTTTTTATCTGGTTAAATAAAGAAACATATATATATAATAATAAGCCAGTAGTTAATAGTGTAAGTAAAGTGTTAACGAATTGAATTTTTTAAATCTCCAATTCAATCATGCTTAAGCAGTTTCAAAAGACATGTCCAAAAGATATGTATTTTTAATTATTTCTATATTTACTGATTGACTTCTATTCTGGAGTATACTGAGATGCTTCCAATATCATGTACTTTATATGACTGTATAGGCCTATACAACACTGTAAAAAATGCTGGGTTCCACACAAGTCATTCATGTTGTCCCAACACAAATCGATTAGGTCAACAACAAATTTAGGTGGATTGAACATAAAACAATTAAGCTGCCCCAAAAAGATCTCAATAATTGTGTTATTTCGGCTCATTTTAGCCTTTACGTCGAACAAAGAAGAAATCCTATTTTTGAGTCTATGATCATGGATCTCTGCCACACAGTTCAGCATTGAAATCTTAACTTGACTAGTACAGATAACTATTTTACCTCAGATTAAACATTGAGGTAAAGTTAGTTTCGTATTCGCACTTTCAGACGTTCACCTTCTTAAAATCAGTTTTTAATAAAGTATTCTTTGCAAATTCTAAATGAATCATATTAGTAGCCAATATACAACAATGTTGAATGTCGATTAAAGTGCTAATGTTGTTTTAAAATACTACATAGGCTACATTTGATTTCAGACTGAATATTTAAAGTAGCATGGTAAACATTGTCAAAAGTTGTCAAATTGTTTAGTGTTTTTATATCATGCTTCACTATTTTATGAACTCCAAAAGTCTGAATGTGCGAATACCAACCGACTTTACCTCAATGAATTACACCAAGTGTACAATCCATATCCACACCGATAAACACTTCCCTCTCCTTCTCCCAAAGCGGCTTTTTTTTCAGATTCCCCTGAACTAAAAAACACGCATGAGAAAGTTTCCAACATACCCACTTTCAACTCTTTTCCGAAGACGGTCCTCTCTCCGAGCGCGGAGCAGTTCCAGCGTCCGTGCTTGAACTGAAACTGGCACTCGTTGATGCCCATCTGCGCGCCCTCTCCGATCACGATAATCGCGTCCGGCCGGCTCTGGCAGATGATCCGCTGCCGGGGCGCCAGTCCGGGGATCTTGTTGCATATGATGCTCGCTCCCAGCGCCAACACAGTGGAGAAACCCCTACAAACGACCACAGAACTACGTATGAATATATCAACACTTCCTAATCTAATAAATCTTTAAATGCATGCGAAATATGGCATGCACAGAAAAAAAAGATATCAGGGAAGGGTCTGGAGATGGGCATAAGGGCACGAGCGCGCACTAAAAGCAACGAGCGCGCATCAGACACTGTGCGTTTGGAAAGCATACTACAAAAAGTGTCTTTTTCTTCTTCTTGTCGCACTATTGTGTTGACTCAGTGTTAAAATTAAACTTGCAAAAGTAGCCAAACTATAGACAAAATATACTAACTGTATGCATTAATCAAATGATGTACATTACTCCAACATTATAAGATGTACAGCGCGTTTTTGTTTGATCCTCACCCCATTTTCAAGTAGATTATTCCGAGAGAAAGAAAAATGTGAAACATCCAGCGTCGTGTTTTTCTGCTCATGATGGTTATGTGTTGTAAAACGAGAAACTGAATCTTCAGTTTGAATAGAGTCCGTCTGTAATAGGTTAGATGTCCAGTTTCCAGCTGTGCTCGTGAATGCAGTGCACCTTCAAGGTGTCTCCAGTGTACGGTGAGTCCTCATAGCGGCTCAGGTACAGCAGATGTGCCGGTGCGGCTCTGACCCCTTCATCCTCCTGCGGGACTTTATATATCTGGGCGTGTTCAGAGGCGCCGAGGGCCCACCCACGCCTTCATACTGTACACAGAACTACTTGTCTTCATTCCGCCAATAATTCCTAGAAGTCTTTGGTACACCTTTTATAATGAATTTCACCACTCAAAGAAATTTTGGGGAGACTTGTCTTTGTGCATTCAAGAAAAATCTGGCTGTAATTTGACCTCAAAAGATGTTTTTAACATCTCCTTTATACACTGATTAAACACAGTTGTGCATGGCAACAGTGTATGCATATACACTGTAAAAAATGCAGGGTTCCACACAACTCATTTATGTTGCCCCGACACAAATCGATTCAGTCAACACTTTTAACAAATGTACGTACATTGAACATAAAAAAATAAGTTTGTCCCAATGAAATGTCAAGAATTGTGTTGTTTTAAATAAGTAGTTTGAACAAGCTAAATAAATATTTGTGTAGGCAGCTTTTAATGTCAATAATGAATTGATTATTTTATAATCACACTTGATAAAAACTGTCTGCAGAAACACTTTGATTGACATTCTCCTTTTGTATTGTTATCAGAAGAGCACCTGCCCATAGTGAGGATCTTTCCCTCATTCGCATAAACAACCCTGAGTGAGAAGCAGCCATCCACCATTAGAGATTTTACCCTAAACCTGCTGAAGATAATGTCAGCAACTATAAAGAGGCATTATAAAATGCCAGCAACTATGAGGCATCATAAATGTGGAGATTTAGGATGCACAAATGAACACTGTAGTCTCCATAGACCTGCCTTCTTCTGAGACACTTCATTTGACATTTTCAGTTTTTCACTCAGATAACGTTCGTCTTGGTTTTTTGAATCAGCTGCTATGCTCACACATTTCTTAATTATGTAGAACTACGTTGTTGCCTAAATGCAAACCTTTTTTCCAATTCCTTGTTTGAGCAGATTAAATGGGCAAAAGTTTGAAATTGACTGTCTCACCAATCAAGTTAAAGAAGCGACATGTTAACTAATTCATTTAATTTAAACAAGCTGTTGCAAAAGTTTTAGAGATATGGAATCTTCACATTTTGTGAAATTGAGGAGGAATCTATGAAACACCTGTTTTTTAAATGCACATTTAATCAAATGTTTCGATTTGATGTTGAATTCACACTTACAACATTAAAAATCTGTTTATTTTGCTATAAAATAACAAAACTTTGGAGCAAAATATGATTATTAATTTAACAATTCTGCATGGGAAATACTGTACACAAACAAAAATGCTCCAATGATAAACCTAACATTTCTTTATATAAAATTGATCTTAAAGGGAACCTATTTTACCCTTTTTTTAAGATGTAATATTAATATTATGGTTCTTCTGAGTGTGCCAGTTTAGGTTCAGTTCAAAACACAATTCAGATTTTTTTATTATGATGTGTTAAAAAGTGTCATTTTGGGGGCGTGTACACAGCTCGCTGTTTTAGGGGCGTGTTGCTTCACATGAAAATTAGTTTTGACTTCCCGCCCACTTAACAAGGGGGTGGAGCCAAGAGCTCCCCTCTTTGTGTATGGCTACAGACAGGCAGACAGAGAGAAGCAACATGAGTGAGAGGACCAGCATTCAGCTGTACATGTACAACTTAGACACAGACCAAGCAGAGAGTACAAAATCATTTGTGTCTTTGTATAGATTTACAGCCAACTGTGTGCTAGTTTAAAACTCCGAGCTTGTAGCCTACACTGAGACTAACAACCAAGTACACTGAATTAACTTTGACTGAAGGGCATCACACCTTGCAGCGCCGGTGTGTGTCACCTGATAGAAACTTATGTTTAGAATTCAGAAATGCATGCCGCTGCGTGGCGCGACGCTGCGTGTTGCCGAGCGGCGCTTCTGGTGTACGACCTGCTTGAGGCTATAACTAAAGGGCGTCATACACCAGATGCGCCGCTCAGAGCCACGACACAGCACACCAGACGCGCACATTCGCATGTTATTTAAAATGAAACTATTCAGATAACGCTCTGTGGTGCTGCAGAAATATGAAATGTCCTGAGCAGGGCCAGCGTGTCCATAGAGTCGACAGATCCTGACTTTCATCCCCAACACCCTCCCGGTCCTCACTTTCATCCTCGACAATGCAAAATGCATGACGCTGTGCGTCGTTAGTTCATTATTTCCAATGGAGGGACGAGCACGTGAGGCAATGCGCTCGCACGTTCCAGCTGCACCTAGTTAAGATGACAGGGAGTTTCTGTGACCGTGTGAAAAGTACACATGTATGCAAACTCACCAAAACTCACAAACACTGGCGGCGAGGAGATCGAAAACGTGGTGAATGTTGAGCCCAATGAGCCTTACATCTAATAATAGAGCAAGGGTGTTTCTTTGGTGACATCGCTTTGACTCACACACTGAAAATGGCGGACGTGAAACAACATACTGAGGATATGGTAATGCGCGCCTGTCAATCAATATTGGTGGGTGGGGGGACCACTCTCCTACGTCAAGTTGCGGTCGATCTCAAAACCGCTCCAACTGGTCCACCGTTTTTATGTTGTAAAATTGAAAATAAAAGGACTGAGTGTGTTTATATCACCCCAATATGACGGTCTATACACTATACCTACACATATGTCTGTCCAAACAGCTGGAAAAGTAGATTTTTCACCATAGGTGCCCTTTAAGCATTATATTGAAAGTTTCGAAAATAAAAAAGCAATAAAGATGTATGCCATTTTGGCATCCTTTTCTTATTTATTTATTCATTCATTCATTCATTTTCTTTTCGGCTTAGTCCCTTTATTAATCAGGGGTCACCACAGCGGAATGAACCGCCAACTTATCCAGCATGTTTTACGTAGTAGATGCCCTTGCAGCTGCAACCCATCACTGGGAAACACCCATACACTCTCATTCACACACAAACACTAAAAAATTTTAGCTTACCCAATACACCTATAGTGCATGTCTTTGGATTTCAGGGGAAAACTAGAGCACCTGGGGGAAACCCAGGCCAACACGGGGAGAACATGCAAACTCCACACAGAAATGCCAACTGTTTATATATTTGTTTGTTTCACTGATGTTAATGTGGAATAAACTGTTACACCTGCTATATTCCTCTAATTTTGCATATTATTGTTCTTGTCAATAAAAAAAAACAAACCATTTAACGCATAACATCATGAAGGAAAGAGGTTTTAAGGATTTAATTGTAAATGTAAATTATTGTAAATAATTACAATACATACGAATAACATCAAAATAAGAAAATGTACAATTATTTATCAGTGATACAAAACAATATAGTTTCCCAGTGATGGGTTGCAGCTGGAAGGGCATCCGCTGCGTAAAACGTGCTGGATAAGTTGGCAGTTTATTCAGCTGTAGTGACTTCAGATTAATAAAGGGACTAAGCCGAAAAGAAAATGAATGAATGAATGAATGAATGAATGAATGAATGAATGAATGAATGAATGAATG
>CAIGQZ010032598.1:3591323-3604323 GCA_903798205.1 Danio tinwini
GTGGGATACAGCTGTGGATAATCACCTAAACATACTGCTGGTAAAGTGTAGATGAGATACAGCTGCGAATACTCACGCAAATATGACAAGCTGCGGTCACACTGGACTTTTCTCCCCATAGACTTCCATTCATACGCACACAAATGGGTCAGACCGGAAACGCAGGGTCATGCGTCAAGTTTCGCAAGTTGCTGCGGTGCAAAGTTCAAGCTTGGTGACACCAATGCAGGATTAAAACATGGCCTCTCTGAACAGAAATTTAAAACATTGAGCAATCGCTAGCTTTTTTAAATGTCTAATAATCTTGTTTAATCCCGCCCCTTTTCGCATGGCCGTACGACAGAACGCAAGCTCAAACTCTATTGTGACTGCAGCTTCATTTCGGTGACACCGTACAACAATTAATTAATTACCTTCACATTTGCATGAAACAACATACAGCACGTGATCCCGTTTGTTTTGTCATTCAAAGTATAAATTTAACACACATATTTAGGTAATAGTCAACCTAGCAGAGGATGATTTCGATCCATCTGGGTTATGAGCCCAGCACACTTCCGCTGCACCACTCTGCTCGTACGCTGTAAGTGGGATACAGCTTTTGATACTCACCCTAAACATACTGCTGGTAAAGTCTAGATGAGATACAGCTGCGGATACTCATGTAAAGATGATTTATTTTGTGATACCATAAAACAAGTAATGTAATTAATTACCATCACATTTGCTGGAAACAACATACAGCATGCGATCCCGTTTGTCCTGTCATTTAATGTAGCAAATTAAAACACATATTAAATTAAAAGTCATCCTAGTAGAGGATGGTTTTGAGCCATCGACCTCTGGGTTACAGGGCAAGCACACTTCCGCTGCGCCACTCTGCTAGTACAGTAGGGTTGGAATACAGCTGTGGATACTCACCTAATCATACTGCTTGTAAAGTCTAGATGAGATACAGTTGCGGATACTCACGTAAATATGACTTATTTCTGTGACACTGTACAAGAATTAATTAATTACTATCACATTTGTTGGAAACAATATACAGCATGTGATCCCGTTTGTCCTGTCATTTAATGTAGCTATTTAACACATAATAAATTAAAAGCCATTCTAGCAGAGGACGGCTTCGATTCATCGACCTTTGGGTTATGGGCCTAGCATGCTTCCGCTGCGCCACTCCGCTCATACACTGTAAGTGAGATACAGCTGTTGATATTCACCTAAACATACTGCTGGTAAAGTCTAAATGAGATACAGCTGCGGATACTCACATAGAGATGACTTATTTCTGTGACATCATACAACAATTAATGAATTACTATCACATTTGCTTGAAACAACATACAGGACATGATCATGTTTGTTTTGTTATTCAGTGCAGAAACTTAACACACATATTTAGGTTATAGTCATCCTAGCAGAGGATGATTTCAATCCGTCAACCTCTGGGTTATGGGCCCAGCATGCTTCCGCTGCGCCACTCTGCTAGTACAGTGTGGGTGGGATACAGCTGTTGATACTCACCTAATCATACCGGTAAAGTCTAGATGAGATACAGCAACTCACCTACTGCTGGGTAAGTCTAGATGGGATAAAGCTGCGAATACTCAAGTAAATATGACATATTTCTGTGACACTGTACAACAGTTAATTGCTATTTTTACATTACTATGAGGGCGGGAATAGGAGTAGACTATAATAAAACACAATTGATAATGTAATAAATAATATAAATAATTCTCTTTTAACTTCTGGCCGCAGCTGTACCCCTTACTAGCTCTGCCAGACGCGAGTATTAATGCATGCGCTCGGACTGATCTTGTAGCTCAGGTAGACTCTTTTTACCATTGCTTCACAGTCGAAAACATTACTTAAATTACTCTACCAAACATCTAACATGGTTCGAATTTAGTTTGAGCCTTTTAAAGCTGACGATATACAGACTATATAACACAAACTAAGCAGCGAATAATCAGCAAAACACATTAAACAAACAACCTAATAGCCAGCATATCGTTTTGTTTGTTTGGTTTTGTCAATATAATAGACACGTTTGAGATGGGCATAATCTGCGCAGAACCGATCACCGGTGATCACCACAAGATGCATGCCGGTTAGAAATGTGTCAGAGTTGCGTCCGCCTCGCTCTGATGTCACACTGACGTGCAGGGCCGGCTCTGTACATTTGGGGGCTCTAAGCAGAATAATTTTGGGGCCCTACCTTGCTCTAATAGTGGAGTATTGCCATTGCAAACTGTCCCATGAGAATTTTATTGCTTATTAAATACCATTAATGAAACTAAAAAGTAAAGCCTGATTTCTTTTGCTTAATAACTGTCTAAATGATTTGGACATTTTAAAACAGTACTGTTTTTGTCAAGTAGCAGCTTAAAAAATGAAGAATTAAACAATCTTTAATAAAGGGACCAGTGATTCCCACTTTGCGTCCTTGTGGAGAGTTTAAATTCTATTCTGGATTTTATTATTTGGCAAACAGATTTAAAATTCTATAAAAGATTCTAGGTTGTTTTTTTTTTTCTTATGAATTCCAAAAGCATAAACTCTGCGATGGAATGACACTGAACAATAATTAGCCAAAAGTGAAAAAGCATTACTTAGTAATAAAATGTACATTCTGAACTGAAAAAACAATATTAATGCAAAGATTGATCCATAAAAAATAAAATCAATAAGCAAATAATATAAATATGAAAAATATTAATATAAAAAACATAAGAAAAAGGGAAGCAACAAATACTGGGTTAATGTTAACACCCGAACACAAACTTTATTATTCCCTTCAGTCTCCTTCCCTGTTTCTTTGAGATGCAGGGTCTAGAGCTTATATTAAACTATGATTAATTCAATTAGGACAAAACTTTTATAAACATGTCTCAGGAAAAAAAAATATTATCAGTGTGCAAAATATGTCATTGAAAGACACTTCAGTGTTGCATTTCAGTAAAATGTGTTTTAGACAAAAAAACAAAACAAAAAAAAAACAGGTCTGTGGAACCAGAAAAAAATAAAAACGTTTATTAATTTGTAATTGCCTATTTTCGATAAATGTGCTACTAGATTATGTCTTTAACACCATCCTTAGCATTTAAAAGTGATGCTAAAAATGATTTTGTGCTCGTCTCTTCTCGTCGTCATTTCCCCCTGTTTTTCTACGCCTGAAGAACAGCATTAGTTTCGTTTCATTTTCACGGTCCAGTTTACAAAATAAATCAGGTATATAATGGGGCAGGCAATGAAGTAAAGGCCATGTGCACGGGGTGGCATTCTTGGATTGACCGGTCGGTCTCGGTCTTGCAGGGTACCTTAGAAGAACAAACTCAACCAGCGAGAATGCATAATTAGAAATAAGTTGCTGCGAGCTTCCTGTTGATCACATGACCTTCACACGAAAACAATAGAGTGGGGGAACTATGACGTCAATTTGTATGCAAAAACCCGGAAGCGAGTTAGCATTGTAGCAGTTCCGGTTCCCTCGTCCCAAAGTCAATGGGTTTTTTCAATGAGATTTCAGTTAAAGCACTTAAATAAGGTCTGTGGCTAACACAAACTCAAAATACTTTCACGTTTTATTCTACGACATAAAACACATCAGTTACAGCACACTCTTGATTTTTTTAATCAGTTTCGCTTCTTTAAAAAGACGGTTGCTGTCAAGTTGCTAAACGGGACTACAGGCGGTGTTGGAGACATTATACGTCATCAAGCTGAACTGGTCTGGAGCGCAGATCGCTTGCTGTGGGCATTTGGATTTGTCTGTTATTTAAGTATTTTCATGAATTGTATTTTATAATTTGTAGTATTTTTGTAACTGTGAATTTATATTGTGTGTAGATAGTGCCTTCACTTGTAAAGACTGTCAAGACAGATTCATTTGTTGATCATTTATTTATTTTAATTAAATGATATTATGGGCATACTGCTTACCAGTGCAGTCTGTCTCTCTCCTGCTCTCAAAAATGCAAATGTGTGAATAAATGTGTAATACATATTTACTGTCATTTTAATGTGATCCATAGATTTTTCATCTGTTTTTTTTTTCATCTGAACACATTTAACTTTGTCGTAACTGCAATTTTTACACTCCTCCTTAAAATGTACAGCATATGTGACTGTATGGGCTGCTTTTTGCTGTACTCGGTGACAAAAAAATAATATTGAATGTTGTTCTGTGTTCATGATGGAACTTTCAGGCATATAACATTAGACTTGTCCCTCACGCCTCATTTCTGTTGTCTGTTACTAAGGTAAGCGGGCTGTATGCACACGAGCGATACACTTATTTAAACATGTCTTATGATAATACTATGTAGGCACATTTATACATTCAGTTTAAAAACTTTTACAACAACCCTAAAACAAAACAAAAGGTATTTCCCACATAAAAACTATTCAAAAGGCACGTAGGTGTATGTGCGTTTGCATATTAATTTGTTTATAATTTATAGCGTGGATTATAATATAATAAACTGAGAGCGTAAATCATTGTCCTGGATCATGCTTGAAGAGTTGTCTGCAGCAGGGTGGTGCTGACGTCACAGGCGAAGGCTGTAGTCCGTTTATGGCCTAATGTTAGCTTTTCAGTTCTTGCCTTTGCATTCAAGATCCAAAAGTACTTAAAGTTGTATTTTCGTGTGAAGATTATCCGGCTGGACAAAACGTGTAAGTGTAATGAACTGTGTTTGAACACAGAGCTTATTATTTGCAATTTTCAAAAGGTCTATGGAAAAATCCTATAGGGAATTTATCGAGGGAACCAGTTTTATGCTAGCAGCCGATTCGCCTACAAGGTGACGTCATAGTTCCTCCACTCTATTTCAACTTTAATAAAAAAAGTTTTTCTTTACAGTGAAAATGTATAAATATTTAAGTACAAAATCACTGTCAATGAAGAATATTTTGTAAACTGCAAATAATAACGGGTACCTCGGATTGAGCAGTCGGCAGCAGTTGCTCTCCAAAGACTGCGCTCACCAAAAGCATGATGGGAAACGAATGCTTATTGGATGAGACTAGGCCCACACGGAATCTGCGCACGCAGAGCTCTGCAGATTTTTAGCCTATAATTAATTCTGCTTATTTACCTGAGTAAATGTGTGTAAATCTATATATTTTTCTGTTTTTAAATTAATTTCAGTAATATTATTGACTAATATTAAAATGTTCATCTGATTAATGTACAATGCATTTTGTAAAGTCACATTTTCTGTCTTTTAGTAGATATATTATATGAGAGACTTGCTTTGTTTACCAAATAAAGTGATTCTAATTGGATTTGCATTTTAAACAATAAGTAAAGGTTAAAAAGATATTATTTTTTATTTCACATTTTAAGGTTTTAGTTATGAGACTCCCAAAATAATTCCACAGAAATCCGTTGATTTTTACCAAAATTCTCTGCAGAAATAGCAAAAAACGTCCGCAGATTCCGTCTGGCCCTGGATGAGACTAACAAACTACACTTAATTCTAGTTATATCTAGTTTTAACTAAGATTTATACCTCGCTTTGCTGCATACCTTTTTTTATATTTTCATTAATAATTTAAAAAAGCCATAAAGAGCCTTACATATGTTTGTTTATTAATTTAGATTTACATGCAAACAAAAACAAAACACACCTTTGTAAAAACATAATGTGACCTATCTAATATAGTCTAATGTTACAAATAAATCATTGGGATGTGCTGTATTTTATTTCTCTCTTAAATTTAAACTCATGTTTGTCATTTTCACTTTTTTGTATGTTTGTGTGATTTTTGTATTGTAATTTTTATGCGACGTTATTCCATTAAAGTCAATCCAATACATACATATATGCATACATACAAAGGTAATCAGACTGTTTTGCCATTATGCCTCATCTTTGTGTGGTTTCATATGAGAAGTGAAACACACACACACACACACACACACACACACACATATATATATGTGTTGTCAAAAGTTATGTTTAATAGACCAAGAACACAGCATTTCCTACAGTTTAATATTTTTTATTCTGGAGAAAGTCTAAGGCTCTTTATTTTAGTCTGGCTTGAGTAAAAGCAGTTTATCTAGGCCTAATAAGCATGTCAACATAATTAGCCCCTTAAGAATTTCTTTAAAAAATATTATGTAAAATATATAATATAATACTGTCATCATGGCAAAGACTAGACAAATGAGTTAGTAGAAATTAGTTTATAAAACTGTTGAAAACAAAGTCTGTTAAACAACACTTTTACATATTTGATGAAATACCATTTTTTTCTTTAAACTTCACAAGAGGGCCAATAATTTTGTCTTTAGTTGTGTTTCCCTTTATACCTTCCAATGCTCTCTATAGAAAGTCTGAAATTACTTTAGAAATGGACCACTTGTTTAATAAAATGGCAAATTCTAGGGACATTCCTAGCAAAACAAACAAACATTTGTCATGACCTGTCACTCAAATGCATCTTGCTATAGCTACTTCATTTATAATTTAGCCAAATATGACAATTGTATATTAATTATAATGTCAACTCTGTTACTGTGATATTTCAGTAAATGTCTCATTCATTTAAAAAAAAAAAAAAAAGAAAATGATGAAAGTACATAAAATTGTGTTTTCGACATGCCGTGTGCTGTCTGGTTTGAGGTTAGCGTCTTAAGCTGAAGCACAAAATGGTGGAAAAAATCAGCTCTGTTAGTGGCTAAAAAATAAATAGTAACAAAATGAAATAGTCTCATCACATTTAGCATTATTTTACATCAATATTGGATTAATTTGAAACTTATTTAAATGCTCCTGTAATTCTGTTATGTAGTTTGCTTCTCGTGACTTTTTTTTTATTTGATGAGACGCTTGAATCTGGTCAATCATGTGCAGGAGAATGTGCCTGCAGAGATGGAGTTTCTGCAACGTTTCTCAGCTTCTCTCAGACACTGGGATGCCCTCATGGAAAGGTTATTTCCAGCGGCGCTCTCACCTGGAGAGGAAAATGAAAACGGGCAGGTCAACTGCAGACTACACCTGCAAAAGCCTTCGTGGACACAAAGGCAAGTGATCTTGTTACATCTCCAGGAGCTCAGCTGTCTTCAGTCTCTGCTGAAGTTCAGTTGATTTTACAGTAGGAGTACACGACATATTGGCAGCCTTATCGATATTGGCTGATAAAATATATTTTTAATGTTATTGTTATCAGACTGATAACAAATATATAGAGCAAAATCAGATAATTGGCTGATATTTACAGATAGTTTACCAATATTTTTTGTAAATTATGAATTTTTTGCACTGGATAAACCACTCCACGTGCATGCTTTTCAACACATTCTTTAATTATTTTATTGGTATTTTAGTTAATCCTTTTTTATATATAAGAAAAAGAAAGTTGACCATAGAAAAGATAGAATAGTTGATTAATTAGTTCAGAGATCAGTTTTGAAGTTAAGGGTTTAAACAGGGTTCATATGGTAATGGAAAAGTCATGGAATTTTGACGTGGCATTTTCCAGGCCTGGAAAAAATTTGGAAAAACAGCAAAACCCACAAAGTTTTGGAAAAGTCATGGAAAACAGATATCTGTATACTTGAATATAGGTTATTTGTCTTTTACTTTTCTCTGTCTTTGGCCAATCACATACTCTCACATAATTAGTGCAGTGTAAGCATTATCTAAATAAATGTTACATAGATATGAATTTAAACTGAATAGATTGTTGCGTGCTTTACGAGATGCTGTAATAAATTTAAACATGCATTGCTTTTCATTTGTCACGCATATGTAGACATTGCATGAAACATTAGGTCATGAAAATGAACTGGAATGTCTTGGAAAAATCATGGAAAAGTAATGGAATTTTAGTAGTAAAAATGTGTATGAACCCTGTTTAAAATAAAATCAGTTGTTCACTGTATTGAAAACAACATTTCCCTTTTGTTTTTGCAATCATGCAGAAAAATTTACATTTATCAGCTACTATATCAGCCTCCAAATATAAAAAGGTATCAGTCAAAAGTTCCAGTAAGTAGGGATCACTGCATCCCTGTTTTACAGGAGACATTATTGTGTTTATGTCATACTTCAATTCTACAGGCAGAGTTGTTGGTTTTGCCTATCTGGCTGGAAACGATGGTTGCTCAGATGTGTGGACCTGCACACCAGTTGTTTGCAGTGCATCGACAGATGGTACAATCAAAGCATGGGACATTCAAAAGGTATGACGTGTGCTTTCTTTTTCATGAGGTAGATGCATATGTTTGTTTGCATGATGCTAAAAAAGGGACATATTTCTGTCCAAAATGGAAATAAAAACATAGGGGGTCCTTCCAAATTACTTAGATTTTTTTAATGTTCTTGATTCTTAGTGATTTCTTTTTTTTTTTTTGCATGTTTAATACTAGTTTTAGATTATCAAACTAATTAAATCATTCATAAATTTTTCCTTCGTCTTAGTCCCTTTATTCATCAGGAGTCGCCACAGAGGAGTGAACCGCCAACTTATTCAACTTATGTTTTACACAGCGCATGCTCTTTCAGCTGCAAACCAGTACTGGGAAACATCCAAAAACATTTACACACTACAGCAAATTTAGTAAATGCCAACTGGCCGAGCCAGAACTTGAACCAGCGACCTTCTTGCTGTGAGGCGACAGTGCTAACCATTGAGCCACCGTGCTGCCCAAACTAATTAAATATTAGTCAAAAATAAAACACAAGTAAACACATTAGGCAGATTTGAAATGAAGGTTTTTAATATTTAGAGGAAACGACCTACAAAACTACATAGTCCTGTGTGAAACGGTGTGTGTACAAAAATATCCTGAGGGAGAATGTCCAGCCATGACCTCAAGCTGAAGCAAACTTGGGTTCTGCAGCAAGACAATGATACAACGTCCACTTCTGAATGGCTAAAGAAAAACTAAATCAAGACTTTGGAGTGGCCTAGACAAAGTCCTGAGCTGAATCCTATTGAGATGCTGTGGCATGACCTTAAAAAGGGGGTTTATGCTCGAAAAACCTCCAATGTGCCTGAATTAAACAATTCTACACAGATGAGTAGCAACCAGTTATTAGGTTTAGGGGGCAAACATGTTTGTTTTTTCACACAGAGCTGTGTAGTTTTGAAGAACCTTCATTTCAAAAATGCATGATGTGTTTACTTATCTTTAGCTAAAATTAACATTTGTTTGATGATCTGCATTATTAAAGTATGTAAAGTGTTGTTTTCAATTTTCACAAGTTAAATCACTCCCAATCAAGTTCTGGCTCTGGTGCACATACAGTACAGCAAGTCAAACTCTTTTACAGTACTTCACTGCGTTTTCACATTCATTGTCAAATAATTCTTCATGGTTAGATTTTGGTAACATTATTTTTTCCCCCTACAGTTGGCTTTTTCTTGAAGAATGGTACTGCTTTCTTTGAAATGTTATTTTAGTATTATTAATTTTATTTTTAGGGTTTAACGAGGTAACATATTGAGGGTTTAGCAGGTGCATTAACAGAATTCATGAACACTTACAAGTAACAATCACATATAATGAAAGAAAGAAGAAAGATAGAGAGGGATAAACAACATTAAACATTATGGATGTGCTATTTAAAGTGGGTACATACTGTAGGTAAGTCAAATAATGATGATGATAATAATACCAAATGGACTAGAGACTGAAATTATTGCAGATAACAACATACCCCTTTGGGTCCTGCAGCCTCACCATCCCCATCAACAAGCACACTAAGTATACATAAAAAAAAAACTCACACATGCAATTAGGCATGGGACGATAACCGTTTTTAAGGGATACCGCGGTTTGGAAAAGTCAAGGTTTTAATAGCGCCAACATTTTCTGTAATACCGTTCCTAAGGTATGTTTTATTTACATTTTCTTAGGACAACAGTATCTCCAGCAGAAATAATATCCAAAGACGCCATTTTAAATAGTAAAGAAATCTGTGTTTTTGAACAAATGAAGACAGCAGAAGTCAATGATTCATTTAAATTATTTAGCCTGACATGTTAACTGCTCCAAAATATTTTTTAATAAATATATTGTGTTCAAATGGGTTTAGAGGTTTAGTTTTTTTACCCAGACAGTTAAAAAGAATATAGAGCAGTGAGCACAATACTGTGATACCGTGAAAGCGTGATATTTTTATCCAAGGTTATCATACCGTCAGAATCTGTACTGGCCCATGCCTACATGCAATGCATAAAGTTGTCTGTTTATAACATTAAGGACTTAATAAGGATGCACTGATAACCATTAACTTTATATGTCAACAATATATATTTCCTGAAACTGATTACATAACTTGCATTACATTACTTAATTCTTAAATCCCCTACAATATTGTTCTGTTTACCTGCAGGGAGTTAATTTATGGACAAGCCCTGTCCAAAGCCCCTTGCAGGACCTGACAGTGGATGTGGTGCAGTCTGTTATCATCACTTCTGACAGCACAGGAACCATCAAAACCTGGAAGGGTGCAACTGGAGAGGCGCAGGCCTGCTTTAATTCTGGCTTCTCCAGAAGCACTCTGCTGGCGTTCAGCAACAAAGACGACAGCTCTTTCCTCATGGTGGGCCATAAATCATACGTCTGAATGTGCAGCGTCTCAGTGAATGTGCAGTATTTATTACAGAGATCTTTGATTTTCAGGTGGGAAGTGTTTTGGGGTCTCTGCTGGTGCTGTCGCTGCCTGCTCTGTCTGAAGTCTCTCGGCATGTGGTGTGCGACTCCTTCATGCTAAACCTGCTTCTCTCAGCGCCTGATAAAAAGTGGATATTCGCTGCCTCCAAAGAGAGTTTTGATTTAAGCCCAAAGGTATGCAAGAATTATTGAGACAAATCCGAAATCCAATTAAACACAGACGTTAACATAATCCTTTTGGTAACTCTTTGCTAAATCCTCAAATGAGTGTAATTTATGTTGATATGTAAAAAATATGGATGGGAGAAATATCGATAGAGCATAATATTGCAATATTTTCTACTGCAATATTTGGTCGACCATATCGATATATCACCAATATTTCAATAAATCAATTTCTTTACCGTCCACTAGATGGTGGTGTTGAGCTAGATTTATTTTGGAGAGCGGGTCCCCTTCAGCATGCAGTAAATTAATAAAATAAAGATGGTGGCATTGTGAAAAGCTGCAGACTGTAATCACAACATATTATAAATAGCTTAATATTGTATTGTGGGAGTGCCCAGTCAAAGTAAAAATATGTTTAATAGTGAAGTTTTTACGGAAGTCCTAAGAGGCCATACATTAAAATATTTTTTCTCTCTTGTTTTGTCGTGATCTCGACATAACACCTCATTTTCTCGTGATCTCGACATAATAAAATTTGTTTTCTCGTAATATTGACTTAATTTTCTCGTGATCTCGACATAACAAAAAGTTGTGATGTCGTGATTATGACATTATTATTATTATTATTATTATTATTATTATTATTATCATTGTTATCTGGCCAATGTCTAACCAGTGAGTCTGCACCAGCCCTGCGAACAGGAAGAGAATAGCCTGTCTGCAGACGCTTATTAGTGCAACACAATAAAAGCGTTTAGAGCAGCCATAATATGAGAACAAACGCTCGGACTCATGATGTACATTCATGATTATATTGATGTATATGATTATATATCATTATTTACAACAATATTCCCTCAACTGTTACCATTTTAAAGCAACTCTATATGGAGCAAAATATGTTGCTGCATGTATGAATTAAATTATGAAAATTTATGAAGATCCTGCTTTTGCTTCGATACTTTTAACAAGTTATTTACAATTCCTCTAAAATTATGACAGTTTTTCCTGGAGAAAGTCTCATTTGTTTTATTTCGGCTACAATAAAATAAGTTTTTTTAATATCATTTTAAGGTCAATATTATTAGCCTCCTTAAGTAATATTTTTTTTGATAGTCTACTACAGAACAAGCCATTGTTATACAATGATTTGCCTAATTACCCTAATTAACCTAGTTAAGCCTTTAATCACTTTAATTTGAATACTAGTATCTTGAAAAATATCTAGTCAAATATTATGTACTGTCATCATAGCAAAGACAAAAGAAATCAGTATTAAAATTAGTTATTAAAACTATTGTGTTTAGAAATGTGTTGAAAAAATCTTCTTTCTGAAATATATTTTATATATATTTATATTTATTATATATATATATATATATATATATACACACATACACACACACACACACACAGTTGAAGTCAGAATTATTAGCCCCCCTGTATATTTTTTTGAGAAGATTTTTTTTTTCAACACATTTCTAAACATGATAGTTTTAATAACTCATTTTTAATGATTTATTTCATCTTTGCCATGATGACAGTAAATAATATTTGACTAGATATTTTTCAAGACACTTCTATACAGCTTAAAGTGACATATAAATCACACTGAACTGAGCTAAACTGAACTGAACTTAAAACACTGAAAACTGGACTGACACTGTTTCAATTTACTATAATCTTCTATGTGAAGCTGCTGTGACACAATCTACATTGTAAAAGTGCTATACAAATAAAGATGAATTGAATTAAATTGAATATTCACGGGTGACTCTATCGATAAAACAAGATGCAAATATTTTGCAACATGTCACAATTTGACAGCTCATAACATGTTACCACCAATGAAAATTTTAGAGCAAAGCAAATGCAATCAACATTTTCATTTCATTAATAACGCAACATTAGCGCAGGCTAGTTTTAATGCTAAATAAATTCAGTCAGCACATTGGTCACCACACGTTCTACTAAGAATGTAACAATAACAGATATTTTAGTGCAAAAGTAACCCATACGTCGTCAGCACATAGAACAGTGATTCATGACGAGATATTTAATAAAAACATAATGCACGAAAGTCTTAAGCTTTCTACGTTAACCTCTTAGAGAAAGTTGTTAAACGTTTGTCTGTTTTTGCCTTTTTCTACTCAAATGAGAGCTTGAGCTACCAAAAAAAAAAAAAAAAAA
>CAIGQZ010032598.1:3604423-3626560 GCA_903798205.1 Danio tinwini
CAGAAAAAGAAGCAAAAACATTGTCAGAACAGTCTATGTGTCTTTGGTTGGTCAACTGTAATCATAAGAAGCTCCAAAAACACTTTTGTGCACCAAAAAAACTGTAAATATGACTTTGATGTTCAGCATCAGATCAGGGTGTGTTCACTATGGGAAATGCATTGCTTATTTGTTGCGCTGCTGGCTCTAAATGCCCTACAAAGTTCTTTTCTTGCTTTGTTTGAGGGCAAAAAAAGTTAGAATAGGCTGAGAGACTGCCCATCATGCTGCAGTAGGCTGGGTTGTAAATGTGTGGCACTGCACAACACAACAATGCTAAGAGAAAACAGAGTTGTAGCTATTTTTTAAAAGTGCACATTTTTTGGTTATATTTAGTTAAATTTACTTGTTTGTCGTTTGTTTTGTTGTTTAATTTGTTGGTTGTGTACATTATAAAGGGGTCATCATAAAGAACACTTCAAACCTTCTTCACTTCATACATTTTTTTTTGTTGGAAGATTCTTGCTTTTGTAATGAGTTTAGTATGATTAAATTTTGTATCTTCGACTACGTCTACATTAATCTGGATAAAATTGAAAATGTTTTCGTCTAAATAAATGCTCAATGTTCACACTAATTTTTAATTCTTTCCATCATCCACACTTAAACGACAGAAAACGATTTAGTTAAGTTTTGCGCATACGCACAGACGTAAGACGAATTTACCTGGGTTATATCTACCAATCATATATTTACTTTTCATCTCTTTGAAATGTTGCAGCAAATTGTTGCAACTGACGTGGCATGGCCCTAATTTTGATGCATTTTGTTTGTCAATTATTTATAAAATAAACAAGATCATATAATTGTGAGTCGAATGAGGTGCGTTGGAAACAACTACCATGCTTCAGTGGCCAGATCAGAAGACCACAACAAACCCGTTTCATATACTGGCAAACAGCCTTCTCCAAAAGAAGCACCACCAAATGTTTACATTGTGCTCTATGTTCTGCGGACTGACACCAAATGGTGACATTCTCTCATAGAAAAGACAAGGTGGGCTTTCTGTCCAGTGTGAGACCCACTCCAAGTTTTTTAAAACTCTCCACGAGCAATCGTACAGGTGCGGATACATCTGCACCAGCTCTGCTACTCCACTCTCCATGGTGTTGTTGTGCTAGATGTTGTTCTCCAGAAACGAAATGAGGAGAAGAAATTGCATGACAAAGAAGGCGGAGCTCTAGAACACACCCAGTGATTGCATAATCTTCATAGACCTATGGCAGCTCGAAGGTGTTTAGGAGCAAAAACAAACGCCCTCAAAAGTTTGCTTCAGTAAGTCTTTTCAAACTGATGAAACAAGGCCAAAATGAACGTCGTTTTGGCCGGATTTTGTTTGAAATGGCCATTTCTGGTCATTTTTCGATTTAGTTTGAAGTATACCGCGTTGTACTGCCCATAGTAAGCACACACCTTGACCTGATGCCGAACAATGTTTTTTGCACTCAAGTGTTTTTGGAGCTTCTTATGATCAGAATCAGTTTTATTGCCAAGTGTGCTTCACACACACAAGGAATTTGTTTTGGCAACAGAAGCTTCCAGTGTACATAAAGTGACGAGTGACAACACAAAATTAAATACAAGAAAGAAAAGGCAATAAACATTAAACAGAGATGCAGTTAGTCAAAAAGATCTGGATGTTGAGTTGTATGTACAGATATGTTGTAAATATACAGGTTATAAGGTGCTGTGTACAAGTGGTTATGATTACACTTGAATCACTGAAGGACTGTTTTGACAAAGCTTTTGGTTTCTTGCTGTCTATGGAGGACAACGGAGATCTCCGACGTCAACAACATGAGTGTAAGTGATTAAGAACATAATTTTCATTTTTGGGTAAACTAAACCTTCAACTAAAAACCCCATTAAAATAATCAAGCTGTAAAAGTAGCTTGGTTCTAGGTTTTGGCCAAACAAAATTGTCATCCCTTTAGCGATCTGTGTATAATATAATGCTAACAATATTACAGAGATCTCATTTGACAAATATAAAGTGTGTTATGATGATGATGATGATGTGCGTGTGTGTGTTTGTGCAGGTTTTCTATAGTGAAAGTGTGTGTAACCCTAAGGAGGACAGTGTGTGTTATAGTCTGCCAGTCACCGGCTGCTGTGCTGCAGTGTTTCTCCCGTCTCAAGGTGCTCGGCTTGCGGTCATTCACTCCGACGGCCTCTTCAGAAACAAAACACTCTCCGTCTTTGATTTGACCATAAAAGAGACCAAATACAAAAGAGAACCTCATGGTGGGTTTTTGAAATATACATATTGTCATGTTGTAGGTTTATTTAAAGGGGTACCACAAGGCTCAGTTCTCGGTCCCTTACGTTTTACATTATATTTGCTACCACTAGGCGATAAACAAAGTTAGTTTCCAGTGTTATGCCAATGATAAACAATTCTATATTTCCTCTCAAGCTGATAATTTGTACAAATTCACAAAACTAACAGATTATATAGCTGATATAAAAAATTGAATGGCAAAAATGTCTTACAGTGGGGAAAATAAGTATTAAGCAAGTCATGTTTTTTTCCTGGAAATAATATTTCTAAAGGAGCTCTTGACATGGAACTAAAGCAGATTTTGGTAAAAACCCAAACAATACAAACATAAAAACAAAACAAAAAATCTAAAAAAAGAGTTATGTGTATAGGTGGCATAGATACTACATTTTTTTTCTAGATTAATCTCACTGTAATCTTGGAATTAATCTAGGTTAATCTAGGCTAAAATGGCTCATTTGAATTCTGCCGAAGGCATTCAGAATATGTGTGCTACCCAAATAATTACTATGGCCGTAGTCACACTATGTACAGTTGCCTTGAACCGGGCCAAAGCACGATTGTCCCCCTCCCGTCTTCCCCGACAGCACTCTCGCTCAGCACAGTGGAGATTTCTTTAGTTATATTGTTTAAGTCGTTTGATATGCGGTGACAAGCAGTCTAATATTTCGCCGAACAGATCAGCCGCTTTTGACGCTCATAAACAATCATAAAGTGCTGCAGGACTTTGGAGGTTTGCTGAAGGCGCAGCTGTAGTGCAGTGAGGGGTTTGCGTTTTTAATAATCTACGACAGTTTGCGTTCATTGAACAGTACGAATGATTAATTAATCCATATCAAACAGTCCCGTAAAAGTCACGTCTCACTTTCAGTTTCGGGCTCAGGCAAGCTTGCACTCACACTGTAAGCGTACTGTAAGCCCAAGTGAACCGTGCTCAGGCCCACCTCTTCCAATCGGGCCAGGGCCGCCCAAGTGAACTGTGCCTGAGCCAGATTCAGAGCACTCACACTTCTCAAACGATCCGGGAAATGGGCCTCGGCACGGTTCGGATAGCATAGTGTGAGTACGCCCTAAAAGTAAGTCTTTGAGAACAGGTTTTTCAAGTCAGGTGGCGCATTAGACCAGGGGCTCATCTCCTGTTTCCAAAATGCATCACAAACTGCTTGAGAAACTGTTCTACTATGATAACTGGTGATGAAAATAAATGATGTTCAATAAGATGTACTTGTGTTTACTCACTCTTTATTCAGTTAAACATGAATTTTGAACTGTAGGCCTACATAAGCTCCAAACAGCGATTTTGATAAATAATTAAATAATATTAATTAAAAGCCTGGATTTGGTCTGCAGAGGGCTCTTATTTTGAGGGCTACGCCACGTGCTCAGATTTGGTTGACCAATCAGAGGAAAATAGGCGTTTCAGCGCCGCCTACATGTGTATAATGAATTTTAAAGTCGGTTTTCTGTTTTCTCTAAATTAAAAAAAAAACGAAATTCCGAAAACGAAAAAACCCAAAATCTTTTTTTTTTTTTTTTTTTTTTGTGAGCAAAAGAAAAACTGAAAAACAGCCATTTTCTTAATTTTCCTTTTTTTGTTTCTTTGAAAATGGATATAGAATAAACGGAAGACATCCTGATTGCTTTGACACAATCTGCATTGTAATAAGTGCTATAGAAATAAAGATGAAATGAATTGACAGTTCTTCCAAAACTAGATTCTGCCATCATTGACTCACCCTCCACTTGTTTCGATCCTGTATGAGTTTCTTTTTTCTGTTGAATACAAAAGATATTTTGAAGAAAGCTGGAAAAGAAGCCATCGGCTGTTTTTCCCCAGCATTCTTCAGAGTATCTTCATTTGTGTTCAACAGAAGGAACTCAAAAGTTTAGAAGTTGAGTAAATGGTGAGGAAATTCAAATCTTTGGTTGAACTGTCACTTTAATGGTCTTCACTTGACTAGACAATGCATTGTTTTCTGATACAGCATGTCGTGCTTTCCCATTTCAGCTCAGCAAGTTGCATCTTTTCAGGTTAATCTGAGCCATCGTTCAGACGTAATTCTCCAGGCCAGAGGGAGCAGCACTGTTCTGCTTGCAGACGGAAACCATCTGAAGGTCTATACCATTAAAGGGGAACTTGTAGCTAGTTTTGAAGATCATTTACAGCCAATAACTGCTCTTTGTGTGGTAAGAACTTTCACCATTCTCCTTTACTAAATGTTCTCCTGCAAGCAGATGTACAAACTGTACTGTAAAAAATTTGGGACACCCTAAAAAGTTATCAAAAAAATATCTAATTTTTGGCAGGTCTTAAAATTTGGGAAATAAAACCTCAGATGAACAAAATATAGCACTAACGAAAATAAGTTAGGCAGTGCTAAGTAAAGGACTGAACTGATGATCAGTATGTTGGTCTGAAGGATATTTAAGGAGATTTTTAGTCTAAAACATTTTCATTAACTGAAATAAAATAGACAAAATCACTATAAATGAAAAGCTGAAGCTAACTGAAATTAAAGAGATAGTTCACCCAATTTACTCCCCCTTAAGTGGTTCCAAACCTTTTTTTATTTGTTCATCAAAGAAGATATTTTGAAGAAAGATGAAAACATGTAACAACTGACATCCATAGTATTTGTTTTTCCTACTATGGAAGTCAATGGTTACATGTTTACTGCTTTCTTGAAAATATCTTATTTTGTGTTCAACAGAATAAAAACACTCATGAAGGTTTGGAACCACTTCACGGTGTGAAAATAGTAATAATAAATAATAAATAGTAAATTCTCATTTTTGGGTGAACTGCCCCATTAACAACAGTCACAAAAACGAACTAAAATAAAATACGAGTTCGTAAAAATAAATAATTGTTTTTAGCATTATTAATCACTGGCTGTTGAGAAACACCTATAGATGCACTTTACCAGACAAACACATTGGTCAAACAAGATTAAATATCTTATAAACATAAAACATGTGCTCTAACTTTTCTTCAGTTGCCAAAAAACTGTAAACTACTGTAGGCATGTTTAAGTACATATTGTCTTAAAGGGCACCTATTTTACCCCCTTTTTAAGATGTAATATTAATATTATGGTTCTTCTGAGTGTGCCAGTTTAGGTTCAGTTCAAAACACAATTCAGATTTTTTTATTATGATGTGTTAAAAAGTGTCATTTTGGGGGCGTGTACACAGGTTGCTGTTTTAGGGGCGTGTTGCTTCACATGAAAATTAGTTTCGACTTCCCGCCCAACTTAACAAGGGGGTGGAGCCAAGAGCGTGTGTCACCTGATAGAAACGTATGTTTAGAATTTAGAAATGCATGTTGCTGCGTGGCGCGACGCTGCGTGTTGCCGAGCGGCGCTTCTGGTGTACGACCTGCTTGAGGCTATAACTAAAGGCCGTCATACACCGGACGCGCCGCTCAGAGCCATGACGCGGCACACGAGACGCGCACATTCGCATGTTATTTAAAATGAAACTATTCAGATAACGCTCTGTGGCGCGGCAGAAATATGAACAGTGTCCTGAGCAGAGCCAGCGCATCAATAGAGGCGACCTAGGCGGCAGAATAGTGAGCAAACCCCCCAGTCCTTACTTTCATCCGCGACAACGCGAAATGCATGGCGCTGCGCGTCGTTAGTTCGTTATTTCCAATGGAGGGACGAGCACGTGAAGCAGCGTGCTCGCACTTTCCAGCTGCACCTAGGTAAAATGACAGGGAGCTTCTGTGACCGCGGGAAATGCAAACCGCTTAAGTTTAAGGAAGACACAATGAAAAGTACACATGTATGCAAACCCACCAAAACTCACAAACACTGGTGGCAAGGAGAGCAATAACGTGGTGAATGTTGAGCCCAATGAGCCTTACATCTAAAAATAGAGCAAGGGTGTTTCTTTGGTGCCGTCGCTTTGACTCACCTGAAAATGGTGGACGTAAAACAACATACTGAGGAGATGGTAATGGCCACCTGTCAATCAATATTGGTGGGCGGAGGGACCGCACTCCTACGTCAAGTTGCGGTCGATCTCAAAACCGCTCCAACTGGTCCACCGTTTTTATGTTGTTAAATTGAAAAAAAGGACTGGGTGTGTTTATATCAGCCCAATATGACGGTCTATACACTATACCCACACATATGTCTGTCCAAACAGCTTGAAAAGTAGATTTTTCACCATAGGTGCCCTTTAAATATAAAGAAGTTTGTTTGAATCCTTAATCTTTTTTTTAACTATTTGTTATAATTCTGTGGTTTGGGGTTCAGTGTTTGTTCAAACAATTATTTTCATCAGTAAGAGGTTTGCACAAGTTTAGTTTACACAAAACTTGACTCTGGTTGACACTGGACGTGTTCTGTTTCTAGATTTACTAAAACTGAAACTAAATATATAAAAACGAAATGAAAATGATTTCTAAACAAAAAAAACTACCATTAATGAACCTGAAATTTACAATCATTTTTTAAATAGCATAAAAAAATTAAATGCAAAACTATAATAACCTTGGCTAACATGATGTCTTTCCCACACCTAAAGCTGAACCTATCAGAGGACTTAAGTCCTCATAAAAAATCATAAAAGTGGATGTACAGGATCTGAATAATACGTTTGTCCCCCACAGCTTTCCTCTTGTCTTTATTTTTATTTAATAAACAAATTACATGGTGTGAGATGTCATGTGATGTTGTTCAGATGAGGTTTTATCTTGCAAACTTTAAGACTTGCCAAGGACTATATAGTTTTGTTATTATTTGTCCTGATACAGCAAACCACAACTTTTTCACATGAGTGTATAAAAGCATTGTATTGGTTTTTGCAGGACAGTTTTAGGGTGGTGACAGCATCTCGTGACCTGTCCCTCAGAATACTGACCTGGAGAACTGACCCCGAACACAGGCTTACCCTGGAGAGTCAGTATCACCTGCTCGGAGGATCCCACACAAGATCCAGGTACAGCATCAACGTTCATATTTGAAAGGCACTTTCACATAAACAACGGGTGCGTCTCAGTCACCTACCTTGCTCAGTAGTCAAGTGCACTTAAACGCTTGCTCTCTAAAAAGTCCCACAATGCACCGTGGGAAAATCAGGGAGCATCAATGCGCATACCTGCCAACACTTTTTCTCAGGGGTCTCCCGTATTTCACAACTCGACCCTACCATTTTGTTATTTCTCCTGGAAAACTCATGTAATTTCACCCCCACCCCTGGTCCTCATCTTTTTGGTACAGTCTCCCATCACCCCCCCGGTCCTGCTCGTCAACTTTAGTATAGTACCTGATCTCCACCGCCACCCGTAACTTAGACCATGGTTCTCACATTTGCAACTCAGATGACTGCAATACTCCCCCACCCCTTAATCCCCACCGCCCCCTCTGTCTCCCAGAATTTTGTTTAGACAAATGTTGGTAGGTATGTTGATGTGTACTAGGTGCCCTTAATCGAAGGAGCGCAAAACATGAATCGCATGAATCAAATCATCAAACATAATGACAAACTAGAGACTTGAAACTTATTTATTTATATTTAAAGTCCACATAAACTGGAAGAAGTTGCTGAGACTTTTATTTTAGAATGTTGGTGTACTTTCAACTGAAGCTGAATATTGAGTAGGGGGCGGGGCTTTCTTTTGTGGATCTTTCCCTCATTGCAAACTTAATGTAGAGCCATATAAGAGAGAGTTGCATTAACGGAATTCCAAAATGTTTGATCGTCACTTGATTCATGATGATGATGATGTGCTATTTATTTGTCACAGATACTTCCATGTATTCACATACACTGACATATAGCGAAATTGGACCCCACCCGACCATACACAAACATTTCAGGGGAAGACAAGTCAACGGGAGGTATTATTTAGAAAAAGGAAGTAAGATACATAAGGAAAGATAGGCAAAAAACCCTCCCTCTCATCCTGCTCTTAAATTAGGGCAGAGTGAGACCAGGGATAAAAAAAAGCCCTGGCAGTCAAGCACATAAACAAGACAAAACATCGCAACAGGAATGGGAACAGGGGATGTGGATATAGTCCGGCAAGGGCGGGCAGCCATCCGGCCTGCAGCTGAAAAAGCGCTGGTCACAGACCCGCCTACCCCCTCCAGTGGGTGAAAGCACACAAAGGTGTGGGATGAGGGCTCGATAGTGATAAGTCTATCTGTAGCTGTGTATGTGTGTGTGTAAGACCTGTATAGTCCAACATGTGTCCTTGACAGGGAGCGGGAATTTCAGAGCGTCTCCTTATCTTGCTATCCGGGAGAAGTTGTTTTTCTCCAACCGAGGCCATCTGGCTAGAAAAACACTGGGAGCCGAAAGAGAAGAAAGTATTTCAAATTTTAGATCAATATCTGCCAATTTTACAGATATTTAATGTCCGTCACTGGTCTCCAGTCCTGGCCAAATCTTGTTGCAAAGCCGCTAATTTCACCCCGATGTTTTTCAATTTGCGGTCTAATACAGGTCACAACAATTTGTGGTCTAATCTGATTATTAGCGACTCTGCCCGCTGTAGTTTCAATCAAGCCGGCCAGCTTGGTAGGGTTTTGAGCAGCACTGACCGCTTTCATTAATCGTCGATACCCCAGGGCCCCGCATAAGCCCATCAGCAGAAACCCTGTTATCAAAGTTCCGAATAGGTAGATATCTTCAATGTCCTCCAGGGACAAAGCAGCCAGGCACACAACACGCCGCTTCTCCCACCCGTCCATCATGTATCCAGCTGCAAAAGTCTCAGCAAGACAAGTGGGCTCTCCCGAGCCCAAAGTTCTCATCGAGAAGATGGTGTCAATCGCGTTCAGAGACCAGTTGATCAGATCCATAATTCCTTATTCGTTCGGATAGCAGGGCACGGAGAGCCTCAGAGATAGAATAAGACGAGACAAGAAGAGCCAGCCAGGGAAGATAAGGGACGGAGAGGGAAAAAGTGTGACCGCCTTCATCGAGAGCCAAAGAAAAAAGACCATGTAGACTCAAATAGTTTCAAAAGTGATTCATGGTTAATTAGTATGTTAGATAACAATAAAATAGACACAATATCATTTTTTTAAAACGTTGTACCTTACAAAATCATCTTTAGCAGCAACTTGGCTTTAAAGGCTAACTTCCATGAGCTAGTGAGATGCTTCATGAGCTGCCATTTTTGTTTTAAAAAAAAAAAACACGTTCCATTGGAGTCAATGGAGCTGTCGCAACTCTCTCGCTATGGCTCTAACATAAAGTAAGAGAGGGTTTTAATAAGCAGTTGCTATGGAAACCCTCAGGTTGATGTCAACATTAGGACCAACACTTCAAAAGCGGAAGCAAATAGTCAGAGGCTGCGTCCGAAACCGCCTACTACTCAGTAGGTACTTCATTTGAATTCAAATGTACTACTCGGCCGTTAAAAAGTATGTTCTATACAGTATGAATGTGAGCAGTATGAATGGAACTCGGACGTACGACTTCTGCCGTTTTGTCATGATCACGTGATCTACCAGCGTGAATTGTGTCAATTCACTTCCATTCTTGAATTATCTCACGGGGCATCATGCACAGCATGCATTTTGGACATACTACTCGGCTCACATACTGTTTTTAGCGTACTATATAGTAAGGAAGTATGCGTTTTCAGAAGCAGACAGACCTTTATTAAAGGGCCTCGAAACACTCGTGTCTCAGCAGGGTGTTTTCACACCTCTAGTTTGGAAAAAGTCAGGAAAGTGGGCGTATCCAGCTCTGTTTAGGTGGGAGTGTTGGGGGAGTGAAGGAGGGAAGGTTTTGCAAAAATGGGAGTTTCTATTTGGGCACTCGCTGATTTTCACAGAGGCAAAACAAACACAGGGAAGAAAGACAGGGACCAAAAACATCAGTAATTGAATTATTTGCCAAATTATAAATTTGTCGACTTTAACTGCAGTTTGGCACTTTCACTTTTTATTCAGGAACATTTCCTGCATGCCCCCCGTGACAAACAAGATATTGAAAGCGAGGTACTGCTGGACGAGTGCTGTTTAATGGAGTATTGATACACGGTAAAAAAATCCACCGCATTTCTCTGTAACTTAGATGCACTCGGCAGGTAGCGTTAGAAAGCCGTGTGTGTATAGACTATCCTGTCACAAAATGAGGAGAAAATCCTACATGACGGTAATAGTTTGATTGTGGTGTTTAAATTCGGAGAGCAGCATTTACAGCGGATCTTTCAGTCCATAATATTGTAGTGATATTAACGTACTGTAAACTTATTAACAGTTCAAATCATTTTGACTATGGTCTGTCTTTAAACACTGAAAGAGCACTGCTGATGATACAAACTAACTTTGCCATCTGAATAAACAAACAAAGACCACTGATCGCTAGGCCCACACGGAATCTGCGCACGCAGAATTTCGCAGATTTTCTCCACAGAAATAGCAAAAAACGTCCGCAGATTCCGTCTGGCCCTGCTGATCGCTTACCAAATTTGTAGCGACAGGACAATCAACACCAAATGGAGCCGGCAAATCCGCATTTCATTATTTTCCAGATGTGAAAATCACTTGGGTAAAATATGTTCCTTACAAACGCATTTCTGTCGCGTGCACTGTAATTCACACGTGAGTCCAGCTGCTCTCTCATAGCGGGGAAATGAAAACAAAACTTTTGTTGCAGCACATTAGTAAACGCAGCACTGACGACCCATGTCTCCAAATTCTTGTTCTTTCACTTGTTTTGACAACACAACATGGCGTCTCTCTGTCGTCTGAACACTGTAACAGGTGAAAACTTTTACGTCTTCGAAGCTATCATGCATATGAATGAAGTTGCACCGCATACGCATCAGAGCGCGCTGATTGGTTTGAACAAAGTCTTTCTCATAAATTGATGCTGCACACTCAGAGATGTCACGATGTACTCGCAGGTACCGACATCCACTCTCCACGCTGGAATACACACAAGTATCTAATCGCCGTGACGAAGCTTCAAAAATTCGTTTCAAATCGGAAGAACGAATTTGACTAAATAACGCAAAAACAACCAATTTTCACTTTTTAGTGCAATATATGTGTCCTAATAGTGTTTATAGCAGCGTGGGACACATATATGACTGTCAACAGTTCAAAAAATGTGTTTTGGTGTTTCGTGACTCTTTAAAGATTACCAAAACAAACAACTTTTTTTTTTGTGAGTACAGATTAATCGTTGGCCCTAAAATTAACAATTTGAGATAGCAAAATAAACTTTGTAACTTATGATTTCATGCAGACTTTAACAAGAACGACCAGAGTTAGACAGGTTAAGAACAATCTAGCAAACATTTATAATTGTTGAATGGTTGAAATGTTAGTGGCATATGAAATAATCTGATAATTTAGCTGTAATGTGCTTTTAAAAACACAATGTAAAATTAATGTTTGAAAAATATTAGTTCTGATGTTGTTTCTAAATTCCAGATTTGATGTCGTACAACAAGGACATTCTAATCAGTCACTCAGTGTGTCCCAATGTGTAGTGATCCAAACTCATTGCTGCCCTTACCAGTGCCCGAATTCAAGTACACGGGCTATTACCTCAGGAGCTAGGGAGCTGATTGAGACGCACCCAGAGTATTAACAGGTTTTAATTTAACTGGACTTTTTTTATGAACAAATTTGCAGAGGATTCACCAACGTTGCCTGTGATTATTCGAGTATTGTGGCCTCTGTGGAGTCGGTGGATGGGAAGGACGTCCTGAAGGCTTATACCTTTGATTTCTGATCTCAAAACCAATAAATGTATTTACATCTCTTTATTACTCATTGACCAGATTCATGTACAGCATGATCGTGCCTACAGCCTTCCTGCATTAATTAGACAATTCAGACACTTGTAAATAAAAAAAAAGAACTCATCTTAACTCTTTACCTGTCACTGTAGGAAAACATTTTTGACCAATTTATTTAGTAAAAATGTATTTTAAACTGTAATGTTTTAAAGTGTTCACACTAAAAAAATAATTCTGTGATTAATTACTCATGTCATTTTAGTCCCCTGAGACGTTTGTCCATCTTCTAAACACAAATGAAGATATTTTAGATGAAATCTGAGAGCTCCCTCATCCTCCATAGACCGCAATTGTCCCAAGATGCACAAGTCCAGTTAAGGAACCCAAAACATGGCCATGGCTCAATTGTAATCATTTAAAGGTGCTGTATGTAAGTTTTTGACTCTTCTAAAGCATAAAAATACCATAAGATGTGTGCAGATATTTAAGAAACATCCCAAGTGAACATACTTGTTTAACTGAAAAACAATGCTGAAGTCAGATATTTTGCTTTGAAAATGTTTTTTTCCGTGCCGGAACGGTGTCTTTGTTCAGGTAAATTTAACCTGCACAATGCCAGTTTAGCCAATTATAATTCAGCACTCCGGGTTGCCTTGTTGAAAAACAGCATATTTCATTCATTCATTTATTTACTGAAATGGACAGTATCAGACTTCGAAATGAGACAGATTCAGTTCCACATGAGGTTATTAATTAGCAAATGATAAAATATTACGAATGTAAATTTAGGTGAGCAGTTTACATTGTAACTGCATGTCCTAACAACACGCTTCATGACGAGATACGCAGTGATGAGCAGTTTGGCTGTTTGCACCAGACGAAACAAGACAGAAATGTAAATACAGCCTTTCAGAAGCACAGAATATGCACTCACTCATGAAACGGTAAGGTTTATAATCTATTTAATACACGTTAACCCTCTTTAACATCATAAAATGTAGATGCTGAATCACTCATATGTGTTTAGTTCTAAAGTTCAATTTCAAGCGATTTATTGTATTTTTAAGATCTGAGGTGAACTATCTGCTGCTGCTTTCAGTATATGGCAATAAATGTCCTGTAAAATGGCATTCAAACTCACATTCTTAGCATTTAGCACTGAATAAAGCACATGAGGTTTATCTGAGGTGATCACTGTCATAGGTTTCTGTTGTTCAGCTGTGAGAAATAGAAGCCGTTTCTAATATATCAGTTTGAGGTGTTGGTTAGAACCAAAACTCCTTTTAATATGGAGAATATTCCCTCTATCGCGTGTCGTTGCTTTTATTTAGAACACACTTTAAATCACTCACTCCTGTACTCAATCTGGCAACCCTGCGTGCATTTATTTTGATCCAGGAGTGCAATACCTAGTTCAACCACTGGGTGTCGAACTTACATACTGCAATTTCAAAACTCTAAAAACACTTTTGTGCATCAAAAAAAAAAAAAAAATAGTAAAACTAATATATTTTCTGCTGCCTCACTTCCAGTGTTACGCGATATGTTGTATTGCCCATAGTTTCCCAAAACCATCGTTAGCCAACTAAGGTTGCAAGTTCTGTCGTTACAAACATAGTTTGTTGATTTGCCGCTTCCCAAATCCATCGTTCCAACGAACATTCGCAAACTGCATCACAAACTTGAGCACTTGCAACTATACCTCTGGAGCTATAGTTAGAAAGTTCTGGCTGTGTTCTATTCCCACTTATCCCCCCTATGCCCTATTCATTTAAAACATTCTAACATTTAAACTAGGAATTATTTTTAAAAATATTTTAAAAATTAAAAATATTTTTTTTAAAAAGCATTAAGGTCTAATCTCTCATAGGTGTAATTTGCTTTTAAAGTATTTTTCAGTTCAGTTTTAGCGATCTTCATGTTTACAATTGAGCTTCCTTCACAGTGCACTTTGAAAACATTGATGTCATTTTGAACACAGCTGTAGGTAAGCTATTATTTAAATGCGGAATTAATGTTACGTCTCCAAAGCTTGTGAAACACAGCATACGTTAATGCTTTAATTTTATAGTGGGTTATTTATTAAGTACCTGGACTGTATATGACATGGGCCTGTTGGTTAGAACATTTCTGCTGTGTGAATGTGAATACAGTGCATGTGTCAAATTGTAAAAGTTGACTTTAAAAAATATAAAAAAATCAATAAATAATATCCTACTTAATAATAAAAATAATATTAATAATCATCATAATTAATATTATTAATAAAGTAGGATTTTTTCTTTTCCTAATAAATTCAATTCAATTCATCTTTATTTGTATAGTGCTTATACAATGTAGATTGTGTCAAAGCAGCTTCACATGGAAGTTTACTAAATAAATAATACATTTAATTTCTTAATAAATAGCCTTATTATTTATTTATATGATTTATATATGATATTAGAATACATGTTAGCTTTTGTAAGTGATTTTAGAACAGAATATGTAATGTTCTCAATAATATTAGTAAAGGAAACACAGGCTCTGTACCGTATGTGTCATTTACATATATTTCAATTAATATGGAAAGCTAGTGCATGTTTTTACCAAAACTAATTTTGGATTTTTTATTAAATGATTGTGTGTGTGTGTGTAAAACAATATGATTTGCACAAAGAAATTATGGGGCTCTGCAGCTCTCACATGGTCGCCCACTGAAGCTAAGCAGGGCTGCGCTCGGTCAGTACCTGGATGGGAGACCACATGGGAAAGCTAGGTTGCTGCCGGAAGTGGTGTTAGTGAGGCCAGCAGGGAGCGCCCAACCTGAGGTCTGTGTGGGTCCTAATGCCCCAGTATAGTGACGGAGACTCTATACTGCTCAGTGACTCAGTCCTTAAAAATCCCAGAATGTCCTTTGAAAAAGAGTAGGGGTTTATCCCTGACATCCTGGCCAAATCTGCCCACTGGCCTCTGTCCATCATGGCCTCCTAACCCTCCCCATATCACAATTGGCTTCATCACTCTGTCTCTTCTCCACCAATCAGCTGGTGTGTGGTGTGCGGGCTGGCGCAAAATGGCTGCCGTCGCGTCATCCAGGTGGATGCTGCACTCTGGTGGTGGATGAGGAGATTCCCCCGCCATTGAGTACCCAGAAAAGCGCTATATGAATGTAAGCAATTAGTATTATTATTATTATTTTACGTTAATGTGGTTATGGTTCAAATGATGGATCTGCGACAGAGAAACTAGGGGTTTTTGGAAACACTCGTCACTACATTGTTCTTTTCTCAAATGATGAATGGTACTATGATAGTTCACCCGCAAGTTAAGTCGTTGTTTGGGAAACGAACCCCTGATCTGATGTTGAAAGATACTGGCGAATAAAGAAGTTTTTAGTTTTCAGTTCATCTGTAATCATATAAAGAACACTTTCTTCTTGTTCGTCAATGTCTTCTCACCGCCTCAGGTCAGGGTACGGGCTGTTGGTAGAAGGGATACACATGTGGCTAAGGGTTTATTACATTATTGTTAATTAAATTATCCATTACATAGTGTTTTATTAACGTCTAGCCCCACACACACAACCGTAAGCCTGAGGCAGCGGAATATTGGCAAACAAAGTAATTATTACAGGGGTTTTTGGCACACAGTAGTGCTCTTAAAGCTTTGTTGATTACAATTGAACCACTGAAGACACATGGACTGTTTTGATAATGTTTTTTGTTATGTTATGGAGGATAAGGCTCTCAGATGTCATCTGAAGTATCTTAATGTGTGTTTAGAGGTAAATGAAGGTCTTATAACAACATCAGGGGAGTAATTAATAATAGAATGTTCATTTTTGAGTGAACTAACCCTTTACTTAATACTAGGGGTGTGACAAGATCTGGTACGGCGAGATCTCGCGAGATTAAATCGCAGCGAGATTCTCGTCGAGGTGAAAAGTTGTCTCGTGAGTTGTGATGTTATGATGGAGCGTGAGTGTGAAATGAGCATTGACAATTGGAGGCAGGATTGGATTTGATCTGCAAATAAAGTGCTTTGCACGCACCTGGCAACAGGCTGGCCTCAGAGTTGCGCTTGTCACTCGGTTGGGTGGGCGGGTGTGACGTAACCGCTTTTATCACCGGAGTTCAGCAGGTGCCGCATCCAACATAGGCTACAACTACAGCCTCACACAATATGGTTCATATCCATGCAATGGAATAGCACTTCAGATATGCTGAAAGTCATAATCATCGTAAACACAAATAGAATTACGACGTGGAGTATTCCTATTTTAGTCGCATTATTGAAGTGCAGATATGTAAACGCCGTAATCAAACTATTAACACCGTGAAGGACTTTTAGCCGCATTTTGCGACAGGACCTACACATCTAGCGAGTCAGTAAAGCACCACAGACGCACACATCTCTAAGCGCGCGCAAACAAACACACAATCACTCACTGAATGAACTCCTGGAGACTCATCGTCACATCATCATCACGGAACACACGTTAAGACTGTCCGGGAAAAGCACAATTTTTTTTCATTCTGCGTGCGGAATCAAACTCCATTAAAACAACTCTCCTAACAGTCATTCATATTCGCATGATCCCATCCAGTAGCTCAGAGTGAGTCACGGGGCCTGAAGGAAATCTTGCTAAATGAAAGTGAAACTCATTTATTAAATAAAAAATGAAATACACAAAATGACATATATTTGTTTCAGTGTGTGGAAATGAGTTTAATATATCATGTGAAATTGTACAGGGGAGAAGCCAGTCGGTAGAGTTTATAGCTAAATATTTAGCAGTTTGCATGTCCTTTATGATAGAATTCATTTAAATAGAAATAAAATACCATTCATTACAATCTTTTTAAAAAGCATCTAAATTAATTTGTATATTTTGTGAATTTTTTTTCTAGTTGAATAAAAATCTATTTTCCATTCATATATTAGCTCATATTTTGCTAATATTTAAAAGTATATATAAAAAGATTTTTCCATTCACATAGGCTATTAGCAAAATATTTAGCAGTGTTTGCATGTCCATTACTGCGTAAAATTCATTAAAATTCAATTTTCCATTCATATATTTCATGATTGAGGATTTTTTAAAAATCTCGTGAACCCTATCTGGTCTTTGTCTCGTGGAGTAGGCATCATGTCACACCCCTACTAAATACCCATTCACAAAAGGTTAACTGTTCGGTTATAATGTCTGTTAGCCTACAACACTTTGTATGCCAATGTAAAATAAAGACGCTTTTCATTTCTAGTAGTGTATCTAATTATTTTATTACAAATAACTGTACAAAGATGGTACAAAAAAAATGAGGTTTCAGTTGCAATGCTTTTCAAGAATTAGCACCATGGCACATAATACATTAACAGTGTGATTTCTGCCATCAAAACAATCAACTTTAAACCCCAACAAAGCATTGTAATTCAGTCTGCATTAAGTTGTTGTGCATAACACTCATCCGAATGTTAGACCTAAGATATTTACTGTCCCTTTTCAATCAGCTGACCAAGCAGATGTGCGTGGTGCGTTCTTACTACTGTTCATTTAGTTTGCGATTAACCTGCTACACCTCAACCTCATTCATAGCAATCGACCTCAAATGATCCAGAACCAGCTTTAAGACCTTCTTCATGACTTCATGAACGCTCTTCCCGTCATCTGCGTTTTTCACCTGAAGAGAACACCAAAGTGACAGACTTTTAGTGTTTGGACAAAACAGCACATAAAGCCATACCTGTCAACCCTCCCGTTTTTCCCGGGATTCTCCTGTATTTTACAGTTCTATCTAGGGCTGTGTATTGGCAAGGGCCTAAAGATATGATACATATCGCAATACATGGTTCACGATACAATAAATATTGTGATATATTGCAATAGTTTGTATTAGTGCGCGTCACATTATATTGACAACTTGATAAAGTCGGCAGACAAATAAAAATTCCAATTCCAATTTATTTTCCATCCATTCCAATTCATTAGAACTGCACAGTGTGATTTGAACAGAGAACTTTGTATATTGCAAAGCTTACAAATGGCATTTATTTTTTTATCTAATTCAGCACTCCCTGGTATAGTGTTTAGGGTTGGGCTATGTTGACCAATTTGACATTGTACGTTGTCTAATGTGAAACATGGCGATGGAACATGGCATCGTCGTCATAGGGGGAGATTAGTTAATTATTTATGAATGATTAATAAATTCGTAACTAATTAATTATTTGTTGCCTACCGTTTTAACTACCTGACCTGCATGGCCTTTGTTTTACTCATAACCAAATCATAAATAAATAAAGATAAATTACCACCTGTCAATCACCTTTTTCCGCAGGAATCTGGCATGACTAGGCAGAGTGAACTGTGCACTTTTTTTTTGGTAAAAAAGGTGCACAAACAATAGGAACCAACCAACAGTATCTGAGGTTTTCGCTAAAATTACTTCGTACAAGCATGAAAGCGAAAGACTGAAGCAGTGTACTGACGCTGTGACACGTTACCTGAGAGAATCAAAAGACTGAAGAGTCGTTAGATAGAGACAAGATTAATTAAATATCACGTTTAACAAACTTATAGTGAGACGCAATCCAGCGGTACATCTTTGATAAACTGTAAAATATATAAAAATACAGTCCGTACACTGTTCGCACTGGAGTTCAGACGAGCACATGACAGTGTGTGTGTGTGTGTGTGTGTGTGTGTGTGTGTGTGTGTGTGTGTGGTCACCATGTGTACATGTACATGGTACGTGTTTGTGGTACCATGTAGACCAAAATTTATGGAATTCATGTTGATAGGCAAAACTGTTGTCATTAAGCACATGCACAAACTTGATGTACTGCTGCCAGATGACATTACAGGCTGAATCACTGCAATGGTTTGAAGTATTGAAACCAAATCGAATGTGTGTGATCTAGACCTGACATTGACTAAACTACATCAGTTTGCACCACCTTCCGGGTAAAATTGACAAACAGTTATTTTCTATCAATAGAAATCATACAAAATTTATAAAATGACTTTTGAATGGTTTTGTCTGTTGTCATGAGACTGGTCTTGTTAGATTCCTTGTATCATACAGAGAACATTAATATAATTTATTCCCTAATTGACACGACTTCCTGTCCACCATCTTAAATCTGTTGTTTTGATCTCCATAGATTGTTAGTCTAATTTCCACCAAATTTGGCTCAGAGCATGCTGCCAAAAATAAATTTCCCTTTGCTCTGTAGCTTGTTGCGGTGCTTGATTATGATGTGGCCGCTAGGCTGCTTGGGCCCGATAATTGCTGCTTGCAGCTATATTTATTATTATTATCATCATTATTATTAATATGAATACCTCCTGAACTGCCTTAAGCGTCTGCGCTCCTAAAGAGCATCTCAAGCCTCCAAAAGTCATTCATCACATTTTGTCTTCTGAGGCACAAGTCATTTATTATAAAAGAAAAAATGCCCACAGTGGCTTCTACTGCAGCGAACTCCATTTTTCTGTTTGATATTTGGCACCAGTTTATCAGGAAGTGGTGATTTTGTTCTCTTTGACTCATTGGACGGAAACGATTTATTCACAAATCTTTCAGAGGCGATATTCCAGTTTTACACATAAGTCTGATTCACATCTTTGGATGGAAACATCGCCTTTGAGACAAACCCATGCTAAAGTTTTTTTAGTTCTTTGATTAGAAGTTAAAGAAATACCTGGTAACAGAAGCAAACACCCTTTGCCCTGTTGGTTTTAATGTGTTTGCACAAACTCTGCAGTTCACCTGAATCAGGTCGACATGAGATAATTAAAACTGTTATGAGAGATTGATTCTAGGCTACATAGCATACATAGATCTGGCTAAGTGAGACTATAGCTTGATTTGTGCAATAGCCACATTTTTCTTTTAAAGAGCCCCTATTATGGGTTTTTAAAAATGACCTTCCATGTAGTGTGTAACAGCACTAAGTGAAGTGAAATATCCAGCTAATGCTTAAATCTGAAAGTGGACCGTTTTTAAAACTATTGATTCATATTAAAAAGAGTCGACTCGGTGGTTTAAATGAATCGTCTTGATAACGAGTCTTTAGCCGTTTCGGCATGACGTGGATACGAAACATAATGGTTGCGCGCACAAACCCGGGAAAATTTAAACCTGCGGTCCTGCCCACTAACACAGCAGCAAAGACAAACAGAACCTGAAGTCATCATCAAGTGTGAGGGAAAGGAGTGGTTCAGAAATCTGCACACTTACAATGGGCGATTCATCAGCCGTTTGTTAAAGGAAGGATCAGAAAAGACTACTGATGTATGATAGCTTGTCAGAGGACAGAGGAGGAGCGCTGGTGAGCGCTACAACCCCCCCGGTTGGTGATGTGATCGTTGGGCAAAGCAGAGTACAGGTAAGCCCTGAGAACATTTAACACTTCACGCAAGAGGTGCCACAGCAATGATTGCAAATACAAATGATCTACATGTTTTGTTACTTGTACTGTATCTGGTTAACTCTTTATATTCTTGTATCGCGTCTAATGCCACGTTGAAAACGCAACATATTGAAATGCGTTTGTGAGCTCGTTCCACTGCCGTTTGTTGTTGCTATGGCCACTGTTAGCTGATCCTACACACGTGCAGCGGTCAAGGTTCAGATTAGTTCAACTTTTGCTGCTGTGTGGATTAAAACTGTGTGTCATAGTTAAGAATAGAGCAATATACTGGTGTTTAACTGCACTGCTTTCGGGGGTGAGGTGACTGAATAACATTGTTGAGAACTGGGTACTGTTTACTGTGGTGTTAGTAAGTTTACTATGAAGCGTGTTTTGGGCATCTGCTGCGATCGGATCCTATACCAATGTTGGCGACCTGGGGGCTTGATAAACTGCGCTGGGTATTTTACTGTCTCACGCTGAACACTTTTGACCAATCACAACAGGCTGTCATCAGTCCAATTAGCGCAGATTAGCTTTGCGCTAAGGAGGGGGTTGGGAACAAATGAATCAATGAACGATTCGTATGGGAGTCGCTGGGATAATTAGGTAAAAATAAATTCATATTATAAGACCCTGAAAGTGTTTTTTGACCTTGCATGCATACCAGCCTGTTGTTGGAGACCCATAAAACCGAAATATGACCCTTTTTAATGTGTAATAGGGGCTCTTTCAAATGAAGTCTACAAGCTTTCATAGGCCAAATCCCATCTGACACCCTGATAGTAGTTGGGTTTAGGTATTAGGTAGGGCTTAGGGATGTAGAATAAGGTCATGCAGAATATGTGCTTTATAAGTACTAAAAAACAGCCCATATCCTAATAACAAGCAGGTTATAAGCCATTAGGTAATACTGAGAATTAGTACTTAAACTAAAGTGTTAACAGCTAACATGATGAATGGAACAGCCTACAGTCTTGTGGACACCCAAACTTGATAAATCTGTCATCATTTATTGTCCTTTTAGTTGTCACAAACCTGTTTGAGTTTCCTGTTGAACACAAAAGGAGAACCCGTAACTATTGATGACTTTCATAGTATTTGTTAGTCCTACTATGGATTCCAATGGTTTTAGTTTTACAGCTTTTTTCAAAATACCTTCTTTTGTGTCCAACACAATAAAGAAACTAATAAACCTTTTGAATCACCCACAGTTGCGTAAATAATTAATTGAATTTTTTAGCTGAACTTGTGACGAGCTGGTAGCGGTCACTTAATGTCCACACGGGGGCTATGTATTTTAAAAACTTCTCTCAATCGTGGTGCAAATAATAAAAGAAGGAAGTGTTTGTTCACCAGGTAGCAGAGCATGCGGAACTTCGTCCAGGAGCTCAAGCAATGAAAGCCTGGGCTGGAATTAAGTCGTCTGGCTGGGAGACTATGTGTTTGTATGATTACCCCCTGTAATCTTCGGACTGGTGAGCTGATCTAACTTGAAATATTGACCAGAAAAGACGATGATGCAGTGTACATCTGAACTTCTGCATTAAAGAGTTGCTAAAACATTGACTGACACTACGGCAACTTAAGTATTTCACTCTGTATGTGGTTTATGAGTAAATCATTGGACTGTTTGAACAAACTGAGCAATCTGAACTACTAGAACCGAGTGAGTCATTGAACTGTTTGAACTGAATCT
>CAIGQZ010032598.1:3626570-3663561 GCA_903798205.1 Danio tinwini
AACTACTAGAACCGAGTGAGTCATTGAACTGTTTGAACTGAATCTGCGAGCAATTGAACTACTAGAACCGAGTGAGTCATTTAACTGTTTGAACTGAATCTGCGAGCAATTGAACTACTAGAACTGAGTGAATCATTGAAACTACTTGAAATTACTTGAACTGCATGAATCATTGAAAGGTTTGAAATTGTTTATTGAATTCCTGTGTAACGGTAGTACATTTAATCATGTTCTAACAAATTGATGTGAATCAGTGGTTTAATCTTTGCGAATTGGAACCTTTATTTGGTATTTTTTTTTAATGTTTTGTGCATTTGATTGTGTTGAATTATTCATATGTACGTTGGAATGGGTTTGAATTGTTTTGTTGTGTTGTAAAATACGTATACAGTGTTATTTTGAGGTTGTAAAGGGGCCAAAATGAAATGACATTAGAATGCTATTCAAACTGGTTTAGTTCTGTCTGATTTATTTTTGTCTTTAGCTCTATAAGGGGTTACTAGAGTAATTTCACTACTAGTGTATCCTATGTAGCACTGACTTTATAAACATGATTTTTTTTTACTTATAAATTTATAAGTTGGCACCCCTACCCAGTCAGATCACTACGAACTATCCCTTTAATGGATATGTGCAGAGAGCATGTGCATTCTCAGTGGATTTGGTCCAGTTCAAAAGGACTATTCATGCGCCCTGTGGATGTACAAATCTATAACATGATTAATAAAAATTAGTAAGCCATAAAAATGTGTTAATATAGGAAAATTCTTACATACAACCCGTTTAAGGATATGGTAGAATAGCATACAGTACCTTTGTGAAAGCCTTTGTAGCTCGATCCAGAAATGCGCTCTCAACCTCTTCAGGAACTGTGAACAAATGAGCGAAACAGTCCAGGATGTACATCACCGTTTCCCTCGAAGCCTGAATAAAAGTGGGTTAAAATGATCAGGGGCAATGATAACTTGAGGATTGTGTATTTTATATATTTCTTCATAGGGGTTTTTAGCCTTTATTTTCTAAGATTAACAGTGAAGAGTGGGGAGCAGAGAGAGAGCGGGGAACAGGATCAGCAAAGGATCTGGAGCTGGGACTCGAACTCGGGTCACCGTGAGCACCTCAGTGCTATATGTCGGCACTCTAACGACTAGGCTATTTGCACCATGTATTTTATATTTAACATAATAGGCCAGTTTCACAAACCTAGCTTAAGCCAGGACTAGGGCTTCACTAAATGGGCCTTAAGCCCGTCTCACACTGTGACTTCAACCATAATTTGGTCATCTTGAGACAAATTTGGGAAATACTAAAAGACTCCAGTATCCATAGACTAAAATCTGTCATTTTATCTGTGACTTAAGTGAAGTTTATTTATAAACTAATTTCAAGAGGATCACGTGATTATGATTGAACACAGCTGGTCATGCATTAACCATGTATGACCAACCAATCAGACGATTTCTAGCCAGGGTTTCTTACTACAATCATCTTCGTTGGAAGAATCCCCCGTTCCACCCCTACTCCTCCTCTTTTCCTTCATAGGGCAGCATGGTGGCCCAGTGACTAGCACCGCGGACTCACAGCAAGAACGTCACCGGTTCAAGTCCTTTAACAAACTGGCTGTCCTTTCTATGTGAAGTTAGCATGTTCTTCCCGTGCTTGCGTGGGTTTCCCCCGGGTTCTCCGGTTTCCTCCCATGTTCCAAAAAACATGCACTACAAGTTAATTGAACAATCTAAATTTAGCACTAGTCAAACTTTTATCCATCAGCTGATCTCTTCGTAGCAATTATTTTCTGTCATCAACTCTTACAAAGGGGGGGAGTTCTCGAGATCTACCTGAGCTCAAAGCTCCCCTCTCGCCCTGCAAACGGGAGGGAGCCCAGGGCTCAAGGACCTTTTGAGCTCAGGGCTCTCTCCTGGGACAGCATGCCAAACTTGCTTATAATCAATCATCAGCTAAGTGTCAACTCTTGAAATGGCAGTTGCAATCAGATTTTATTTCTGATGAAGTTCTGGAAGTTTGCTAATAGTTCATACCTTTTCTTGCAACGTGATTCAGCTACAATGAGCATCCAACTAAGAACCAATAGTAGCATGGAATCTGATGACGCAATTTGTATAACAACTTCAAACTAGCACTAGGAAATGTGGAAACAGTTTTGTTCTGGTTTTATTGAGGCACTCTGAGCAAAATTACAGCTACAATTTGCTTAAATTCACCGTGAGGTATTATGTCAGAACGTGGGATAGTGTAAGAGTAGAGTAGGATTTGACCCTAAATTCCAAGTGAGTTTTCTTGCATGTCAGTGTTTGACGCATCTTGACTGTTGTTCAGTCTGACATCATCACAACCGAGATCTTACAGTGTGACATGAAGCTCATATTCATGCAGTCTGACATGCTAACTGTTTAGGATTATTAAAAATCCTCCAATGTGAGCCAGACTTTATGCACAGACCATTTTAAGGCCACTGGTGAACATAGTGTTCCCCAGTGCTCAACAGAAATGACTGTGATTGGCCGTGAAGGTCATCAGTTCACCGCTCTTCACTGATTGCAAACAGATACACACACAGTAGAGTGTTTTTAAAGCCGCGAAGGTCTGTCGATTCGTCAGTGGATCACTTGTATGTGTTACACTCGGTAAACATCAGTGAAGTGCGGTGAACTGATGACCTTCACGGCCAATCACAGTCATTTCTGTTGAGCATGTGAACACAATAGCAAATCAGCGGTGTTTAAGAACGCCATTAACAGTGCCTTAAATGTTAACAGGAAATGGACAGGGTTTTTTTTATTTCAGTATCGAAATTTAGTATAGTGACAAGTTTAATATAGTGAAAGAATCAGTTCCTTAACTCCCAAACTTTTCAGCCCGTGACCCCCAAAATAACAATGCCAGTTACTCGCGAACCCCAATATCCTCTGAGGTGGTTATAAATACAGAAACCTTGCATGAAATGGCGCACACACACCTATAGACCCAAGTCTATTCTTCATTTAATTGTTTTTAATGTATGTCAGTGCTGTAAATGTGCCAGAAAATTTACCCTGGTGTTATAAAATCAATCTGCTGTATCTGACGCTATTGTTGTGTCTTTAATATGACGTAATTACCCCAGAGGTCGCAATCCAATAGAACTAGTAACTATAAGCTACTATAGTAACTACTGTACAGTATATAGTATACAGTAACTATAAACGACTATTTTTTTCTCTTCTGTAGGTCAGGGTCCCGACCCCCACTTTGAGAACCACTGCCTTAACTTAAGTTTGATAAATGGCATCTAAAACGTGTGTCTGGTAAAGAAAACGTTAGCTAACTAGTGCCATTTCCCTGAACTTAGCTGAAAATGAGGTTCGATATCCTTTTTATTTTCACTACTCATTCAGAATGGACCTTCGGGTCACTCAGAAGGCGGTGAAAGTATAAATTTGTGTCACTTTCTCTTCGTTGATAAGATAAACAGCCAGGTACACAACGTTTTTACGTGACTTCAAGCGATACTTCTGGGTTTCTTCCCACAGCAGCGTCAATTACACTTTTAAAAATGGCGGCTGCCTGAAATCAGTCTATTGCTAGTTATTTCTAGCTTAGAGTGCTCATAAATGCTCTGTAGTTTAGGACATAGGTCTCAAACTCGATTCCTGGAGGGCTGCAGCTCTGCACTGTTTTGCTCCAACCCTAATCAAAGACAGCTGATCCAACTAATCAAGGTGCTCAAGTTGGAGGTGGTTGGAGCTAAACTATGCAGAGCTGTGGCCCTCCAGGAATTGAGTTTGAGACCACAGGTGTAAGACTAGCTTTAGGAGCGGGACAGACCAAGCCAATGCCAAACAACTAGCACCAATGAAACCCAACTGTGTTGTCGACTTGCATTAGTTCACATGTGGTTTCGTCTGGACCACAAAGCTGTGCGTGAACACACCAAACGGATGAATGCCAACCAAAAGAGAGCCATTGTCAAATGATCATGAAACCATTATCACAGTAATTGTCACTCACCACAGAGGGATTTGCTCCTGGAAAATGTCTGATAATCTAATAATCCATATCTTTTGCAAATATTTGAGAAATGTTGCAAAAATTCTGGCCAAAATTACAGACTTGAGGCTTGGTGTTTCCTGGACCCAGCCCTCAAGCCTTGACTCTGAAACCAGGGGTACATTAAAACACACAATAAGAATCTGCTGCTTTAACTTTTATGAATACTTTCTAGCTAAAACTTTTTAACCTACGCAGGCCTCTTTAGCATTAGAAAATATAAACATTCACTTTGACATTGATGAAATACTCCACACTGATGAAACAAAACCTAGACATTCACTGAGTTTGTAATAAATTATAAGGTTGATTCTTCATGCAAAATAGATTTGAAAATGGAAATGAAACCTTGTTGCTTTATTTTAGAGGTTTAGTGAAGGCGGGTCATTTCTGATAGTTGGATATACATAATTCTAGGACCACACAAGGGTTAAATCCTACCCGGTCTAGGCTGCTGAGGATGGTTTGGGGGTCCGGATGGGACTCTGTAAGCGTGTGGACATCATGAGCTGAGATCATTGGTTCTCGGAGCTGCTCCAGCCACGACCACAGGATTCCAGTCAGAATAAAGGGGTCTTTTTCCAAACACAGTCGCTCCCACGCACCTTGCCGATTAAGATCCGCCTGCGTAAAGAATGAACATTATGCAGTTGCAAATCCCATGTCATATTTCCTAAAATTATCAGTGGAAAGAACCGCCAACTAGTCTGGCATATGTTTTACGCAGTGGATGCCCTTCCATACTGTACACTATGGCCAATTTAGATGATCCAATTCACTTATACCACATGTCTTTGGGGGAAACCAGAAGAAACCCATGCACATGGAGAACATGCAAACTTCACACAGAAATGCCTCCTGGCCCAGCTGAGACTCAAACCAATGACCTTGGCTCATTGTTGCTGTGAGGCAACAATGAGCCACCGTGCCACCCCTGGGGATAATTCATTCATTTTCTTTTCGGCTTAGTCCCTTTATTAATCTGGGGTCGCCACAGCGGAATGAACGGCCAACTTATCCAGCATATGTTTTTACGCAGCGGATGACCCTCCAGCTGCAACCCATCACTGGGAAACACACTCTCATTCACACACATACACTACGGACAATTTTAGCTTACCCAATTCACCTGTACCGCATGTCTTTGGACTGTGGGGGAAACCGGAGCACCTGGAGGAAACTCACGCGAACGCAGGGAGAACATGCAAACTCCACACAGAAACGCCAACTGACCTAGCCGAGGCTCGAACCAGCGACTTTCTTGCTGTGAGATGACAGCACTACCTACTGCGCCACCACGTCGCCCCCTGGAGATAATGTAATGGGTAATTTAATAAACAATGTAAATAATTTTCATTAACTTCCAACCTCAATATCCCTTCTAGCCACAGCCGCTATCTTAATGTACCTGTGCAGACTTTATAATTTGACAATTAAATGCGCTCATACCTGCCAAGCAGCCACTTTCTGAATTTGTTGCTTCTCTCCATCCTTCTCCAGGTCCACTGCAAGAGACTGAGCCACAAGCAGACGACGGGACTCCAGAGACAGTTCTGACTGGACAGTGATGAAGGGCACCTCCGAATGCTCTTTCTCAGTAATTACAGTCTCTTCTAGGTCAGTACTCTTCTTCCTGTCTTTCCTCCAAAATGACAATATTCTGGCAATGCTGTTGGTGTTCTGCTCATCAGAAACACCCAGAGACCTGCTCCGCTGCAGGAAAGACTGCCTCCTGTTTTTAAGCAGCGGAGATCCCTCTGTCTGGTCCATCAGAGTCTTTAGCTCCCATATATTGCTGCTGGAGCTGTAGATGGGATTGCCTTTACAGGCCCCTAGCGGAGGAACCGGAGTGTTCTGGGACACACTGCTAAAGGCCCCCAGCTGATTGCTCATGGAAGACAACTGCATGCTGGCCAACACACACAGAGGGTTATCTGGGAGGTTCAGAGATTCTGCTAATCTCCGCAGGTCGGAATCGCTGTAGCTAAGGCTCTTACGGACGTAGTAAAGTGGCTGTGAGTTGTCTCTGTTGGTTTTGGGTAGACCTGGAAGACGGGGCCTGATCATAGCCATCCCATTTGCCAGCATCTCTCTGTTAAAGTTATGTATTGAATTTTCATTAAATGTTTTCTCCACCACTGACGTGATGTCAGGAACCTCGACAATGTCCTCCTCAATAACCTGACGGTTCTCTGCGATGTCCAGGAGGAGCCTGCAGATGAGCGGGACCAGCTTTGGCACGTATCTCAACTGCCGAGCCTCCAGTCCATGCAGGATGTGTTTCTGACGGATTAGGAACTGGGAAAGAGTAACAGCCGGAGCTCTGGGCTCAGCGTTAGCAAACAGGTTTCTTAGCGGGACGAGGAACTGAGCAAACTGTCTGACGCAATGGAGCTGTCCTCGAGTCTGGATGGAGTTTGGTCGCTTGTTTCGAATTAACAGAATGGCTTGATCTGCTGTCATCTGTGTGGTGAAGAGCAAGTAACAGGCCAGGAGCACACCTACGATAAAAAAAGTGGATTTATGAAAACAAACACTGCAAGAAAAAGTAGTCCAGAGTACATATTTCTCAGTTCTCAAACATTTATCCCTGGGCACATATTTCCAATGAGCCTGGGTATAGAGTGCATGCTATACCAATAAAAGAGGATCAAGTGTGTACTATTGGAGTTAATCAGAATCAAAATAGATCAATTGTCTATAATTTCCATAGTCAATGCATAAGATAACTCAATCATAAATCATGCTTAATTAATCTGTATCTTTTAATACGTTTTGTTTTTTTAACAGTCAGTAATTGAAGCTTTCAAGAGGACCACAACAATCCCTGAGGTCTCTCAAAACTCTTTTGTGTAACACTATGCTCACTTAGTACATGCGTTTATCCAAAGCGATTTACGGCAGCATTATTGAGAAAATCCCTCTGATGTTACCTGAGGTGAAAGGTCTTGGCTGAGGACACAATAATGATAACTTAAGGCCAACAACAGCCAAAAGTGTAGCCAAACGTATGCCACATTGCTCCAAAAATTGTCCTTCAATTAACAACATATTGTCAACACAACAAACAGAGCCATACCTGTTCTGCCAAGCCCTGCATGACAGTGAACAGCCATTTTGCCTTCTTGGATGGCAAAAGACATGACTTTCACCATATCCAGGATAGATGTGAGAGATGCCACGTCGTAGTCAATCCATCTAAAGTTGTAGAAATATACTAAAATAGAGCAACAAGAGTACCTTTATATAACCTGAAGACACAAGAACAGCCACTGTGATATTTAGTCATCAAGGAAATTCTTTATAACCTTAATCTATTCATATGTATACATTAAACATGAAATGGTTGTTTAAAAGAGCCCCTATTATGGGTTTTTGAAAATGACTTTCCATGTAGTGTGTAACACAGCTCTAAGTGAAGAGAAATATCCAGCTAAGGCTTAAATCTGAAAGTGCACAGTGTTTAAAACCATTGATTCATTTATAAAAGAGTCGACTCATAGTGCTTCAAATGAATCGTCTTGATAACAAGTCTTGAGCTGTTTTTGAGTGACGTCGATACGAAACTTAAGCCCCACCCAAATGTTGCACGCACAAACCAGGAAAATGTTAAACCTGCGGCTCCGCCCACAAACACTAGCAGATCCCAGTTGAATCAAGTCATGATGGTTTCAGTGCTGGTCTCAATGCTAATCTTGCTGGCCTGAATGCTGGTCATGACCAGCATTGAGACCAGTAGGACCAGCATTGAGACCAGCATTGAAAACCAGTAAGACCAGCATCAAGACCAGCAAAACCAGCATTGAAACCAGCAAAACCAGCATTGAAACTAGCAAGACCAGCATACCAGCATCAAAACACACCTTACCAGCATATTCTGTTTTTTTTCAGCAGGGGAGTCAGTGGTTGAAGTTTATTTTTGCAAAAATACCTCAGCATTATATCCTAGCCTTGTGCTGTGTTCCCGTCATTTTTCTGACGAGTGCTTCTGCAATCTACACGCTTACAACAGGGGATTCATCAGCCGTTTGGTAAAGGAAGGATCAGAAAAGACTAACGATGTATGGGACCTTGTCAGAGCTCGACAGGAACTTTATCAGTACATGGATCAGTGGATCATGGATCAGTTTCTTCCTCCATTTTACAATTGTAAGTAAGTGCGATTTAAAATGGTTGCCTCCTTGATTTCTCTAGCTTGCAAATTATGCATTTAATTGTGTTTTGTTACTTGTAACCGTGTGTGCTGTATCTGGTTAACTCTATATTCTCACATCGCGTCTAATGCCACGTTAAATCTGACGCGTGCTGCTTTGCTTATGGATTTAAATGGGTTTGTGAGCTTGCGTCCCACTGTCGTTTGATGTTACTATGGCCACCGTCAGCTGTTCTTACACACGTGCATCGGTCAAGGTTCAAAATAGTTTGCCGCTGTGTGGATTAATACTGAATGTGTGTCATGGTTAAGAATAGAGCAATATGCTGGTGTTTAACTGCACTGCTTAAATGCACTCCTGCATTGGGCTCACACACATATCTGCCAACATCTGTCCCTGAAAATCCAGGAGACCGGGGGGTTAGATTCGGGGGGGTGAGGTGTTTCAGGCAGCTGTTGCGATCGGATCCTATACCAATGTTGGCAAACCGGGGGTTCTCAGACTGTACCAAAATGACTCCCGAAATTACAGGAGTTTTCCTGGGTAAATAACATAATGGGTGGGTGGCTGGAGATGGGTCTGAAATATGGAAGACTCCCGGAAAAAACAGGAGTCGACCAAATCGCTGTCGACCAAGCGCAACAGGCTGTCATCGGTCCAATCAGCGGAGATTAGCTTTGCGCTAAGGAGGGGGTTGGGAAGAAATGAATCGCTGAACGAATCATATGGGAGTCGCTGGGATAATTAGGTAAAAATAAATGCATATTAAAAGACAATGAAAGTGTTTTTTGACCTTGCATGCATATCAGCCTGTTGTTGGAGACCCATAACACCAAAATATGACCCTTTTTAATGTGTACTAGAGGCTCTTTAAATCTTAAAGTTTGGTTGATTAAAAGGAAAGTGTCACTCACTGCCAGCCTCCATGAAGGTCTCTGGTCGGTAAGTAAAGCCACTGTCGGGATCCAGCGGGTTTCCACAGCTAGCATGTTCACCAGGGCACTGGAGGTTAATAATTGTCTTCAAACCACATCTAACACAGTAATACAGAGTTAAAAAAGTGTACAAAACATTTACTCAAAACCCAGGGAGTACTTAAATAGGACAATTTTACCTCAAAAATTGGTCTATTATGTTGAACTTTTCAATTATTTCAGTGGAAGGACGGGCCATTGCGAGCATATCATCAGTAATCCTAGAAACAGAGAAGCTTTGAATTGCTAACAAATCTATTTTAGCAATAACATTTAAGGAACACTCATTCCAGCTGCAACCCTGCCCTTCCAGCTGAGAAACATCCATACACACTCATTCGCACACATACACCACGGTCAATTTAGCTTACCCAATTCACCTATATGCATGTCTTTGGACTTGTGGGGGAAACCGGAGCACCCGGAGGAAACCCACGCGAACATGGGGAAAACATGCAAATTCCACAAAGAAATGCCAACTGACCCAGCCGAGAGTCGAACCAGCGACCTACTTGCTGTGAGGCGATTGTGCTACCCACTGCACCACCACAACGGCCATTAAAGGAACACTTCACTTTATTTATTTATTTTTTTTAATTGGCTTATTTTGCAGCTCCCCTGGTGTTAAAGTTGAATTTTACCATTTTTTGAAGCCATTCAGTCAATCTCAGAGTCTGGCGTAGTGCTTTTAGCTTAGCTTAGCATCAGAGATGTATAAAGTATTAGAGACCCAGACTTATAGTCTTAAGTAAAAGTACAAGTGCTCTATCAAAAAAGTGACGAGTAGAAGTTGAAGTGCTCTTTAAGCATCAAACTTAAGTGGAAGTACTAAAGTACTCAACATTTTTTGTACTTAAGTATTGCAAGTAGTTTATTTTAAAATTTACTACTCAAGTACTGAAAGTACAAGTATTGCGTTATGTAGTTATTTTTAAAAAAGCAGTCAAAAGACATATTGTTTTGTTTATTTTAAATATCTTTTTTGGGGCACAGGATTAAGCAGAACAAAAAGACCCATGGTTTACAATTTATAATATGCGACGGTAGAGTATGCACTTCATTCTATATGAACTGTCTTTCACTTCGACAAATGCAAACATTGGTTCTAAATAGGGTCACAGGTCACATCACCATGAACAGTTGAAAGTGAAGGAGTTGAAGGTGGAATTTCTGGGTTTTCCATGTCTAAAACAAACTAAAGTGCTCTCAATGCAGGCAGGCAGCACAGTCTTCTTTGATCGTCTGATCAATGAATGATTGATTCGTAACATTTTTATAATTGTAACGAGTAACTATTCAACACATAAAAAATCTACTGGAGTAAAAGTATTAAGCTCATCGAAAATATGTACTGAAGTAAAAGTAGGAGAAAAAACAATACTCCAGTAGAGTACAGATACAACCTTTTAGTACTACAGTACAGTAGTGAAGTAGTTCTACTTCGTTATTATACATCTCTGCTTAGCATAGGTCATTGAATCGAATTAGTTCTTTAGCATCTCGCTCAAAAATGATCAAAGACTTTTAATAATATTCCTATTTAAAGATTGACTTGTGTAGTTACGTCGTAAATATATATTCTAATTCTGGCGTAATATTCAAGGAACTTTGCCTCTGTACCATGGTTGCACCAGCCTAGTGTGCAAACAGCACACGTTCCCTGTGCATGAAGCTAATTTTTTTTCTGACACTGCGTGACATCATGGCTCCTGCTGCTAATGTAAGTCAAGACGGGTCTGGATGCAGACCTGGTGCAGTTGCAATCTGAGCTGCATGCAATACTTTCGAATGACCACACCTATCCCCACCCCTACCCCTCACAGTGACATAACTAGCTCCATTGAGTGCATTGTGCAATCTTAGCTTGATCATCAAGGCTGCATCCAGAAACTATTGTGTAAGTCAGATGTGAAAATTTCCTCACTTAACATCACCCTGATCATCAACATCAGGCAATATTTGACAAATAAGTCAAGGGCTAATAATTTAGCTTTCAACTGTACATTTATGGCTAACAAAAGTATACACTGCATCATTCGCACTACTGCAAGAGGCAAATACTGTTTTAATTTGGTCATCAGAGCAGTATGGATGAACTTATACACTTGAAAAGTACCCACAACATTGAACCAGGCCAAAAAAATAGAAAGATAGATAAAAACAGACTACTAAAACTGACAAGTTTTGTTGGGTACTTTGCCAAACCATATTTGGTGAATATGGTTCGCAGTGTATACCAGGAAGAGTAGATTCCTCTGATGGCCTGCTGGTCCTCACTCCAATGCGAAGGGTCCTCGTATTTGCAGGCTTGTCCTCCACATCCCATCGAGCACTGCATATGACAGGGGATCACGTAACGTAGTGCCTCTCCAACCATTGTGTAGTGCGCTCTGGGAACACTGGAACCCCTCACTGCAAAAACACAATAGTTTTTCACAATTTTAACACTCAATCTAAAACGAATCTACTCCGATTAGCAAAATTATTTGCTCATGTCATGACGATGTCAAATACTTTGTAGTCAGTGGACATCAGAAAATTTCAAAATCTTAATCAGACTGTAGAGCAGGGGTGCCCAAACTCGGTCCTGGAGGGCCGGTGTCCTGTATATTTAAATTCCAACCCCAAATAAACACACCTGAACCAACTAATCAAGCCCTTTCTAAGAATACAAGAAACGTCCAGGCAGGTGTGTTGAAGGAAGTTGAAGCTAAACTATGCAGGACACCGGCCCTCCACGGCCGAGTTTGGGCACCCCTGCTGTAGAGGAACACACAGTGTGAAGATCATTGTAATTATTTGACTATTAAAATAATGTAACCTTTTGCCATTCCTCACCAAAATCCATGATACTCCCTCCGCCATGGCAATGTCTGTTTCGGCACAGAAAAAAGCGAAAGAATTAGCACTACTGCAAATACAGAATTTGAGGATGTATTACAAATAAGTGGGCGAGGGTTTTTGAATGAAATCTTTCTCCATTATAAATGCCATTTATTCCTGTGCAGTGGCGTAAAGTAACACATTGCAAACACTCAAATTACTGTAACCGAGTAGTTTTTTCTAGAATTATACTTTAATAAGTAGTTGTTTTTTTTTACTTGAGTACATTTTTTAGTACTGTATCAATACTTTTATTGTGCTATTATTTTCCTTCAACCTGCAGTCACTATATTTTTATTTATTCCTTAATTCCTGTCCAATCAAATCACACATAGAAAAATCGCATTAGATAGACTGACATCAAGAGACAACGTTTTATAAATGCAGCAGCATGTACAGCATGAAGCCTTAAAGGTGCTGTATGTAAGTTTTTGACTCTTCTAAAGCATAAAAATACCATAATATGTGTGCAGATATTTAAGAAACATCCCAAGTAAACATACTTGTTTGACTGAAAAACAATGCTGAAGTCAGATATTCTGCTTTGAAAATGGTTTTTCCGTGTCTGAACGCTGTCTTTGTTTAGGTAAATTTAACCTGCACAATTCCAGTTTAGCCAATTATAATTGAGCACTCCGGGTTGCCTTGTTGGAAAACAGCGTATTTCATTCATTCATTCAGAAAGGCTCTGAAAGCATGCGTCTGTGACCGAAATGGACAGTATCAGACGTCGAAATGAGACATTCATGACGAGATACGCAGTGATGAGCAATTTGGCTGTTTGCACCAGACGAAACATGACAGAAATTTAAATACCGCATTTCAGAAGCACAGAATATGCACTCACTCACGAAACGGTAAGGTTTAGAATCTATTCAAACTCACATTGTTAGCATTTAGCACTGAATAAAGCACACAAGGTTTACCTGAGGTGATCACTGTCATAGGTTTCTGTTGTTCAGCTGTGAGAAATAGAAGCCGTTTCTAATATATCAATTCGAGGTGTTGGTTAGAACCAAAACTCCTTTAAATATGAAAAATATTCCCTCTATCGCGTGTCGTTGCTTGAACACAGTTTAAATCACTCGCTCCTAAACTCAATCTGGCATCCCGCGCTTGCGTTTATTTTGATCCAGGAGTGCAATACCTAGTTCAACCACTGGGTGTCAAACTTACATACTGCACTTTTAAATCCAAGTCAATCATATCTTAAAACTGTCAATGATACAGATGAGGTATAATTGTTAAGTTAAATTATTTACTGCAAATAATATGCTGTACTAAACAGAAACAAATTCTAGTCTATAACAGCACAAACTAAAAAAAAAAAAAACAGGTGTTACGCATTTAAAATACTATAGTCATTTAAAGGAAAATATTTAGGAATGAGCATTATATTGTAGATATATTTACAATTCTTTATTAATAAATTACACTACATAATGTAGTATCATTAGTAACTATTATGAACTAATAGTAATTACCATAGCATACTTGAGCCTTTACAACGGTAAACTATATATAGACCTCCTCTCCCTCAGTCATCTTTCCATCAAGCAGGTTTCTCGTGTTAGCCTTGATCAACATCACTAAACAGAGTGAGAGGTGGCAGTAAGTAACGCACCAAAAAAAATTTTGTCGACCACCGAAAAACAGGTAATAGAAGAAATCGTCATTCGCGCCATCATATGGCTTTATTTTAATCGGCTAGACACCGGCCTCACAGCACCGTGAATGACGATGCCATCACTTATTGATCCGCAATTGGTAAATGTAGCTTGTGTGGACGCTAATGCGCTACTTGACTAAAAAAATTGCTTTCGAAAAAAATTTGATTTAGAAAGTAGCGACGCTACCGCCATGCTACTGAGAAATGTAGTTAAAGCAGAATAGCACCGATTTAATAAATGGCCTTAGCAGAAGGCATCGTGCATATCAAAAACAGGCAAAGCAACAGATTAATATTATTCAATATATCCCAGATTTTTAAAGAATATTTTTTAGATGCAACCCCATTTGTAATCTTTAACATTTTCATGAGTAACTGTTATTTAATTATTATTTTTTTTCTCAGTAACTGTAACAAATTACAGTTCATTTATTTTGTAATTAAATTGCGTAACACTGTTACATGTAACTAGATACTCCCCAACACTGTTAAAATGTCATTAAATATTAATAACGCTGTTATAAATGCCATATTAATTGTGACATTTTAATGACAAATTCAGTTTCTTCCACTGAAAATTAACCTTGACACAATTAAGTCTGATGACAGTCATGTTTACGACAGAATAATGACAATTTATGACAAGTTGTCACAACAGACACCTCAAACAATGTCATCTTTGCATTTAAAATGACATAACTGAGCCAATGACACTTAATGACATTTGTCATAAGCATGCATGAAACCTCCTTTATATTTATGCCATGTGTCATGTCATGATTATAAAGGTGTTATGACAGTCTTATGAACTGTAAAGTGTTACCAAATAAGACTGAAGCATTTTTAAAAAAAATCCATATTTACTTTTTTTTTATCCATATTTATTTTTTATTATATTTGTGGCAGTTGCATTAAAATAAGGTGGAATAAAAGTAATGATTTAATAAATGTTATTGACTTTTCATTCTTAATCTAAAATATAAATTTAACATTGATTTAGTTAAATATGACACTTATAAGGTTATTTTAACAGAGAATTCTGTGCGGTAACCGTCTCAGAAAACCCCAAAAACTATTCTTTTGCAACCAAAAGTTGTTCAGTTCTTCAGTCATCCTCAATTTGATTAATTAAAGTGAATGACTTGTGATTACTCACCCAAAAACAGCTAGAGAAAATCCACTGTACTTTGAGTTGGCTCCATTGAATCCTCAGCTGATCTGATTACTGGTCTCTATCACACGTTCTCTGAGGGTTAGTGGACAGGAAACGTCACTTTATCAGTAGTCTGCTGTTAAGATGAAGAATCTTTTTCGCTGAGCAGAGCTGGCGGCCGCATGCAGACTGGATGAACATCCTCATCTCCACTGCTGCGGCTCTCTTAGCATGAAGCATCACGTCAAGCCAAAGAGTGAAGAAAGCAGCTATTTCAGACTCGCTCACGACTTACCAACTAATCCACTTACTCCTGAAATAGTCCATTTCTCTGGCCGCTGACCTCTGAGGCGGACAGCTTTATCAGCCACAGCGGCTCAGGCTGGACTCCACTCACTTAGGTTTGTTTCATTCCACAGAGGAAATAAAGGTCAACCCAACACTGAGGTGTGGGGTCCAAATGGGATATATTCAGACTGCAATAAACCTTTAAACATTTTAAAATAACATAATTTGGTTGATTCTTTTTTTTTTACCAAGAATATCACAGATTTTTTATATAACTACTTTTTTTAGAATGAAAATGCATTTTTACATTTTAATAATTTTCCTTTTTTTTTTTGTTCGGATGTTCAGCATAACAGTTGCCTATGCATTTATCAAAGTGTATTTAGCTAATTTACGCTGTCATTTACCAAAATAAAATCATAACATATATATATATATATTGGCTGATAACCATGCAATATTCTGCCAATAACAGCACTTGTACACCCTTCACTCTTGTGTATTGCTCCGCCCACATACAGCAACAAGCAGAGGACACTCTACAGTTTGACAAATATTGTTGCTGTTGCCTGTTGGACAACATAATGTACTTTTGAGGCTTTTTTTGTCTAGAATATAGTTGTTTAGATTGCAACTATACAGTTTATTTATAAGAATAATGCCATCAGCCTGTCTGAGCAACCAAAGAAAGTGACGGTTGAGTTTCGCCACAAGATGGCAACAGAGAACGCATAAGTGAAGTTTATGTATAAACAAATTTCAAGAGGATCGCGTGCTTATGATTGTTCTCAGCTGTTCCAGCATCAGCCCATGATCGATTATCCAATCAGATGATTCCTAACTCACTATAAATAACCCCACACCAACCACTACTTTTCTTCCTTTTCAAACGGGTGACACGGCGGCCCAGTGATTAGCACTGTTGCCTCACAGCAAGAATGCCGCTGGTTTAAGTCCCTATTAAACCAGACAACATTTCTGTGTGGAGTTTCGATTGTTCTCCCGGTGCTCGCGTTGATTTTCCCCGGGTTCCTCGGTTTGCTCCCACAGTCCAAATAATACGCACCGTAAGTAAATTGAACACACAAAATTGATAGCATAGTCAAGCTCTTAGCAAGTACACCTCTCCTCAGTCATCCATATCCATCACTTAGCTAGAATAAGTCGGGGGAGTTTATCGAGATCTACCTGAGCTCAAACTCCCCTCTCGCCCTGCAAACGGGAGGGAGCCCAGGGCTCTCTCCCGGGACAGCATGCCAAGCAAGCTTTTATCAATCATCAGCTAAGTGTGAACTCTTTAATAAGTTTTAGAGGAAGCGCAGCATTTTCTCAATGTAAGTTTTAAACTACAGCTGAACAAATCTTTATAAATCAGGTGACATTCTAAGTCAATCTATCTCTTTTGTATTTTTAGTGCTGTATTTATACCACAGAAACTGGTGGTGTTTGCTTAACTTTGGCTTTTTCGGGGTTATTTATTGTAATATCCTTATTGCGATAGAAATACTGGGAAATCTCTGTAGCTTGTTGACACTTCGTGCTGTTCAGCCTTATAATCTTAAAATGTGAGCTGTATTGTCATCACTTTAGACATTACACTAGGGAGTCATTTATATGCTAGCTCTAACTATGGTTTGTGGATTAGCAATGGTTTCTGCTGCAGATGTGAATGAGTGCCAGAAGAAAGTAGTTCCTCATACAAAAGGGTTTTTGAGACTCTTCATGTTTAATTTTCTTTTTTATATATACGATTATGCTGTCAAACTGTTGTATAAATGCAATATCACACTTATTGCAGTGCAATATGGTTGTATATTGGCACTGGTGGGAGGCACTAATGCCGAGTTCAGACTGCATGATTTTCAAAGTTTTCGTGTCACAGATGTTTTCACACTGCATGACTATCTGGGCTAGCGTTTTGTCGCTGCTTTGTTTACACTGCAATATGGATCGACGACTGGGGGTTTCACACTGTATGAATTTAAAATCGGAAGAATTGTCGACAACTTTGTCCAAACTACGTCTCACAACCAAAAACACGTAGTATATCTTTTGATATTAACTACATGATGAGAAAGAAACCTTTAATAGGATAGAAAATGTACATATTTGCTCACCTGGGTTTAAAGGGAATTAGTCATTTCTGCTCAACTTTTTTTTTTTCGGCCCGGTTGTGATTTTGCTCAGATGACACGTCAAACAGACACAGTGCTCCTGCCAAATTTCTGCTAGTTTTTCCTACATTTCTTGGATCCAAATAAACTGAAAATGAGCGCTTTTAACTTCTTCCCCATCCTACCGCTGGCCTGCAGGTAACCACACTAGTGGATGCTGCTCTCTCATTGGCTGTAGGTGATCGCCGATGTTATTTTCAGTCAAAACTCATTTCACAAGGCAGACAGCTCCAGATAATATATATCGGGTATCGGCGACTCATCTGTGATTCTTTCAGATCACCACTTTGGGAGTTCACACTGTGTGATTGTCACTCTCGTGCACGAGCACCAATTTGCATGTGATTTCAGGCATTTGTCGGTGAATTCTCAAAACCTGTAGGCGAGTCAAAATCTGGGTTAAAATTATGCAGTCTGAACTCGGTATTAGGCACTTGGCCTGTAGCCTCGAGCCAACGCACGCCTTCCACCAGTGCCGATATACAGCTATATTACACTGCTACTCGTGTGATTTTGCTCATATACAGTATATAACACACACAAAAGCATGTAGACAGGGGTTGGACAATGAAATTGAAACACTGGCCAATCATGGCTGACTTTGACCATCCTGGTAGCCAAGCAGAGTGTGAAGGTTTAATTAGCAGAGTAATAACACAGTTATTTGCTTCAAACATTGCAATGCACACATTATGGGTGACATCAGAATTCAAAAGACAACAAATTGTTGGTGCGAATCTCGCTGGCACATCTGTGACCAAGACAGCAAGTCTTTGTGATTTTTCAAGCCACGGTATCCAGGGTAATGTCACCATACCATCAAGAAGGACAAAGCACATCCAATGGGAGTAACTGTGGATGCAAGAGGAAGCTGTCCGAAAGAGATGTCCGGGTGCTAACCTGGTTTATATCCCAAAAAAAAAAAAAAAAACTCTTTGTTTGGAGATCCACAGGGTCAATATTCAAGGCCAGGCTACTATAGCCAAAGTTTTGGTCACTCATGCCAATCTTGGGCTGTGGACAATGTGAAACATTCTCTGATGAGTCCACCTTCACTGTCCTATCCACATTCGGAAGAGTTACGGTGGAGAGACGCCACAAAGAAGCACACCACCCAGACTGAAACATGCCCAGAGATCATAGATAATTTGGGCTGCAATATCATGGCAATCTCTTAGCCCAATATTTCGAATAGATGGGCGCATCACTGCCAAAGTCTACTGAACCATTCTGGTAGACAATGTGCACCCAATGGTTGAAACATTGTATCCAGAAGGGAGTGCCGTATATCAGGATGATAATGCACCAAGACACACAGCAAGACTGGTGACAGTGGTTTGATGAACATGAAAATTTAGTTGAACATCTCCCATGGCGTTGAGGATGCAGTGGCACAGTAGGTAGTGCTGTCGCCTCACAGCAATAACGTTGATGGGTCGCAGGTTCGAACCTCGGCTGGGCTGGGTCAGTTGGCGTTTCTGTGTGGAGTTTGCATGTTCTCCCTGCATTTGCGTGGGTTTCCTCTGGGTGCTCCGGTTTCCCCCACAGTCCAAAGACATGAGGTACAGGTGAATTGAGTAGGCTAAATTGTCTGTAGTGAATGAGTGTGTGGATGTTTCCCAGAGATGGGTTGCGGCTGGAAGGGCATCTGCTGTGTAAAAAATCGTGCTGGATAAGTTGGCGGTTCATTCCGCTGTGGCGACCCCAGATTAATAAAGGGACTAAGCCGACAAGAAATTGAATGAATGAATCTCCCATGGCCTGTACAGTCACCATATCCACATGTTAATGAGCCACTTTGGGCTGTTTTGGAGGAGCGAGTTAGAAAGCGTTTTCTTCCAGGAGCATCACGCAGTGACCTGGTCCCCTCTGGCCACTGTGCAGGACTTGTATCTATCATTTCCAAGCTGAATTAATGGTGTATTGGCTAAAATGAGGCCCTACACCATACTAATACAGCGGGAAAATAAGTATTTAAAATGTCATGTTTTTTCCTGGGAATAAAATTTCTAAAGGAGCTGTCGACATGGAATTGAACCAGATTTTGGTAAAAACCCAAACAATACAAACTTCAAAATAAAACAAAGCAAAAAGAAAATATGAAAAAACTTGTTATGAGTAATAACAATGAAATGACACAAGGAGAAAGTACCAAACTGAAACATATTTAATACTTTATATAAAAAAAGCTTTTTGGTGATGGCAGCTTAAAGACCCCTCTCATATGAAGAATGAAGTCATGTGAACTGCTCAGGTGTGACTTTTTCACAGACTTCAACAGGGTGAAAAAATCTTGATGTTTCTGTGGATCTCATCTATCAGATCTGATCTTTATTTAGTATTTTTTATTGGATTCAAGTCAGGTGATTGGCTGGGCCATTCTACAGCTTGATTTCCTTTCTTTGAAAGCGTTTGAGAGTTTCCTTGGCTGTGTTTTGGATCATTGCCTTGCTGAAATGTCCACTCTGGTTTAATCTTAAGGACACTGGTTTAATCTTAATGCTTAAGGACTGAAGCACTGAATATTAATTTGTACTAATGAAGAGCAGAGGGTTGCTGAAGAACTACTAAGAGATTTCAGCTGCTGACTGGGCTTTCACTGCCTTTTTACACACCTCTCTTCATGTGTTCAATACTTTTAGCATCATTTCATTTTATTACACATAACTTAATTTGTAAACTGATTAGATTTGTTTTGTTTGCATATATAGATTTCTTTGACTGTTACCAACATCTGGGCAAAATTTAAAGTCAACAGCACCTTTAGAAATGTGTTTTCTGAGAGAAAATAGTGACGTGTTCAATACTTATTTTTCAGTACTTATATACACACACACACAAGGGTTGGACAATGAAACTAAAATGCCTAGTTTTAGTATGGTGTAGGGCCTCCTTTTATGGCCAACACAGCATCAGTTTGTCTTGGGAATGCCAGTTGGTAATGTTGCCATGTCTTTTCACAACGCTTAAGTGAAGTTTATTAAAGTTACATTAACTGCTCACCGAACTACTACTGTAGAGGTGGTGAAAGAGGGGATTGTATTATACCTCTTAAAAAAAGTAAATTCAGCCAATTGGTATTTTCAGTGAAAGCTGCTAGGGGATGGAACTCCATCCCACCAACAATTAGAAGATCACTTACTTTTCGTTCTTTTCAGTTTCATGTTAAAAATTGGTTATTGGCAAAACAGCATTCAGCATTAGTACTGTATTCTTGACACTTATTTGCACTGTTTGTCTTTGGCTTTTTTGTCCTCTTCTGCTGCCATCAATCTGTTTTTGTTTTGATTGTTTAATTGTATTTTATATATGATAGTGTATTCTGTTATTATGCTGTGCTTTTATTTTAGGTGTGACCTTTTAACATTATGTAAGGAGTCTACTGATGAAAAATAGCCATTTTTGGCCAATTCTGGCCCATTTAACAGTAATGTTTATTAATGTGCATTGACCCTGTAAACAAATAAACTAAACTAAAACTAAATTCATAAACTAATTTCGAGAGGAGCACATGATTATGATTGAACACAGCTGGTTCTGCAGTACTAATGCATGATTCACCAATCAGATGATTCCTAACTCACTATAATTAGCCAGAGTTTCTTACTACAGTTATCTTCACCTTGAAGAATCCCCCTTCCACACCTACTCCGCCTTTCCCTTTATAGGGTGGCACGGTGGCCCAGTGGTTAACACTGTTGCCTCACAGCAAGAACATCATTGGTTCAAATTCTTAACAAGCCAGCTGTTGCTTCTATGCAGAGTTTACATATTCTTCCCGTGCTTGAGTGGGTTTCCTCCGGGTTCACCGGTTTCCTCCGACAGTCCAAAAACAATTGATCAATCTGAATTAGCACTAAAGTCGAGCTCTTAACCAGCAGCATATCTCTACATAGCAATTATAATCTGCCATCAGCTCTTGACAAAGGGGGGAGTTCTTGAGACCTACTTTAGCTCAAACTCCCCTCTCGCCCTGCAAATGGATCCATAAGATCCTTGAGCCCAGGGCTCTCTCCTGGGACAGCATGCCAAACAAGCTTTATAATCAATCATCAGCTAAGTGTGAGCTCTTGAAAAGACATTTAGGGATTAAAGACAGCAAGTGATGAAGTGTTGAGGTGTAATTTTGTCTCATTCTTCCTGCAAAAAAAGTCTTAAGGTGGGCAACAGTACGTGGTCTTCGTTGTCGCAAAATGCTCCACACATTCTTTATTGGAGACAGGCCGGGACTGCAGGCAGGCCAATCAAGAACTTGTATGCTCTTCCTCCACAGCCATGACTTTGTAATGTGTGCAGAATGTGGTTTTGCATTGTCTTGTTGAAATATGCATGGGTGTCAATGTAAAAGAAGGCAGCATATTGTGCTCCAAAATCTCTATGTACTTTTCAGCATTAATGTTGCCATCAGACACAACCCCATACCATGACAGAACCTGGCTTTTGGACTTGTTGCTGGTAACAGTCTGAATGACTCTTTTCTTCTTTGGTCTGAAGCCCACGGCGCCCATTTCTCCCAAAAAATACCTGAAATACTGATTCATCTGACCACAGTACATGTTTACAATGTGTGATGGTCCATCCCAGGTGCCTCTGAGCCTAGAGAAATCGATGGCGCTTCTGGACACTGTTAACATAGGGCTTTCTTTTGGCACAGTAGTTTTAACTGCCATTTGTGGATGTAAGTACTTATTGTGATGCTTGACAAACATTTGCCAAAGTAGTCCTGAGCCCATGTGGGGATATCACTTATAGATGAATGATGATTCTTGATGCAGTGATGCCTGAGGGATCAGAGATCACGGTTGTTTAGCTTAGGCTTGCGCTCTTGTCCTATACACACTGAAATTCCTCCAGATTCTTTAAATCTTTTATTTATGTTATGCACTGTTGACGATGAAATATACGAATGTCTTCCCATCTTTCTTTGAGGAACCTTGATTTTAAACATTTAAATAATCTTCTCATTTCGAGTATTTGTTGGCAAACTGGTAATCCTCGGCCCATCTTTGCTCCTGAAGGACTAGATCTTTCTTAAGGTCGGCACACACTGAGATTTTTTATAATCCTGAACGATTGTAGCATGTCAGACTGCACGAACATGGCTCTCATGTCACACTGTATAATCTCAGCCGTCATAGAGTCAGACTGAACAACGCACCAAATGCACCAAACACAAAAGAAAACGCTCCCGGAGTTTGACGTCATTCACCCGCAACACTTTCACTATCCCGCGTTCTGAAATGATTCCTCACAGTAAATGTAAACAAACTGTAGCGGCAATTTTGCACACAGTGTGTCTCAATAATGAAACCAGAAAGAAAGAAACAGTTTTGACATTTCTCTGCAGTCATTTGAATTGATGCATGAATCACGTCATCAAATTCGGAGCTCCTATTGGTTCTTGGATTGACGCTCAATGCAGCTGTTGTCAAACTGCAGGAAAGTGTCTGAAATCTTCTGACACTGCCAGAACTTCATCGGAGATAAAAATCTGATCGCAAAGGGCACAAATCGGCTGTGAACATGTCAAACAAACGATCAAAGATCACAGATTTTAGCCCAGGATTTTAGGAATCTTTTAGGATTTCCCAAATTTGTCACAAAATCGCGGCTGAAAATGTGCAATGTGTTGTGAATCTGAACAGGAAAGGATGTATCTTTACAAATGAAATGTTGACCAGACAAAAAAATAAAATATTTTGTGTTCATATTGTCTGCAATGAAATACAATTTAGAGTAAATTTGAAAATCACTAATACTTTTTTTATTTGCGTTTCCCATGCTGTCCTAACTATTTCTGATTTGAGGTTGCATATTTATAAACCACAATTAAGACTTTGGAGCGACCTAGTCAAAGTCCTGACCTGAATCCAATTGAGATGCTGTGGCATGACCCTAAAAAGGTGGTTCATGCGCACAAACTCTCCAATGTGGCTGAATTGCAATGATTTAATCTTGCCAAAATTCCTCCACAGTGGTGTAACAAACTCATTGCAAGTTTTCGAAAATGTTTGATAGCAGTTCTTGCTGCTAAGAGAGAACTTAACAAGTTATTAGGTTTAGGGGGCAAACACTTTTTCACACAGGGCTATGTCGATTGTATTTTGTTGTCCCTTAATAATGAAAACCTTAATTTCCAAACTGCATGATGTGTTTACTTGTGTTATCTTTAAATAACAATTCAATGAGTTTGATCTGTGAAAAATAAAAAAATAAATCTGTAAGGGGAAAACACAATCACACCACCGTGTGTGTAGATTCTGTAAAAATATAACCTTGATATCTTAAATATTGACTGAGTTAGGCCATGTCAAAAATTTGCTTAATTTCAGAATGAGAATATCATCTTTTTAGTTAATTCCAATTTAAGGAAAAGCTTATATTTAAAACTGTATCACATTTGAACCACAATTATTCTCACTATGTGCCATAAACCCAAGTACAACTCTTAAAGTTTTGAAAAAGAGGTTGAACTGTTATAATGTAAAGGAAAATGAACTAAAAATAAGCAGGTTACTTTCACACATGTTGATCTTTATAACAAATAAAACTTTCCACAATAAAGCAATAAAATTTCCACAAAGTGGAAGAAGGCTAAATTCACATGCTGTCCTGTTGTTCCAGAAACCGACTTTAATTTTGTGCATGTGAGGGGATATTAAAGATATAAGAGGGGATATTAAAGAGGTAAAAGTCTGTTTACCATCTTTAATGGTAGAATAGACACATTTTAACAGAATAAAATGAGAATCAGGAGGTGTTTCTCTTCTGAAAGTAAACCACAGCCGATTGAAATCAGTGTTTAGGTAGCAAACCTCCAATATTTTCTTTGCTCCAAATAATAAAACGTAGTATTGATAAAGTTGTAATGTTTTAAACCTTGATATTTAATCATTTACTGCATTAACAGAAACTGCATATGTTTTGTCATTATTATTCAACTTTGATGCTCTATTCCTCCAAAATTGATTATGTGACTTTAGGATTTCACAAAGGGTCACATAAGCATGTAAAAGTCACTGTTAAATTATAAATAGGAATATTCCAAAAAACTGTATAAATATAAACACAAATATTCTTTCATTCATTTTCTTTTCGGCTTAGTCCCTTTATTAATCCGGGGTCGCCACAGCGGCATGAAAAACCAACTTATCCAGCACATTTTTAAGCAGCGGATGCCCTTCCAGCTGCAACCCATCTCTAGGAAACATCCACACACACTCATACACTACGGACAATTTAGCCTACCCAATTCAGCTGTACTGCATGTCTTTGGACTGTGAGGGAAACCGGAGCACCCGGAGGAAACCCACGCAAACGCAGGGAGAACATGCAAACTCCACACAGAAACGCTAACTGACCCAACCGAGGCTCGAACCAGCGACCTTCTTGCTGTGAGGCGACAGCACAACCTACTGCGCCACTGCCTCGCCTAAACACAAATATACCCATCGATTAACCCCTATTTGCCCACTGTAAATACCACGTGCTTCATAAAGTGGGACTGATATGTTTTTAATATATTAACATTTGTGACATTATTTCTAAACTCAATGCCTTCATTAGCAGAAGCACATTGTAATCACCCACGTCGCTGGCGTTTCCGACGGAGATGCCGTTACAGCTCGTTCTGAACTCAGTAACTGAAGATGACAATGAGGTGAGGTTCTCAAAGCTTTACAAACTGATGGACTTACAGCAAATCTGATTAAAGCAGAGTCTCTTAAGTAGGAAGTTACCAAACAGCTGACGCACTGCTCCTCCATCAGCATCAAACACACGCTGAAACTGATGCTCATTTGCAGATCACAACAAACACTGACAGCCAAAAACACAGCAACTGGATAAAAGAACAGTTTTATTGTTCAGGAACATACTGATAATCATTGCATTGTGCAAATCAATGATGGTGACCCTGATTGGCCCTCTTAAATGTCACTGGTGACATCATCAATCTCAGAGCGTCACATGATCAGCACAGAAACCATATTTGCCACCAGTCTCGTAAATGCATTTAAACATCGTAAATGCAAACAGCTCTATAATATTTGTTTTCATGGACATGAATGAGTGTATTATGAGTGTATTGTAAACACAAATTGCCAGGACTGCAGACTGTGAGATGATGACGTTATACAAAAACAAATGCTGGGCTGTTTTAGTCAAACATTGAGTCAAATATGGACAAAACCAATCGCTGGGTTAGTTTTTACCTTACATTTATAGGACCAATTTTAAAATGATAGTTCACCGCAAAATCAAAATGTACTCACCCTCAAGAGATTACAGGTTTTTAACTTTCTTTTATTCCTTCAGTTTGTTTCTCGCCACTGTCACCACTGGCTTGCTTGGTTATGGACTTGTGAAGCTGCGTGTCGATGGATGGTTTGGACTTTCAGCAATAAAAATTAAACCACACTAAACTGAACTTAAACTCCGAAAACTGGACTGACTCGGTTTCAATTTACTAGAACTTCTATGTTAAGCTGCTTTGACACAATCTACATTGTAAAAGCGCTATAGAAATAAAGAGGAATAGAATTGAATTGAAAACATGTGTGTTGGGACTAATAGACTAGTGGTTCAATGTGCCGACATATAGCACCAAGGTGCTCATGGCGACCCAAGCTTGATTACTGGCTCGAGGTCCTTTGCCGATCCTTCCTCTCTCTCTGCTCCCAATGATTTCCTGTCAATTTTCTACACTATTCTATCAATTAAAAGGTTAAAGCCTTCTAAAACATAAATTCCAGAAAAAAAAAAAACGCGTTTAAAAAAAATGTACTCATGTAACGCAAGGGTAATGAAGGGTTTTTTTTTTTTTTTTTTCCTGTTGTGGTCCACGTGTGTTCAGGGCCAGCGCGCCCATGGAGGCGACCTAGGCGGCTGCCATGGGCAGCAAAATAGTGATACCCTGGTCCTCACTTTCATCCGCGAACCGGTCACTTTCAATTTTCACTTTCGGGTTGAGACGGCGTTATTGCCGTTCGCCTAGAGCGCCAGTTCAGTTTGCCCCGGCCCTGCGTGTGTTTAATGTGCAAAGAAATATGGATAAGACCAAGAAAGCGCTTTTAGAAGGAAAGCTTCAGTATAAAACAATTAAGGTCACATCACCTGAAGGGAGTGCGCTGTACTGCGCTCTTTCTTTCTCTTTTTGTGTGTGTGTGTGTGTGTGTGTGTTGTCCGATAATGTAGACTGGACTGTCTTAAGGCCGATTTATACTTCTGCCTACGCGTGGACGCATAGCCCCTCGCCGTGGCCGTCGGTGATGTTGACGCGCACCTCTCAAAAAATAACGCTTACGCATAGCGCAAGCTCTGTGATTAGTCGGCTTGGCAGAGCTAACGAGTGTAGGCGGAGGTGAGAGCCGCGCCCGATGCAACGAGTGTTTACAAGTGTGGAGTCCCGAGAAGGAGCTCCGGATGGAGACTGTTGTATTGTGTTTACCTTATAATTAAAGTTTTAAAGCGAATTTGAGCCACTTGTACATTTAAGGAAGTGTTCAGCAAAAAACAGAACACCAGCGAAGAAACTCGACACAGAGAAACATAAACACCTACTGCCAGCTAGCGTTTCGGAAGTGTATTGCAGAGAAACAGTGCACAGAAGTATAAATGCGCGAGGCTTGCGCTGTGAGTCACGCCGATCACTTGACGCAGAAGTATAAACCAGGCTTTAGCAACTGGCTAAATGTTAAGGAGGACTAAGCAAAATTGTTTCTACTTTATAATTAATGTTCTCAACTCGCAATACAACTTTACAATAAATACAATTGTTTGTATTCAATACTTTATTGTTATTATTATAATTTTCCAATTTCCATATTTGAAATGCCTGTATTTTGGATATTTTTGGGGGGGATTCGTAATTAATCATAATTAATCACAAAAAAGTGTGATTAATTTGTAAAAATTTTTAATCAATTGACAGCCCTAATATATATATATATATATATGTGTGCGTGTGTGTGTGTGTATACTTTGTGTTCAAACTCAAACAGGTTTGTACCAAGTAAAGTGTGAGCACAGAATAAAACATTTTGGGTGAACTATCCCTTTACCCCAACATTCTGGTTTGTTCACAATTTACCCAATTTAGGTTGAAATAACCCAGCATATTTAGAGCGTACTGAAGGAATAAATGCGAGTTCAATGTATGCTACAGAGCGATTACTAGGGCAGACTTATGTTTCCAATAAAGTCCATCATCAAACTCTTGGTAAAGCCGGAAAATCACATTAAGAGCTTCACTGGTGAGATTAGCCGAGTTCACACAGGCAGAAGTGTGTCATTCAACAAGCCCTCAAGAGACTCATCTGGAGAATATTCCAGAAATCATTATATATATACTCTGAAATTATCTGTCAAAACTTTACAGGAATTATTATTGATAATTGGTCACCAGCTCAGGCTATTTTAACACATCTGACAATGGAAAAGTGCTAGTAACTGTCCCTTAACCACCAAACAACACAGCATTCTGGGATATTACAGTCTTGGAAATTTCACAATAAAGAAACCTATTAAAAATACAGCATTTTGCATTTGTAAGTGCATTGTTTTGTACGTGTAAGTGCATAATTTTGATTCAGCAAAATTAGGTCAAAAGTCAAAAATGGAATAAAACTTCAGCAAAATTAGTGTATACATACCACATGTACAGTATCAATGTATCTTAGCTCCTGTCTGTGAATTTAAACCCTCTTGTATAAATCACAAGCAATGCAATTAAAGATGTTCCTTCATTCCCTGTAAAATCACTTCTGTTTGGCTGGTTTTGAGAGCCATGCAGTCAATGTGATGTCCTGCAGACGTCTACTTCTTTTTCTTCTTCTGATTCCCTTATAGAAGAAAAAAATAGAGTCAGTAGAGTCATACTGAACTGCTGGAGACTCAACACACCCGCCTTCATCATTACCAAACACGTTTATGCTGTACGTGAAAAGCGGACATTTCCTTTTGCTGGTTCAAGTGACCAAATTCCACACAGGGACTAAAAAAGCTTTTATATGTGTGATGTAGCACAAGTATTTAAGCATGTTCACGAGAGAGAAAGACAGCGCACCATCCGCCACGTAACCAACATAAACTGTTGCATACGTGCAGAAATCACGCCATGGACATTACATCAAGATGCCTACTGGTTTAAAAAGGCCTAGATTAAAAGAAAATGGCCAAATAAGAACATTTTTGTCATAAACTACAGCAAAACAACTTGTCAAGAAGAAAATAAAAAAACGAAACCATGCGAACTGAATAAATACAGGAATGGAGAATAAAAAAAAGAGCGATTTATTATCAGCTGTTAGTCAGCGCCCGCTTTTTTTTTTCTGGTCATTGCACCTTTTGCCGTGTGCTGTGTAATTGCAGTCAATCATGTACGAGTCACATTTAAAAGATGATAAATGTAAGCAGGTCATCAAAAAAAATCGGACACTGTCAGAAAATCCGAATTGACCATCAAGATCTGCAATGTAAATACTCTGAAATGCTATAGGAGAAAAGCCTGTCAGTAGAGTTTGCTATTTTCTATTTAAATATGAACAAATATTTTGCAGTGTTTGCATGTTCATTGCATAGAATTAAATTTAAACTAATATAAAACTATTGCATACATAAAATTATGGGAACAATTATGGAAATTGTATACATAAAAAATGGAAGTAAATTCATTACAAGTTAATTAAAAAATCATAAAACATAAATGATTTTCCATTCATATATTAGCAAAATATTAGAATTCTAAGATTATTCCATTGATATTCATTATTAAGGATTTCTTTAAAACAGTGTAAAAATCTCGTCTCGTTCTCGTGAACCCAATCTTGTGTCTCGTCTCGTCTCATGGAGTAGGCATCTCGTCACACACCTACAGTTGCAATCATAAATTATTGAACCCCTTTTACATTTTTTCTTTTTTAAATATTTCCCAAATGATGTTTAACAGAGTAAGGAAATGTTCACAGTATGTCTGATAATATTTTTTTCTTCTGGAGAAAGTCTTATTTGTTTTATTTTGGCTAGGATAAAAGCACTTTTAATATTTAAAACCCATTTTAAGGTCAAAATTATTAACCCCTTTAAGCTATTTATTTTTTCCATAGTCTACAGAACAAACCATCATTATACAATAACTTGCCTAATTACCCTAACCTGCCTAGTTAACCTAGTTAAGCCTTTAAATGTCACTTTAAGCTGTATAGAAGTGTCTTGAAAAATATCTAGTCAAATATTATTTACTGTCATCATGTCAAAGATAAAATAAATCAGTTATTAGAGATGAGTTATTAAAACTATTATGTTTAGAAATGTGTTGAATAAATCTTCTCTCCGTTAAACAGAAATTGGGGAAAAAAAATAAACAGGGGGGCTAATAAATCAGGGGGTTGAATAATTCTGATTGCAACTGTAATATACTCCAATGCTTAAAGTAAAGCACGGGCTTCAGCAATGAATATAGAGCATTACGAGATGTGACAAGGCTATGAACAAGAACAGCAGTGGGGTGTAGGGTAAGAGAAGGGCGGAGCCGGTTAATGTTGCGTAGGTGGAAGTAAGCAGACCAGGTGATGTTATTGATGTGAGAATCAAAAGATAGGGTGCTATTAAGAATGACCCCCAGACTCTTGACCTGTTTAGAGGGATAGAAATGTCGTCAATAGAAAGAGAAAAGCTGTCAATTTTGGAGAGTGTTGATTTGGTACCAACAAGCAAAACCTCAGTCTTCAGTGTTTGGACTCTCAGTAGTGATTAATAAACCACACTGACCTGAGCTAAACTGAACTGAACTTAAACACTGAAAACTGAACTGACACTGTTTCAATTCACTATAAACTTCCATGTGAAGCTGCTTTGACACAATCTACATTGTATAAGCGCTATACAAATAAAGATGAATTGAATTGAATTTTAAAGTAACCTTTTTGCTTATTTTAGTCAGTTATTTGTTGTCATGAATTTTTGTTTTGTTACAGAATAGAGGTCTCGGATTAATGCAGTAATCTTTATAATGTTTAAAAGAGAACTTATGTCTAATTGGTGGACTCTCCATGGGTGTGGTTTCTCACCTGTGCTGCTCCACATGATCAGGCTCAGCTTCTCTCCTAACAGATACAGAGGAGCCATGGAGAGTGACGCGCCACCAAGGAAAACACACAAACCCACAGGACTCAAATGAGCCATGATAGGATACACCCAAATCCCTGAAGCATGGTGCACCCACAAAACCCTGATGAGTGACAAGCAGAAAACACACCAACAGTGGATTCATTATTAGAGACGTCAAACAAACAAGTGCTTTTATTATGTGTATGTGTGTGTAAAGCAGTGAGTTTACCATGACAGATACAGAGCCACAAACACAGCCAGACTGAAAATCCCTGCTGTGCGACTGGGATATCTGTGATTCTGAAGGAACATCTGCAGCAGCAGCAGAGGCATGATCACTGTGTGCTGACAGAAAAACACAAACCAGCCATAAACACCATGCACATACTGTTTAAAGGTGCTGTATGTACGTTTTTGACTCTTCTAAAGCATAGAAATGCCATAATATGTTTGCAGATATTTAAGAAACGTGCTATGTGAACTTGTTTATCTGAAAAACAATGATAAAGTCAGTTATTCTGCTTTGAAAATGTGTGTTAGGGGTTTGCTTGGTTTTGGTCTGTGTAACTCCACCCACTGCCAGTTTACCCAATTATATTTCAGCACTCTGGGTTGCCTTGAAGGAAGACATGTGCATTTAATTTCAGACATAAATGCTGCCTCAATATCAAGCGGCAACCTCCCGCTCTCCCTCGGGAAGCCAATACGGAAGTAACTAAAAAACTGCAATTCATCGACTCGCCTTGGGGGGCTAGCTCCAGGAAGTCCAAGTGCTTTCTGACTGCATTGGTAAATTGGTCATTTTTACAGCTGATAAAAACATGTTTACAGCCTGTTACAAAAGATGGCTTTGGTGCATATAGCTATTATTACTCTTCATGACAACTGTGAGGGGGTGAATTTTTTATAACTCATCTGTTTCGTTTTTATTAAGTTATATTAAGTCTGCATAATTAAGGGCGTGGCCACTTGAGTGACAGCTAGGTCTAGCTGCTCGCTGTCTCGTCACCTCAGCTGATTCTGGCTAATTCGCGGCTGAGCTCGGCATATACATGGTATTTTTGTTTTGGTTAATGTTTCTTTACACAGTCATTTGCCTTTTGGAATAATTTCCTGCAATTATCAGATGATATGGCATGCTGTGTGGACTTAATTGTGCTTACAAACCGTTCAAGTTGCCTCCATTTCCCAGGTGTGTGAAATTATATACTTATATACCATATCTATAAATGTATTTGTTTTATTTAAGATCATTTATCATTTATAATGTTCTTTAGAGCTGTAATGCACTCCAGAATCTGACAGATTGATTAGCTGTAGGCTATAAAACAGTCATCTGAAGCGTTGTCATACAGTGTTATGCCTGGATTTCATAAATAGCCTTGCATGTACTAACACAGACTATATTTGAAGTAATTTGCGTTTTCCTCCTGTAGAAAAACGTAATAAGAGCAATGTTTAGTGGCTCAATGTGTTACAACAGTGTTTTTAAAAGTCTAAACACTTTATTGATATAGTCTACAACCAAGCACGTGTGGTCAGAACACAAACAAGTCACAGGTAATGAAGTATTAAATGTTCTCCCAAAGTAAAAAAGTCTGTTTAAGCCAGGTCTGAGAATTCAGCATGCGCCTGTAGCTCCGCTCACTCTCCGCCTCTTTGCCCTTGTTTGGTATCCCGCGATTGGTGCGATGACGCACAAACAAAATGGCAACGGTTGGCCGCGCCTACTTGTAGCTTCTTTTGTAGTATACAGAAACCTATGGGTGAAGTCACGGATACTACGTCCACATGTTTTACAGTCTATGCTCAACATATGTGGCCACAGCCATAAATGTGACCATTGAAGGGCAGTAGCAGCCTCAGAAATTAGTCCAGCAGTAAAAAAAAATTTGTATAAAGTGTTTTTTAATTAGTAAATAATATAAATTTTACAATTGTAAACATTAGCTATTTAACATTTATTGATGTGGATAACATGGACAATTTGATATGGATTCATGTACGATTTTGTCCATCTTGTAAAAAAAAAAAAAAAGAGTGCAGATTTACAACAGTTTCTAGCAGGTTATGAGAGGATAAATGTAAGACTTGTAAAAGACATTTTTTAAACCAACTTAAGAAAACAAAAATCTAAGAGAAAACTAAACAGCCATATGTTGACACCGTGAAATATCAATATTTTTGACAACAATAGTTGGATGTGGGCGACGCAGTGGCGCAGTAGGTAGTGCTGTCGCTTCACAGCAAGAAGGTTGCTGGTTCGAGCCTCAGCTGGGTCAGTGGGCGTTCTGTGTGGAGTTTGCATGTTCTCCCTGCGTTTGTGTGGGTTTCCTCCAGATGCTCCGGTTTCCCCCACAGCCCAAAGACATGCGGTACAGGTGAATTGGGTAGGCTAAATTGTCTGTAGTGTATGAGTGAGAATGAGTGTGTATGGATGTTTCCCAGAGATGGGCTGCGGCTGGAAGGGCATCCGCTGTGTAGAACATTCATTTATTCATTAATTTTCTTGTCGGCTTAGTCTTTTTATTAATCTGGGGTCGACACAGCGGAATGAACCGCCAACTTATCCAGCACGATTTTTACGCAGCGGATGCCCTTCCAGCCGCAACCCATCTCTGGTAAACATCCACACACTCATTCACACTCATACACTACGAACAATTTAGCCTACTCAATTCACCTGTACCACATGTCTTTGGACTGTGGGGGGAAACCGGAGTACCCGGAGGAAACCCACGCGAACGCAGGGAGAACATGCAAACTCCACACAGAAACGCCAACTGACCCAACCTGCGACCCAGAGACGTTCTTGCTGTAAGGCGACACCACTACCTACTGCGCCGCCTGCCTGTGTAGAACAGATGCTGGATAAGTTGGTGGTTCATTCCGCTGTGGCGACCCCGGATTAATAAAGGGACTAAGCCAAAAAGAAAATGAATGAATGAATGAATAGTTGGATGTGTGCTCTTCCCTTCTGTCCATCGTTTCTGGTTTTAATGATGAATATTGTCCATTTTCTAAGCAGGGTATTGAGTGTGATTGTTTTTCAAAATTAATATGAAATAAAGAAACCCATTCATTATTTTGTTTATTTGTAGATCTAGAAAGTGTTGACTGCCATACCAGTCTCATGTCATTTGGACACACAAAAGAAATATTTTTATTTCAGTAAACATCAGTTTGTCTGGAAGTTAAAGTCAGTCAATACTGAAATATATGACAACAAATAAAGGGTCTCACCATTGCATGATTGAGCCAGATGGGAATGATCTCATCCAGCAGTTTAGGATACACCAGCTCTCGGTCATAAGTGTAGAGAGTCCAGAAGGAAACAAAAACAAACTGCAAACAAGAAGATCAATACGTTCAAAGTTCACATACATAGACCAATGCAGGATTTTTAAAGGACACCTATTTTACCCCTTTTTCAAGATTTAATATAAGTCTTTTGTGTCTCCAGAATGTGTCTGTAAAGTTTCAGCTCAAAACACCTATTAGATTATTTATTATAGCTTTCAGAATATTGGATTATCTGCTCTGAACACAATGTAGCTGTTTTTGTTGGCTGTGCTTTTGATGCTAGTTCTCCCCGCCGTGCAGTCAGAGTGTGCCTCAACAGCACAGTGACAGACATGAAGGAAGCAGATCTCACGTATCGTTTGATTACGACCAATTATTTTCCTTTCCAATTATTATTTGATGAATTTGTTGTGGAGTTGCAATGACAAAGTTCATGCACACACACTGACATGCGGCTGTGGCGATAAAGACAGTAAAATCGCTGTAATTCAATAGAAACCTGCACTGTTTTAAAATTCTTATAACTTTGTAAAACTCACTCTTGATCACATTTAATGATGATTGGTGATCACAGAGAGCTGAACAGATCTTTTAATCCTGGCTGCTTTGCACTTGTCCTGTCTTGCTGATATGATTATACACGTTACTATGGAGACATGTTAATACGCGGCTGTCAATCAATTCGGTGGGCAGGGAAACCACACTCCTACGTCACTTTGTGATCAAAAATCACTGGCATTTGGCTCCTATTTTAGCGTCAGGAAATTTAACAGTGAACACACTATACACACACTTCTGACCAAACAGCTTCAAAATTTTCATCATGGGTGCCCTTTAAAAAAATTGATGACAACAAAATAGTTCTTATTGGTTGTACATTCATTTACAATAAAATAAACATTTGCATGAAAATTTGCATATTATTAAGTGAGCGACGATCCTATTCTGCTCGCCATCAAAGACTATGGATCAGAGATGCCCAAAGTAGGGCCCACATTGTAACCTTTGATTTGGCCCATCATCCCATCTGAAAATAATGAAGAGGATAGGAGCAATTGTATTTAAGTGATTGACGGTGTTTCAATTTAATGTAAATGAATCTAAGTTTCAACAACGTAAATACTGTCACCTGACAAATAGAGGACTATGCAGAAGGCGAGCAAATTAAGGCAAAACTAGTGTAACACCATTCTGTTTTAAATGAGATTATATAAATGTTAAACAAATACAAATATAAAGCAATGTTTTCTACATATTTTTTTTAATATTACTAAATAAATTAGAAAATTACCCATGCACATGGCAACTTCAGCCCACTAGTCTCAATAAATTTAGTTTTTTGGGCCTTTATAAAAACTAGTTTGGGCACCCCTGCTATAAATATAAAGTTTCCATTTACTTAGAATATAGCTGTCTGTTTTGTATTTATTATTTTAAAATACTGCTTCATAAGACATAATATAAGAGTTTGAGTATGATGACAGACTTTTCATTTTCAATCGACAACTTATGAACCATTAAATATCTATTAATTATAAAAAATAAAATGAAAATAACAAATTAAATTAAATACACAACGCATAGTGTACAGCATTTCTACATCCAACGATTTTAAGAGTTGACAGGGGAATCAAAGAAAGTGTTATAATAATTATTACACATCTCAGATTTTTTGCTTTTCAACAATTTCACAGTAGAAATAAAGTCAAACTCGATACAAAAAACTGTTAATGTGGGAGATGATTCAGCAGATTTTTATTTCTGTTTGTGTATGTAAAATTTTGCCAATAAAATAAAGTGATTAACAATATATTAAAGACTTTTGTTGGATTTGTTTTCATAATATATATATATATATATATATATATATATATATATATATATATATATATATATATATATATATATATATAGATATATATATATATATAAATGTAAAATAATAACTAAGTTTTGTCTTTTTAAAAATATCTTTGGTTAGATCCTTCCAAAAATTGTTTACCACGTTGCATTTAAAAAAATAAATGGCAAAGGCTCTCTTTATCCACATTGCAGAAACCACAGATATCCTCCATTTCAATGTACTTTGATAATAAAGATTTTATTGGGTAAATTGTACGTAGCTTTTTAAAATTAATTTCCTTAATTTTATTATTAATAGTGTATTTGAAGGGAGTTAAACAGGCTATTTTCCTATTAATATTAACTATACAAATACTTCATTTATAAACCGAACAAAATGACTCTTCTCATCACCGCCGCGGTTCTTGGTGTGTGTATATGAGGCGCCAGAGTGGACAGAAGTCAAGCGAAGGCAGAGAGACCGAATGTGAACGCGAGAGAGGCCGAGTGGTAAGCGAGAGAGTGTAGCACTACTCACGGTGCCGACAGGAAACGCCAGGACAGTAAAGTAAAAGTCTCTCGCTCGGCTGAGGTTCAGGAGAGTCCCGCTGCGGCTCTGCTTGACGGGTACCGCACTGTGCACAGCATCAACTAACACACACAGCCCGAAAAACACCGCATGCATCACCTGTCGACAAACAAAGCAGACCAAATGTGAGGAAAACACACCAATTCCACAGCTGACAGCAGTGACATTGACAGGTTGCGACAGAACTGCTCATACCAGATTAATAAACGTCAGATATTTCCAACGCCCTCCATAAGAGCGCAATCCCGGGTGTCTGTCTGCGGTCTGCAGGGTACAGTTGCTCCAGATAGTGAACAAATACCAGCTAAAAAAACCCAAGTGAACCAGCAGCAACACCTTTGGTCCCAGTCTCGTGGAGGCAGCCATCATTGGGCTCTGACGTAACCGGAACGACAGCGTCAACACAAGAGTTTCAAAAGACATAGCCAAATATATTTTTAAAAAGACAAAAATTAGTTATTCTTTTACATTAAAAGATGTAATTTTTTATTATGAAAATCTTTTTTGTATTAAGTTTGACTTCTTTATTTCTTTTGTGAAATTGTTGAAAAGCAAAAAATCTGAGATATGCATCATTATGACACTTTTTTTAATTCCCCTGACAACTCTTAAAATCATTGGGTGTAGAAATGCTGTACACTATACTTGTGTAATTAATTTATTTATATTTATTTATTTTTGTTTTTTACTATTGTTATTTTAGTTTTTTGTTTCATATTTTAGATTGTATTGTATGTTTGTTCCTGATGGTTATGCACTAAAATAAATAAATAAATAAATAAATAAATAAATAAATAAATAAATAAAT
>CAIGQZ010032598.1:3663571-3686071 GCA_903798205.1 Danio tinwini
AATAAATAAATAAATAAATAAATAAATAAATAAATAAATAAATAAATTAAGACATTAACAGAGATATATAGATATCGCATACGGACCTGGAGCATGCGTCAATAGGGCCGCCACATTGGTACAGTGCTCCTAGCACAAATGTCATTCAACCGCACTAGTCAAAACCGTGTGCCATCATGAAGATGCTGGACTTTAGCACTGTGTACGAGTGTAGTAACGAGCAAACAAAGCACAAAGGCAGAACATTTCATAGGTAAATTTACGTTTTTATGTTGTAAACTTTTGTGCTCAACAAGTGACGTTATTGATGATAATACAGACACTGCATCCACCATAAGGCAAAGTAACACCAACTTGCACTAAATACTGGGCTTATGCTAGTTTTGTTGAATAAAATAAGCAAACAATGCAAAAGAAATATGACAACGAGATGCTGCGGTGAAACTTGTATTAAGTGATTCGTTCATTACGGAGATTCATTCGCAAACGAATCGCTCCCTCCGTCAGAATGAGAAGTGAAAGCAGGAGAGGAGGTGTGGGATCAAGAATAACAAGAGGGAGGATAATACATTATAGAGGTAAAGTTGGTTTTATATTTGCACAATCATTCATTTAGCAGTCTCTATATTGTTTACCATGTTACTTTGAATATTGGATCGGAATTAACATGTAAGTATGAAGTCAAATCAACATCAACACTATCTAATTGACTGTGAACAATGTTGTACTTTGATAGTCATTGGCTGCTTAAAATATTTCCCTATTTAGAATTTGCATGGACTACTTTTCTGAAATTATATTATTAAGGAGAATGTCTAGTTACATGGATAATTTTGAGAGTGAGTATTCTTTTGCTATTTATAAATTATATGGTAATGCTGTTCGTTTGTCACAGTACCTGTTTTTGTACAATTTGTATTATTTATCTAGATACATTTTTGTGTACATTGTTTGCATTTGAACAATGAAGGTTACTTGTTCGGTGTCTTGCAAGGATCAGGTGACGGGAGAGATCAGCGTGAGGGCGATGTGTTTCTGGACGATGAGGAAGTCAGAGAAGATCAGTGGTGTAGTCCTAAAAAAAAAGTGGTGTACTATTACCCACTCAGCACAAATTTTAAAAGTAGGCAAAGAAACGACGAAACTATATATATATATATTTGTTTTTAACATAAGTTACCTGTAACTATTGAAAGAAAAAACTAATACTAAGGACGTTAATGGTTACAGGTGTCCAGCTTTCTTCAAAATATCTTCTTTTGTAATAAACAACCGGTTCAGAAACCGGTTCAGAACAAGTAAAGATTGAGTAAAGGATGACTATTTTACTTTTTTTGAATGAACTATGCATTAAAAAAGGACAAATATTAAAACAAGTTGGTTCATTTTAAAGCGAGATGCTAATAGCCTAATCATATTCAATGATTTATGCTTAGCAAATACATATATATAAGAAAATAAAAAGTTTTTTTCTTCAAAAACTCAAACACTAGCCTATTCTCAAGTATTTTTCCATGTTTTAAACAGAACTACCACTTTTTTCAAAATGGCATACATATAAACATGTACAGGCTCATTTACATATTTCACTTTAATAATATAAGTCATAATAGTAAACATTTTTTAACAAAGATACAAGACAATATTTCACTCTGATCTCACTCTGATATGCAGTTAAAGTGAGGACATTCATTGAGTGGTTCCGTCACTGTTTAATCCTGTGCGTGGATGTATGATATATAATGCCACATGCACTGTAATGTGTTTTATAATCATAGTTAATTGATAATAAATGTTCATTAAGAGTTGCATTTTTGTTGGAGGAACAGCTGATGAGGGGAGCGCCGAGGAAACAGTAGATGGGGAAACCCGATTGGTACATGTGATGCAAGTGTTTCTATAGCAAAAAACTGCAAATATGCAGATATTATAACACTCTATTGATAAACACACCTTCTGCTCTCACTCTGCAAAGCTGTGGTTTGCTGATTAAACGAAAACGAGTTGAAAACGGAGGAGCGGAAGTCTGCCGCCGTTTTCATATCAAATTTAAATAGGCTGAGGTGATCATTTAGTAGTGGACAGTTCATGAGGAACTCGCTAAACATTTAGAGGCACTGAATAGAAATATAGGGGGCTAAAGCGATGCCCATGCTTTTTAAAAATAACTTCACCTCAGTGTTTCAGCGAGACATCATTTAGTTGACTTGTCGTTATCGAAAAACTCCCGAAATTTTCTCCCAGCGGCTGCGGTCGTCAGGGGGTGGGGAATGGCGCAAATTAAACAAAAATGCAATGATTGCAACAAATAAGATGCAAGTAAAAAAAAAAACATTTGGTATACAGTTAAAGGGGACGCGAATACATGTAAATTAGGGAAGTCTAATCAGAAAAACAAGTGAGCATACCGAGGGTATACGCAATTATTGATCCTCAAAAGTCGTAATACCCAAACAGCTCATGGAAAAAAGTAGGCATACTGAGTATACGTGCGTATAGCCCCGACTACACCACTGGAGAAGATGCATAGTTTGAGGTTTCACATCTGTCCCAAGAAAGGCATTGTGGTTAACTGGGTTTGAAATGCTAAAATTCAAAATTTTTAGGTAAGTAAATCAAGTTTCTGGCTATGTTTAAAGTCTATTTGTGTATAATATTAATGGCTAATCATTGTTTTTATTTGTAATTATGTTCACAGATTGTATTAAAGGACTCTTGTTATGTAATACTCTCTTAAAACAGTTGTTCTTGTGTTGCTGGCAGAGCAGTGTGCAACCACATAGTCGCACTGCTCTAGCAGACAGCACACTACTCCCAGCTGGGATTTCAGAATCATAGCAGAGCCATCACAAACCAAGAACAACGGTGAGTTAAAAACACTGTTTATGTAAAAAAAAACTAACAGATATACTTAAAATGTAAACAATGGATAATCAAGTTAAATATTTAAAACAATACTCATGATTAGAGTTAAAATACTTTACTAGCTATGTAGAATATTGATAAAAGATATAGCACAATATCTGCTCTTTGTGATATATACTTTTTTCTTGAGGAGCAGACATGCATGAGGATTCTCTAGCTTAAAATAACACTATTTAAAAGTGTTACACTAGTTAAATAACTCTGGACTTTAAAAAAAAAAGCTATTTTTAAACATCAGCAGCTCACAAAGAAAGACTTTGTCCATACCTTTCTGTCATAGTAAACAACCCCATCACATCAGTTACCACCCCATCATGGAAATAAAATTAAATGTTGCATAAATTAATACTAAATTGAATTTTTGTTGTGTGGACTAAACTTAACATTTAAGTTGATTGTATTTTTTTAATAGAATTTGTTTTTTTTTTAGTGCAAACTATGTGGCTATTGAGATGTCAAATTGCACGATCACCTCACAGCAAGAAGGTCGCTGGTTCGAGCCCCGGCAGGGTCAGTTGGCATATCTGTGTGGAGTTTGCATGTTCAAAGCCATGCACTATAGGTGAATCGCTTAGGCTAAATTGCCCATAGTGTACATGTGTGAATGAGTGTATGTACGTTTCCCAGTGATGGGTTGCAGCTTGAAGGGCATCCGCTGCATAAAACTTATGCTGGATAAGTTGGTGGTTCATTCCGCTGTGGCAAGCCTTGATTTATAAAGGAATCAGAAAAAAAAAATGTATGAATGAGATGTCAAATTTATTTTTCAAAGTTAAAAATCTAATAATAAAACAACTATAAATAATAAATAAACTACAGACTTTCTATTGGTGGTTGCAACAAGAGGACATTTTATTATTAGTAAAACATTAGAATTTACAAATCTATTTCTTGTAATATGTTAATCATTTTCTGTTAATATCATACATATTGTCCTTAATGGGGTGGTAAGCAAGGCTGTCTTGCCTAAAGAAAAGCAATACAAATAAGGATGTTGTGCCTTTTTTTCTGTTTTGGAGGGTTAAGATATCCTTCAAGGTTTTTTTTTTTAAGTTAATTTTAGGTTGGTTAAATAACCAGTAATCTTAACTTACATCTGTCAATTAAACAAAACCAGTTTTTAGGTGTTAACACATGACATGCAATTTGTACGTTGATCCATCTCAGCTATTTGCCAAGACTTGAGATCACACTAGAAAATGTATTAATATTGAAGAACTTGATAAATGCTTGGAGTATGGATGGAAATTATGATGTAGATTCGAAAGCAAGTCAAAATAAGACAGGAAAATAAGACAAACAACATAAAGTCCTACAGTGGCGATACCTACAAAACTTCATTGACTGTTTCAAATGCAAATAGCGGATCTGCGGGTGCTCTTTATAGTTAATTACAAACTTTGACATAATTATTATGAGACTCCAATCTACAGACTGGTCAAAAACTCCCAACTCTGGTTTTATGACAGATAGCTTGTTTTTTTAGATGTAATGTTTTGTATATGAAAGAGTACAATTGCAAAATAACATGATTTATGGATACGACTGGAGATTTTAGAAATCGTGATTTTACATTAAGTATTGAAGATTTCAATTCCAAAAATGTTGAACCATGAGACTTTTAAGAGATGGTGGCAATTTTCATTATTAATTTTCACAATCAAGAGATATAGTACAATAGTCCAGCTCATTGTCTGCATTACATGGTTTTTACAATGATTAAAGAGATCATCTTGAAGACAGGACGTCCTGTATTAAATTTGTACAAAATCTGTAATAAGATTAAAAAGAAACACGTTACATTTTTAATAAATATCTCATGTACAGTAGCGGTGAATGAGGTGACAGAAGCTGACCTAAACTTGCTTAGAGAAAAGCTGACGTTATGTCATTGTTTACTTCTCAGTGTAATGGTGAAGGGATTGATGGAATATGCCTATTAATAAAGACTAGGGAATACATATGTGGCTGCTATGTTTTATAGTTTATTTTGATACACCTAAAATTTAGGTATTTGGTATTTTATTTTGAAATACATTTCTCAACCCTGACTATATACATGAAAAAGTGACAAATTCTCTGTTTATTTTTTCCTCCAGAAGGGACATAGTTAATTGAGGGAGACATTTCATGTTCAAATAAGTTTATCATTAGTAAAAAGACATAACGTTGTTGTTGTTGATGATGTTTTATTCACATATATTCATCGACGCATCTCGTTTGGTGAACTGGTGACGAGGCGTCTTTACTCCTTTTTTTACCGTGCAACGCATCTGGCCTCCAGTGGACAAATGGGGAGTTGCACGGGGGTGACATAAAAAGGCAATGTTTAACGCTATTTTCGTAAATTCCGTGAAATGTAAACTCCTCTGCTTAATCATGAGTGGCTCTGTGTTCATCTCAATGTGATTTGTTTTGTAATGGCGGTAGTTTTATTGTGTAATGGTCCGGGAACTGTGTCCGTGTTTCTGATTGGAGAACTACAGTGCCTCATTATAATATTGACTCGTCAAGTCAGTTGTTCTTGAAGAAATCGCAAAAAAAAATGTAACTGCGTACTATTACCAATGAGTTAACAGCGAATTTAAATCTAAACATCGTGCGCTGTAAGCTTTAGGGGATAAATAAATCAACATTATACTTACCGTCGTGGTGTTTACTGTCTCGTAGAGGGTGGTCCCTATTTCTGTCAATTTGTGTCATCGCTTCTCGGCCTTTTGGCTAAGATCAAGTGTAGTATCTGTTCTTATCAGTTTAATATCTGATACGTGCCCTACCCGGGCACCATATATTAAATTGATTTTTGGAACAGGGAGATGGAATAGGGGCTTGCTCCGTCCACTCCACGCATCGACCCGGTATTGCAGTACCTCCGGGAACGGTGCACCCCCTAACAAAGTTAAAAGAAGACTGAAATTTTGAAGAAGGAATATTATGTTCTTGTAGAAGTGCATAATCACATACTGACTGTCGATAAAGTGTCCGTGACGTCACTTAAAGATTATTGAAGGATCCCATATATTAATATATACACTAAATATCGCATAGGGACCCTGAGCATGCGTCAATAGCGCCGCCACATTGGTACAGTGCTCCTAGGACAAACGTCATTCAACCGCACTAGTCAAGACAGTGTGCCAATGTGAAGATGCTGGACTTTAGCGCTGTGTACAGGTGTAGTAACGAGCAAACAAAGCGCAACGTCATCACATTTCTTAGGTAAGATTTCATTTTTTATGTTTTTGTATGTTATGAACTTTTGTGCTTAACAAGTAACGTTATTGATGATAATACAGTCTCTTACTGCAGTGACCATAAGGCAAAGTAGCACCAACTCACACTAAATACTAAGCTTATGCTAGTTTTAATTAAAAATAAACAAACAATGTTATGAAATATGACAAGAAGACGCTGCGGTGCTACAAACTTGTATTATTATCAGCTATGTGAACAGCTAAGAGTGTATTTCAGGACATGGATTAGATCAAATTAAACAGGGAAGGAGGGTAATGCATTTACATGCACACAAACACTCACTCTTTGTCAGGAATGCCCGTGCGGTCACATCCATCAATGTATTAAAATGATGTAAAATTATAATATTTCGTAATTTTTAAAAAATATTTGCATACGGACCACCGGGGAAAACTCCCGATCATATATATATGTGTATATGTGTATTTCTCTGGCTTTGGATGGCCACAGTCCTCCACTTCACCTTGGTCCTGCATTCATTTCAAAGGAGCGCTACCCTGTACTAAAATGGCAGCTCTATTGACGCATTCCTTCTAATAGACAACAGTAGGGTAGGCGACATCTAGTGTATATATCTATGGAAGAACCCTAAAGAAGCTACAAGTAGGCGTGGCCAACCGTCGCCATTTTGTTACCGTGCCATCGCACCAACCGGGGCATACCATACAAGGACAAAGAGGCGGAGCTATAGACGCATGAGAAATACTTAATAAATACTTCATTACCTGCGACTCGTTTGTGTTCTGACCACATGTGCTTGGTTGTACACTATATCAATAAAGTGTTTAGACGTTTAAAAACACTGTTTCATAAGCAATGTCATAAGCACTATGTTTATATTACACATTGAGCCACTATAAGCATCGTTCTTATGACGCTTTTCAACAGAAGGAAAGTGCGAATTACTTCCAAACACCTCGGATATAGTCTGTGTTAGTAAATGCAGGGCTATTGATGAAATCCAGGCAGAATTGTATGACAACGCTTCAGACGACTGTTCTAGAGCCTACAGCTAATAAATCTGTCAGATTCTGGAGTGCATTACAGCTCTAAAGAACATGTTAAATGATAAATGATCTTAAATAAAACAAATACATTTATAGAGATGGTATAAGTATATATTTTCACTCACCTGGGAAACGGAAGCCATGTGAATGGTTTGTGAGCACAATTAAGCGCACACAGCATGCCATATCATCTGATAATTGCAGGAAATTATTCCAAAAGGCAACTGACTGTAAAGCCACATAAAACAACACAAAAATACAATGATTATGGCGAGATCAGCGGCTAATCAGCTGAGCTGAGGTGACGGCGACCAGTGAGAGCTAGCCGTCACTCAAGTGGCCACGCCCTTAATTATGCAAAAATAATATAACCTAATATAAAGGAAATGGATGAGTTATAAACCCCCCCCCTCTTGTGATGTCACTTCCAATCTGACACTGTTCAGATGCGGAAGTAAATTAATATGTGACTAAAATGACTGCAGATGGCCCAATAATTAACTCTAACATGGATCTTAAAAAAAGGTAGTTCCAAATTTACTTTGACACACACCGACTCACTGAGGTTTCTAACCTGGAATATGCTGATGTGCTATCAGGCGCTGCATGTTAATTTTCTGGCTCTTCTAAAGCATAAAAATACCAGAATATGTTTGCAGATACTTAAAAAAACATGATGTGAGCTTACTTGTTTATCTGAAAACAATGCTAAAGTAAGATATTCGCCTTTAAAAATGGGTAAAGTCTAGATTGGATATGCAGCCGGCTAACATGCACATTAATATGACACTCTAATTAATATTTTACTGTGCTGTGACGGTTGGGTTTATGGTTGGGGGGTAGGCGTTAAAAATACAATTTATTGGGTAATTTATTAGATAATATAAATAATACTCTGCATAACTACTGTTTTAGGTTACTGTGACGGTTGGGGTGGGGGTAGATGATAATAAAATACAATAAATGGGAAATGTAATAACATAAATAATTCTCTTAAACGGCGATGCAGTGGCGCAGTAGGTAGTGCTGTCGCCTTACAGGTGGCTGGTTCAAGCCTCAGCTGGGTCAGTTGGCGTTTCTGTGTGGAGTTTGCATGTTCTGCGTGGGTCCAAAGACATGTGATACAGGTAAATTGAGTAGGCTAAATTGTCCGTAGTGTATGAGTGTGCATGGATGTTTCCCAGAGATGGGTTGCGGCTGCAAGTGCATCTGCTGAGTAAAACAAATGCTGGATAAGTTGGCAGTTCATTCCGCTGTGGCGACCCCAGATTAATAAAGGGACTAAGCCAAAAAGAAAATGAATTCTCTTTAACTTCCGGCCACAATTGTATCTGTTCTAGCAACAACCTTGAAAACCCTTTTTGGTCTCTATAACCTCCCCACTGCCAATTTACCAAATTATATTTGCCTTGGTTGAAACGCACCATATTTAACCTCTGGCTGTTTCAGTGTATGCCACTGGAAATGTGACCTGCGCAGGGCAGCAGCAGCCTCCAAAATGAGATGTAGATTCAGAGTTATAAAAATCCATAAGCAGTGGTTTTTAATTAGCAAATTATATAAAAATTACAAATGTAAACATTAGCTGAGCAGCATACATTTGTAACACCATTCCCCAACAACATGCAATGGAACAAGATTCTAGTGACAAGCAATTTGACTGTCTGCACCAGATGTAACACGAGAGAAACATTTCAATACAGCCATTCAGAAGCACAGAATAGTGCACTCACTGCACTCCAACAATATGGAAAGGTTTAGAATCTAATATGCTGAGTGACTGATTTGTATTGTCACCGATCCGACTTTCATTTTCAAATATGTTTATTTTATTTTTTAAGGTCTGGGGTGAACTATCTTTTAATACTTTTTAAAGGCCCTAATTTTCTCAATTGATTTATCAACTTTTACTACTTTTTAAGACCCCACGAACACCCTGTAGACGTTGTATTGTATACACAATACTGTACGTAGATCAGTTATAAAGAATGCTGATCTCATCTGTTTGTTTTATAGTTTGTACTATTGCTGTAACATGACAACCCATGGATAGGCCCACACGGAATCTGTGCTAAAGATTTTTAGCCCATCATTAATTTTGTTCATTTGCTTGAGTAAATGTGTGTAATTCTATATTTATTCAGTTTTTAAATTAATTTCAGTAATATTATTGACTAATATAAAAATGTTCATCTGATGTACAATGCAGTTTGTACAGTAATAGTTTTCTGTCTTTAAGTAGATATATTATATGAGACTTGCTTTGATTACCAAATATATTTCATATATTAAGGTTTTAGTTATGAGACTCCCAAAATAATTCTGCAGAAATCCGCAAATTTTTACCAAAATTCTCCACAGAAATAGCAAAAAACGTCTGCAGATTCCGTCTGGCCCTGCCCATGGCTTACAACACGCATAAAACATTGAATAGGAGCAGGTAATCTGCTGAAATTGCGATCAGCTTGGAATGATTGTCATTTTCTGCTAAGGACACAAAATGCATAAAATTTACCACCTGTTAACAGTTTTTAAATGAGTTTGCTATCATGCAGAAAGTGTTTGGGAATTTGGTAAAATCTGTTGCATGCATTTTGTGTAAAAAAAAACATGACAAATGATTAAGTTTGCTCTTTGCTCTGCATAGACTTCTGTTCGGCTGATTGTGTTTTGAAATGGTGCCTGCAGTACTGCACAATGCTTGTCCATTAATTTTAATCAATATCAACCAAAAGGTAATCAAGTTACAGACAATCAGAAATAGTGGGCAGATGAAGCTTGGCAATTTGACAGTTTTATTGTGACATGATCATGAAAAGTCACTCAATAATTATAATTATAATAAAAAAATACATATATTTGTAGTTCTTTTAAAAAGGAAAAAAAAAAAAAGCTCAATTTATTTCATTCCTGCCACTGATCTTCAGAGACTCTCGATACAGCAGGAGTCTCTCTGTCGTATGCTGCGGCAGCCGGCTTCTCTGAGCACGAACAATACAGGACGCCAGAGGAAACAGTCTCTGAAATCCTCCTGAAGACGCCGGGACCGCTAACAGCGTGCGGCAAACGCTTTGTAGCTGAGCGAATCGTGCAGCTCCTTTCCAGAAGTCCTGTATTGAAACACCTTCGTCAGACAAGGGTTCTGATAAATAACGATGCAGCTCCTGCACTATTGTTGACCGTAAATCTGCAGTTTTGTCACAGCTCATTTCTGCAGCAGTGTATGCATCCCCTAATGCTGACTCTACAACCGAAGACACGCGCTGTTTAGAAGGAACAAACAGCAAGGTGCTTTTGAATTGCTCTTTTTCACTGTCGAAAGGTTGGAGCTTAATTCGTGGGTCCAGAACGGTGGCTAGCAACAGATCGCTTCGCAATATTAGAGGCTGGAAGTAAGAACGGAGACCACAGCGTAAGGCTGAGCAGAAGAGGCTGAATTTTGTGTCCTTGCTCTCTAGTGTTTTATCGAGTCCGATGATGGATGGGATGATGAGGGACAGGGTTATGCCGTCGTCCTGAAGCAACTGGACCACCTCTTCAAAAGGTTCTAGCAAGGTAACCAGGTCCACGACTTGCTCGCGCGCAACATGAATTGCTGGTGGAGAGACGTGGCAGCGGTTTGCCTCGGTGCGTGCCTTAATCAGAACAGCCATCACGGTGTCCCAAACTGACTCCTGCATCATTTCTCGAATGATATTGATGGTAGAGTTCCAGGTAAGACTCCCTGTGCTGTAAGAGCCGCATATTGAGAGCTTACACTTCTTGGTAAGAACCTCAAACCAGTAGGGACTGCGTCGAAAAAAGGACACTACACTTTGTACCTCAAAAAGTATTCGCTCAACCACTCTTGACTTCTTTAATGCGCTCTTTATTACGCAATGAAGCAGAGTAGTTATGCAGTCCAGATGTTTGGTGGATGACATCTCAGCTATGGAGAAATCATCAATGGCGACTTGATCGTCAAGAAAACGCAATAATTCATCTTCGTCCGGATCGTTCTTCTGTGCAGAATACATGATTTTGTAGTCACAGAAGAGATCGTGTGTAGCAATAGTGTTCTTGGCTTCGTGGATCATACTATAACCAATGTTATGTGGGAAAAGCCCATAGCTTAACAGAACCGATTCAACTTCGCCGATTCTTGTTGTAAACTCTTTACTCGGCAAATGTCGAAAAGCCACAGTGGGCCTGCGAATGTTCCAGTCGTCATCGAGAAAGTGCAGCCGGACGGCTAGAAGAGTTTCTGTGTGTTCATTCGCCCAGATGTCGGCAGTGACGTGAACAACATTATGGCCTACACTCAGAGATGCACAGTTCCTGAGCTGCCGGATCAGCTGAGGTTTGATCGTCTTCTCCACTTCATTATACAGGTGTGACGCTATTGTCTGCTGTGAGAGCTGTGGGTTCTGAGGGCCAACTGAACTCATGAATTTACGAAAACCACAGCCTTCACAAAAGTTTAGCGGTAGCATGTCCTCAGCAATCATTTGCAAAACATCATCAACATATGCTTTATGTTGAGGGGGCACATTGGGAGGGCTGCTGGAGCTGGAGGGTGAAGAGGAGCAATTGTAAAGGGCCGGACCATTGGTCTTCAGGCTGTTTTCTAAAAACATGCTCTTCATGGGTTTTGTTTTAGACAATGGTTCTGGTGTGCTCTTCAGCTGTGGATTAAGATCAAACATTAAAATTGACTGTGTGGCGCAATAGTTGGTAACAGCAGTGACACAATAGTCTGACATGACATTTAAAACATCAACAAGCCCAACTGACAATAGTTCTTTAAAGTTCATCCATATTTCACACACACAAAAAAAATTCTGTCAGTTTTGTTAAGGATTAGGGTGATACGGTGGCTCAGTGGTAACCATTGTCGCCTCACAGTAAGAAGATCGCTGGTTTGAGTACCGGCTGGTTCAGTTGGCATTTCTGTATGGAGTTAGCATGTTCTCCCTGTGTTGGTTTCCTCCACAGTCAAAAGACATGCGCTATAGGTAAATTAAATAAACTAAATTGTCCATAGTGTGTGTGTGTGTGTGTGTGCGTGCGTGTGAAAGTGTATGGATGTTTCCCTGTACTAGGTTGCAGCTGGAAGGGCATCCGCTTTGTAAAACATATACTGGATAAGTTGCCGGTTCGTTCCGCTGTGGCGACCATTGATGAATAAAGGAACTAAGCCAAATAATTAATTTCTTCTATTGTTATTTTAATTAAATTAATTTTTTTATGTATAGTTAAGACAACGCTGTGCTTTTTTTACATTTACGTTTTAGACCTTGGTTTTTAAAACTTGTGCTATTAGAAAACTTGTAGATTTGGTCTTTTTGTATTATTGGTTGTTTACTTGTCTTTACTAAAGGTGTGAAATTTTAATTACTTAGCAGTTATTTTTAGGGGTGTACAAATTAATCGTTTTTGCGGTGCACCGCGATGCAAACGGGGACATTTTGATATCTGTTCAGTAATAGATCATAAACGGTTATTACATACTGATGTCATTTATCTGATATGCGCGGTGTCGCGGTAGAATACAATGTCGAAGAAAGTGAGGGCGAGTAAATAAAACACTCCTAACTACTTAAAAAGCAGATAATTGTGCACAATTCACTGCTTGTGAGTTTGCTGGACAGTCTTACTGACACTGAAGAAGGTACAGCACAAGCTGCTATTTCACTACTAGGGAGAAATGCTGTAAAACTCCATCACTGCCTCTCTTTCTCACTTTGGACATTTGACCCACTGGGGTGTTCGTGAGGTACCTTTTCCTCTCCTCACAGCTGTTAAAGTGATACTTGTGGATCCAGACACGAGCGTGCCTGTGGTGCGAGTTTTCTCTACTGCGTCTATTATGGATTACCTGTGATAACAGCGTATTATGCACATATAGCTGTTCTTCCTGCATCACTCATTGGTGAACAGCGCTTTCATTTTTAAAGCCAATCACAGCCCTTTCTGTTGAGCGGGTAAAGGCAATGACCAATCATAGGAGTGTAAGAACTCCCTTGATAGCGCTCAAAAAGCAAGCAGGATAATATTTACATTAGTTTATTTGCTATAAATGCTCATGTTGCATTTACTGGAGTTTTGTCTAAAACATTTTAAAAAAGAGTGTTGTCTTTAAACAGGTAAAAATTAAAGGTACAGTTCATATATCTGACTGCTTGTATTGAAGGACAAAATTGAATTACAAATAATTTAGAAATATAAATATATTTATATTTCCCAGAGATGGGTTGTGGCTGAAAGAGCATCCGCTGCGTAAAAACATGCTAGATAAGTTGGCAATTCATTGCACTGTGGTGACCCCGGATTAATAAAGGGACTAAGCCGAAAAGAAAATGAATGAATGAATGAATATATTTATAGATTTAAAAAAAAAAATCTTGTGTTGTGAAGAAAAAATCTAATTATGTTTGGAAGTACAGAGATATTGAATTGAACCAAATTGATGGCATGATAATGGGAACCGAACTGTGAGACCAGTGTAGGTTCACATCCCTAGTTATTTTGCTATTTTTTGCACAGATCATAAAAACGGTCCAATTACGGACACAAATATTATAATATGATCTGAACCTTGACTCTTGTGCTCCATTGCATGCCAATAAAACATATATAGAAACACACGTCTAATTAAGATGTAAAAAAAATTCAAGATCTACTGCTAGACAAAATTTGTATTTTAGGTTATGTACAGAGATCAGAGAGAAATTCAATATCTTTTATTCAAGAGCCTTTCATTTTAAGTTTCAACCAGTAACATTTGCAACAATTGAGCTTGCGGTATATTTACGAAATATGATTGTAAAAATCTAATCCTTATCTAAAACGTTATTTATATACTGAATAAAACTGCCAATCCAGCAGGTGGCGCCTATAGAATGGTAAGGTCTAGATTGGATATGCAGCCGGCATATCCATATAAGTGCGATATGTACATTAATATAGCGGAATTTTTTGACACTCTATAACAATAATTAATATTTTACAGTACTGTGACGGTTGGGGTTGGGGTGGGGGGTAGGTGTTAAAAAAAATTAAATTTGTTGGGTAATTTAATAGATAACAAAAAAGACTCGGTACAACTACTGTTTTAGGTTACTGTGACGGTTGGGTTTAAGGTTGGGGTGGGGGCAGACGATTATTAAAATACAATAAATATAAAATAAAAAAAATAACATAAATAATTCTCTTTAACTTCCGGCCGCAAACGTATCTGTTCTAGCAACAACCCTATAGAGCAGCAGGAATAACGGTGTTGCCTTGGTTACTGCAGTAAACAAAGCAGCATGATGTAAAGTCTAGCAGGATTTTATCAATTTTGTAATCTAATCTGCTAACATTGGGATGCAGTGTAGTTTAAGGTAAACTTTATCACATTAACACAAACTGTAATACCTTGTAAAATAGCATTTAAGACTTTTTAAGGGCTTTAAATTTCTCTAAATTGATTTATCAACTTTTAATATTTTATGTTAATAACACCCTCTATTTACACAACAGTGCAAGGTAAAGCCATACGATACCTTTTCAGGACTTGATGAAGTAGATGTTTCCTTGGATTTCTGGTGGTGTCCAAGATCACTCAAATCCACACTCTCCATCTTATAGGTGCCCCTCTCCATTTTACGCTTTAAGGTTGAGTACCAATGGTTCTTGATTGAATTATCAGTCCTAACAAAACATACCAAATGCTGGTCAGTTCCAGTGCCTTGTTAGAACAATTTACAATCTACAGTTGGACTTTAAACCGAGAACAATACTTAAATTAGAATAGTAATTAGCATTAACATTAAAACAAACAACAAGTGCATACATTTTTAGCATTTATATATAGCATTCACCCCGCATTCTAAATATTTAAATTATCCTCAGATTCCAGATATTGAAATAGTTGGCTCTAGGCCATTTATGGTCAAAAGCTGACTCATGTACAAATCTCAATCTAAAAGAAACTGAGACTTACGACTAGTTTTGTGGGCCACGGTCAAAGATTTTCAATAATAACTAAACTGAAAAATGAACTAGAACTGATAATTGACCCTTCGCTAAGCCCCGCCCTCCTTAGGGACTGTTGTTATACCTGTTAAGCTTTTTTGCCTGGCACGTCTATAACAATATGCGCCGATGTCAGACATTTCGAGGGATATAATTAGTCATTTTTGGTGAACAGGTGAGATATCTGAGAAAGCCAAACAAAAAAGGACTGCAGTATGCATTACAGGGGTATATTAATGACATAGTAGGCAACCGATTAGAAAAAAATGTAAACAAAATTGAAGCTAGGTTGGCCTAGCCGCCTCATATGCATGCACAGCAGGAGAGGGGACTTTTAAAAATAATCTTATAATAACAGATTAAACTGTGATTTCCCTTTTTTTTTAGGCAAAAAGCCTGATAGACTAATGCTGTGCAATGAAAGTAAGCGTTACTAACCGACGAGGAAACACGCATGGACAGTGCTTTTACATGATTCATTCCTAGAAAGAGCAGCCAGAAAGGCGAAATTTATGGATTTTTGCTGAATACTAGCATCATTGACCCATAACAATGTACAGTACCTAGTTTGTGTGCTTATTACCCAGTTTCTATTCTACTTTGCAGTTAAGTGGAAAAATAAATACATTTTAATGCAAATCAAAGTATAAATAGCAGAAGAAAACAAATAGATTTTCCCTACACGCAAATATTAATCCGACACCAAATATAAAAGCAGACACTAACCCGCTATAACGTCGTCACCAATGACTAAATCTCTAAAAGACTGATGAAAAATCAGTGAATTGTAGCTCTGACATGGACATGAGGGATATAAATCACTGAAAAATAGCTGCGGGTGAAGTATATTGATCGCAAGTGCTCAGATTGTGATCACATCTCTGTTTTGTTCGGTTGATATGTAATTTCATATATTCGTATCTTGAAACAGATAGAAATATGATTGCTATTAGTCTGACTACTATCGCGAGGGCTTAAACAGAGCAGTGCTCATAATATCGAGTGAAAAAAGAAAAAGACAGCTGTGAAACATAACCTGCTTTGTATTTTTGTAGGAAACACAGTTTAGATATTTTTAGGTTAAGCGGTGTGTGAGTTATTGCTGTATCACTAAATGTGTCATGAATATCGAAAACCAAACCAACTTAACCCTGCTCTTCCAGCACCCCTTACACAGCTTGATCCACGCTGGCATTTCTGCCCTTGGGTTTTAGGTTTTGGAAAGGGAAAAAAAATTCCACCACCCTCGTCCAAACTTGACAGACCTCCTGCGCGTAGATACGGTTGCTAAGCCACGATTGGTGTGTGGCAGTTTTTAGGTGTGGCTTAGCGAAGAGTCAATTAAACATCACAAAGGAGGCTAAATTCTAGAAGCATCTATTCACACATCGCTACACAGAAATATAGATCATTATAAACATTCTAATTGCCACTTTTAAAATTTCCTGCAGATGAATAGTCAAATAAACGACTTGTTTACAGAAGCTGCCTTTTAACACATGCAGTGCTATCCCCAATCAAAGTTCAAATGCAGCATTTTACAGGTTTTGTATATGGATGACTGCATTTAGTAGACTCTATATTCCAAAAGTATATATAATAGTTATATAAGGAATCAACTATTTGTATGGTTTCAAACTATTAAACTGTGGAATGGGCTTAAAGGGATAGTTCACCCAAAAGTGGATATTCTGTTACAATTTACTAAACCTTTACTTCTTCCAAACTTGTTTGAATTTCTTTATTTTTTGAACAGTTATTTTGAAGAAAGCTAAAAACCTGTAACCACTGACTTCAGTAGTATTTGTTTTTATTTTCTAGGGCTGTGCAATATGATGATATATTATTATATGGACAAAATTAAAAGTCTATCATTACATATTATGCTCGATTTATTTCATGGTGTAACAAAATGCTTTGTTTACGGTGATACTTTTTCATAATTTATGAGTGCAAAATTACAGGTCATTGTGCTGATGCAGACAGAAACATGAAAAACAGCATTGAGGTAAAGTTGCAATATTAAAAGTACAATGTTTACATTTTATTTATTAATTATTTTTTACTTTTATTTTGGACCTGTAATCATTAGTTTCTGAAAAGTGATTTATATTTTATTAATATTTATTTTATATTTCTACATGTTTATTCAAACATTTGCCCTGAAGTTCACATATGAAGTACATTTCTTTAAAAGTATATACTTTAAAATGTCAAAGAGGAAATAGTCCTTTACATGTGGTCAATATATAAAAAAACTATTAACTGACTGAATTGAAATGGCAGTATATCATTATCAGGATATGAGATTACTCAAAAAATCATATCATTCTGTATCAATAATTATTGAATTCATTTAGGAATATTAGGATTTTTTTATTTAACCACTTTATTTTAAATTTACAACATTACTAAGGCAAATAATTTTAATTATCAAAAACAAAAAAAAATAACAAAAATATCTTGTCTCCCAGTGGCTGGGATGCACAACACACAAGAAAAGAAACCAAAAAGTCACTTTGGTGACATTTTTTTAACATCTTTTTTTATTTACAATCTCCTCACTGCTGCTTTGTCACGCCACTCATTTTCAAGTATGTCACATATTGCGTCTAAAAGCAGTGAGTAAAAAGTGAGAGCGTGTGCTTTCCTTTACCATTTTCAATGCACATTGGGCTTGTGCTGCCCTGGCGTTTCTCGTAACTAGGCGACTATCAACCGTTTTCTCAGAGGATGAAAAACGGACAAACCATTGCTGTAGTTCCAATACACTCTTTTATTTATGAAGAGAATTACTAATACCGAAATGTGTATATTCCATACAAAATGTGAAGCAGATTAGTTAGTTCTACTTGCATGGATTGCGATGCGCACACGTAATTCTGGAAAGTTAAGATGTTTTCAAGTAGGTGCGCCTGGAAAATGCGAGCACGTCATGTGTGCATAGCTCCCTATTTGTCCTCCTCCATTAGAAATAACTCAAGACTTATTGCCATTTCTTCCAAGGAGAGCTCTCAGCAGACACATTCATTCATTTATTTATTTTTTCGGCTTATTCCCTTTATTAATCTGGGTTCGCCACAGCAGGATGAACCGACAACTTATCCAGTATATGTTTTACACAGCGGATGCCCTTTCAGCTGCAACCAATCACTGGTAAACATCCATACACACTCATTTATACACAAATACTACGAACAATTTAGCCTACCGAATTACCTATACCAAATGTCTTTGGACTGTCAGGGAAACCGGAGCACCCGGAGAAAACCCACACCAACACAGAGAGAACATGCAAACTCCATAGAGAAATGCCAACTGGCCCAGCCGAGGCTCGAACCTGCAACCTTCTTGCTGTGAGGCGATCGTGTTACCGACTGCGCCACCATGACGCCCTTCAGCAGACACATTTTAATAAAACTTTAGGGCTTCATACTGAACTTTTTTTTTTTTTTTACCATCATTTGATGATGTGTTCGGTCAACCGTTTAATCAGCCAGCCCTATTCTATCGTGATATGAGGGTTTTTGTCCTATTGTGCAGCATATTTAATTTTGTTTGTAACAATCTCAAATATCTATAAAATTGTCAACAACAACAACAACAACAAAAAGAAACTCCTAAAGGTTTAGAACAAGTAAAGTGTGGGTAAAATTTCATTTTTGGGTAAACTATCCTTTTTAATGGTTTACGACCAGAAAAATAGTTATAACAAATTTTATTACAATTTTTTTTTAAATAAAAATCGTAATATATATGTATATTAGTGATGCGCGGATGGTGGTTATATCCGCGGGTGCTGTGGATAATCCGAGGGTCGGGTAATAAAAAAATACATTATGATTAATTGCGGGTGGATGTAGCGGGACATGGAAGTGGACCTGCAAAAAAGCAGAGAGTGGACTTCGCAGAACGTGAAGATTAGAGACGCCCAAAATAATGGATGAAGGGCAAGAGTACTGTGCAAACTTTCAATTAGAGGAGTCATCAGAGAAAAATATGCTATCGTTCTGGGAGAAACAAGATCGCTTATTTACACGACTGCAGCGCCTTGCAAGGAGAAGCTTGTGCATTCCTGCAACAAGAGGTGCGAGCGAACGCTCATTTAGTGCAGCTGGCCGTGTTTTGGAGGCGAGGCGGAATCGCTCAAATCCAGGCAGAGTAGATGCTATTCTGTTTTTGTACACTACAAAAAAAAGGCCAAGTACACATAACATAGCTGCTGAAGTGACACAGTTTTTGTTATCTTTTTCCCGAGCCTATATGTAAAAGCTAAATCGGCTGTTAATAATGAACGATCCATGGTGACCTATCATCTCACTTAAAACAAAGAATTAGAATTATTAAAGTGTCGATTGGGTGCGGATATATATATATAGCAGATAAAATAATATGTGCGGGCGGGTGGATGATTAGTATAAAGGAGCGGATTTGGTTAATATTTCAGCTGATCCACGCATCTGTAATATATATATATTAGGGCTGTCAATTGATTAAAAAATTAACTAATTAATCACACCTTTTTTTTGTGATTAATCATGATTAATCACGAATAAAAAAAAATCCAAAATGCAGGCATTGCAAATATGGAAATTGGAAAATAATAATAATAATAATAAAGTATTAATTACAAACAATTGTACTCATTGTAAAGTTGTATTGCGAGTTGAGAACATTAATTATAAAGTGGAAACAATTTTGCCCAGTCCTCCTTAACATTTAGCCAGTTGCTAAGAGAGAGAGAGAGAGAGAGAGAGAGGGAGAGGGAGAGAGAGGGAGAACAGTACAGCGCACTCCCTTCAGATGATGCAACCTTAGTTGTTTTATACTGAAACTTTCCTTCTAAAAGCGCTTCCTTGGTTTTATCCATATTTCTTTGCACATTAAACACACGCAGAGCTGGAGCAAACTGAACTGGCTCTCAACTCGGCAATCATTCTGCCCGCTCTCAACTCAAAAGTGAAATAAAAAGTGACCGGTTCGCGGATGAAAGGAAGGACCGGGAGGGAGGGGGGGGGTGTCGCGGATGAAAGTAAGAAGGGGGGGGGGGGGGGGGTTCGCTCACTATTCTACGGCCGCCTAGGTCGCTCGCCTCTACGGACGCGCCGGCCCTGAACACATGTCGGCCACAACAGGAAATAAAAAAAACTGCAACTGCGTTAAATGCGTTAATTTTTTTAACGTGTTAAATATTTCTAATTAATCTGGTGCGTTAACGCGCTAATTTTGACAGCCTTAATATATATATATATATATAAATAAAAATGTAATAATACCTTCCAGGAAGAAACTTTGCAATTTGTGCCCAACGGGATCCCAGCAAACAATGGCATTTTATGATTATTAGATCCTCCGCTGCTGTCCAGGGTGTCTTGATGACAGACGGGTCCAGATGATTATGCCATCGCTCTCTGCACTGTTTGCCTCTGCGCCCTTTTAGGTTCTTTGAAATTATGCTCCATGACTTGTCACCATACAAGGACACCAGCTGAATAAGCTACACAGAGAAGAAAACATGGGTTAGACAGCTTTTGATGCTTTTAAAGGAATAGTTCATCCAAAAATGAAAACTCTGCCATTTACTCACTCTTCTGTTAAACACTAAAGAAGATTATTTAAAGAATGCTGTTTGCTGGCACACATTGACTTGCATAGTATTTTGTTCTATGCTGAAATTCAATCAGCAACCAGCATTCTTCAAATGATCTTCCTTTGTGTTCAACAAAAAAAGAAAGGTTTATAACCAGATGATGGAGGGTAAATGATGAGGAAAGGTTCATTTTTGGGTGAACTATCCCTTTAAGCTTTATTCGCTCCATTTATGTGACTTTCTGAACACTGATGTGCTTGTAAACTATGCTTGTCCAGCTCTAACACTTAATTTATTTATTCACCTTTTCATCTTCTTCCTTGGTCCAGGTTCCCTTAACAAGCTCTGGGTCTAAGACAACTGTGAATCTGTATTTACAGTCCTGTGCAGAGCGTCCCTGTCAATACACATCCACAAGTCCACATCAACAACAACGGGTATTGCAATGACAAAATCAATTTCATTGAAAATAAACAATAAAAAAAACAACAAGATAAATTTACATATTTTTCATATTAATATATATGATAAAAGCTCTAACATATATCCTGGAAAATACTTAGGAATGTCCAATATGACATCTGATAAAAATAACTTGATCAAAAAAGCCAGGGTGTATTTCATACAATTTATTATACGTCCATGTATCCTACTTACTTTAAAATACAAACTTTGATGATAGGTCTGATCTCTGAGCCAGGAATTTAGCATCGATTTCAATGTCTCAAATATATTCAACCACAAATATTCACACACTTCTTTTAGTATTTATAAATGAATACTTTAAAATCACTCACAGGTAGAGAGCATGCAATCAGTTCCCACTGTCTCCTTCCATACTTCCCCACCAGGGCTGCGAGACTTTCATCCTAAAAGGTAAGCCATGAAACAAAACATTATTTCATTTAAATATGAGCTTGTTTGTACACAAAGGCAGTATCTCAAGAGATCCTATTTGACCAAAGGGAGTATTATTATTTTTTTTATAAGTAATTAAAGTTGGCTTAATAACCAATATATATTTAAAATGTGACATTATCATCTTGGCAAATAACATTTAAATGACAGCACAAGAAAAAAAAAATTGTAGACTCATGAACTGAAAAAAAAATACTACTTAAAGAGAACACTGTATAAGTCTCATTTTACATGTTTCCTATTAAACAGTTGACATGAACCATTTTTTAATCCATTAAGCCAATTTCTTGTTCTGGTTGGGTCACTATTAGCTTAGCTTAGCATGACGAACAAGTTTTGATAATTTTCCTATTTAAAGATCGAGTTTTCATCTTATACGTCATCATATTACACAATGTAACCACAGAAAACTCGAGCTTTATATCAGGAAAAATATCAAATCTCTTTTTTAAATGAAACGCTAATGGTCAAATCCGATTCAGTTCATTATACTAAGCTACGATAAGAGTGACCCCGTCAGAACAAGACATTTTCTGAATGGATTCAAAAATGGTTCAAGTGAGATACTTGTAAAATGAGCATTTTACAAAAATGTAAATTAAATTCTGGTTAAGTTATTTCAAGTAAGATATATTTTAAGCAAGTAAATGATCATACTGATAGTAATAATTTAATAAGCTCACCTCTACTGATGTCCATTTGCTTTTTGGTCGCTCAGTATCCTCATCCATCTCAGACTCTAGATCAGTACCACACTTAGTTTTAAGACTTACTTTAGCCTCCATTATGCTGCAAACCCAGAGAGAG
>CAIGQZ010032598.1:3700360-3712706 GCA_903798205.1 Danio tinwini
TGTTTTCACCCGTCCCAACCAACGTCAAGTGCAAACCTACGCCCTTGGTTTACATATAGTTATATTTTATACTATATTGTGCAGCCTTAGTATGCGGGTAACAACCATAGACATTATAATATGTCTATGGATTCAACACAACTACATAGAATAAAGTAATGGACATTTTGTGTGCATGCGCACTTAAATGTGCATGACATTAGAAACATGAGCCGAGCGTTTTTGTTGTTGTTGTCGGCGTCGTCATTAGGATGCGCCACTTTTTAAAAACGCCGTCAAGCGTCCATTATTCCTCTTATCAGGTATTACAAGAAAATAATCATCAGATATAAGCAAGAACTGTAATGTGCACACATGCAGGAGATCTAACTACCAATTATTCCGGCAAATTTTGGTTGAAATGAACGATCCTTCAACAAAGCTGATGTCATTTAGTAGTCAATGTTCTAACGTTAACTTGAGTCAGTGATTTTAGGTCTGCATGCGGGTCGATTTCCTTGGTTAATCGCAGTTGTTTGTTTCCACCGCGCTGCATTATGGGACACAACTACGACCGTTAGCGAGTACCGCGTACTGCAATTATTAATAAAAAACGACGCAAGTTAACGTTACAGATGACAAACATCAAACTATATCAGTGATGAAACTGTTCTTAAACAACACAATAAAACAGCCAAAGTTAGTGCACTTCACAGACGACAGTGAGCGCTTTTTGACTGAACTCATGGTTAGCATTTTGGCTAAGTTTAAAGGAAAACTGACCACCAACTCACGACGTTAAACGTTACGCCAAGCTCTCGTTACTCAGTAGACATTTTTAGGTTTGTAACAACGAATAATTCAGAATCAATCGACAAGATCTTTTGTATAAAACTGAATCTGTCCACAGCACATCTCACACCAAAATATAACGAATATCTTCGACACGGCAGTTGGTTAAACGACAAAGGTTAGTCTGCTTTTGCTGACAAATGACTTAATCTGAGCAGTAATTTATGGATAGAGACACTTGGCGGCTAGTTGTTTTGATACAATGGAGAATATTGTAACAGTTCATGAAATATTTTAAACAGTTGCATTAACGTTACATTCTTACACAAACACTTACCCGTGCATGTCTTCAAAGTCGTCCAGAGGTTGCGACAATGTTACAGATAGTTCAGGAGGAAACCGCACTGTTTTAAACGTATGTTGTGGAGTGTTGTTATGTATAATCGTCCGCAGACTCTGTTTGTGTGTGTGGTTTTGTGCGCCTCACTTGTGTAACCTCCAACTGCTGCCCAGTGAGCCCGCGCGCTCAGCTTCTGTCTTCTAGTGCGTCACAACTGCGCTCCGCCTTGCGCAGGACAACCGTTCACAGCAGCACACACTTATTTGTGCGTATAAATGCGCAGCAGAAAACGTTCGCGAACTTTAAAGTTCGTTTTAATCAGTTCAAGTATTTTCCATGACAGAGCAGAGGATCTACATTAATGTTAAGTGAGTTCATCAACATTGGACGTGTTGGTTTATTCAAATAATAATGTATTGCCCTCGACAGAAATGTTTGTCAATACCATACACCCAGGCCCGGATTAAGAATTCAGAGGCCCCTGGGCACAATGTCTTGTAGGGCCCCCTACAAGGCCGCACCCCTGTTGAATAAAAAATAAGATTAATATAATATATTTTAAATAAAGTTTATCTATAATATTTTGCCCACATTTAAAAAAAATGACATAGTACATATATTTATAGTCAACAAATATTTACCTGATTTTAAAAGCATTTAAAGCACACTTTGATAAAAAAAAATACTAATATAACTAGTGAAAATTAATGGTCTTTAATATACTTGTTCCAAGTTCACTGAAGCTGTTCTAAAATATTTATATTTAAGGGTATTTTTACTGTAGAACTTCTACAAACTTATAATGCATATGATTTGGATGTAACACCTCTCCAATCCAGTTCTATGATACACCAGTCTTCCATAATACACACACTGATTAATGATTCCTGCTGTCTCCCTCGTGATGAAGAAGAGTAGGCAAAAAGCACTTGATTATAAAGCTGAAAGTATCCGAAATCACACACTGTACCAGTTCTCTCCTGTCTCTCTCCTCTTCAGGGGCTTTTTCTGTCTCTCTCTCTCCATGAGATCGGAGAATATGAGTGAAGCAGGGCGACTAACATTGTAAATACAGATTAATTATATTAAGACGTCGCTAACATTTAACACCAGGTGGAAAATAACTGTTTATAGAATATTTATTATTATTATTATCATTATTAAATACCTTGTGACTCATTTTATATACTTAATATACTTTATTAATTTTTTTAAACTAAAACATTTAATTTCTATTGAAAATAAATGTATTTTCAATCTGATATGTAATGAGGGAAAAAGAAGAACGTGTTCATCAGACGCTGGTTTCGAACCGGGTTCATGATCGATCGCCTCAAAACATGTTAACATGCACTTTACGAGCTACGCCATTCCCACCTGCTGTCTACTGCGCTCTTTAGTTATGTTGTCTCTGTTGTTCAAAGGGCACTGGCGGGAAGCACTCAACTAGCTTATTCCATCGAGGTGCGATATTTGCACTTAGCCTAAATAGACACTCCAAAATCAGCATCCCCCCCTCGCAGGGGCCCCAAGTGCGCACGGGCCCCTGGGCCTGTGCCCATAATGCCCATTGGTTAATCCGGCCCTGCATACACTGTAAAAATGCTGGGTTTCACACAATAGATTTTTGTTGAAGATGAAGATTAAACATTAAACAATTAAGTTGCCCCACAAAAAAAAAAACTTAAGATTGTGTTGTTTCAGCTTATTTTAAATAAGTAATTTGAACAAACAGCAATGTCTTTTTTTTGTAAAAGTTCACTATATACAGTAAATCAACTGACTATCGTATTAAACACTAGGTCTGATATATTTTTGTAAACAATTAGCTTCTGCTGAGTTACTTTATTAATTATTCATTACAGTAATGTATTTATGTGTTTAAGCTACTGTTTCTTTGCTTTGTTTGCTCATCATTTGTTTACTTATTTAATTAATTACTTTACCTTAATTTGTATTTAGTTGGTTTAATCCAGTTTTCATTTATTTATTTTAATAAAATTGTGGGGTGATATATCTCTATTAATATCTGCAGTGTTTTTTAATAAAAAAAAAAACTTTGTATATTTATACATTTGAAATGAAATCTGTTTGTATTTCTTTGTCCCCCAGTTTAAAACCCCAAGCCCATTCTTCCAGAGTGAGTAAAAGGGCTCGTAAAATCACTCTGGACGCCTCACACCCAGCACACTACCTGTTCGAACTGTTACCGTCTTGTCGGCGCTACAGATCACCAAGCACAAAAACAGCCAGACACAGGAAAAGTTTCTTTCCTCAGGCCATCTACCTCATGAACAGTTAAATATTCCCCTACTGTGCAATAAACGTGCAATACTTTCTCATACGCACTTGTACACAGCACCTTATAACCTGTATATTTACAACATATCTGTACATACAATTCAACATCCAGATGTTTTTTATGTTCTTTTTGACTGACTGCATCTCTGTTTAATGTTTAATGTTTATTGCCTTTTCTTTTCTTGTATTTAATTTTGTGTTGTCACTCGTCACTTTATGTACACTGAAAGCTTCTGTTGCCAAAACAAATTCCTTGTGTGTGTGAAGCACACTTGGCAATAAAACTGATTCTGATTCTGATTCATACAGTTATTCAAGTTAATGTAAGCTTTATTTGCTGCTTGAACCTAAAGTTTTATGAGCAATTCCATGCAAATGTCAACCTTGCCATGAATAAAAAAATTAAGTTTTGACCAAAATACGGAAACTGTTTCTATGTTTTTTGTGTAAGCAAGTATATTACAGTACTTTAGAAATACTCAAAAATGTATCTGCCAATGTTTGAAACTATAATATTTGATTTACCAAAGTCACACAAGTGGCAATTTCACATCTGTCCCATCCATAACGGATAGGTGTCATATCTATAACCAAACTTTTTCCTCATAAGTTCAAAAATTTTAAATAAAATAACATCAATCATGTTTGTTTTATAGTGAGCTAACTCTTATCCTTTTGATTAGCATTATTGCTTTTGGGTTGTGCAGTTTAATTCACAGAATTTCTACAAAGTATGTTGCTTACTGTAACTTCACTGGCTTCCTGTTAAGTCACGTATTGATTTTAAGACTCTGATTTTAACATATAAAACAGTGCATGGGCTAGCACCTGACTACATTTGTGACCTGATAACTCTGGCCACTCCCACTCGCAGTCTTCGTTCTTCATCTGGACTTTTGCCATTTCAGCCACGCTGCAAACTAAAGACTATGGGTGGTCTTGCTTTTTCGTACAGTGCATCTAAGCTATGGAATAGCCAACCCATCAGCATTAGGAACGCCGCTTCTCTGGACTGTTTTAAGAAACTTCTCAAGACTCATCTTTTTACCATTGCTTTTAACTTAGATTCATTATTTTTGTTAATTTAATCATCCAGTTGTATTGAATCGTTTAGATTTTATTGCAGTCTTTATTGTTCTGCTTTGTTTGCCTTGTAGCGCTTTGGGTCTGAGAAAAGCGCACTATAAATAAAATGTATTATTATTATTATTATTATTATTATTAAACTCACAGACTTTTTTTGTCACATCCATACCGCATGTTTATTTTCCTCATTTAAAGTACAAAACATAGTTACACATTGATATTTTTTCTGATCCCATAACTCTGTGGTGAGTAGTTTTGGAAAATATAAACAGAAGTGTCAATATAATGTTAACATATACTTTCTATGTGAATTTATGTTTTGAATTTTTACTGCAAATGCCACATCCATAACGCTGGAATTGCTCTTATGTGTGTTTTAGCAAACTTGTATTCATTTGTACTCTAGATGGCGCTGAACGTTTGTTTTCCCTTTTTACAGTCTATGGTTTTCCTACATAATTCAAAAATTTGGAGATATATCAGCAGCTGGGGGCTCAGTGGTTAGCACTGTCACCTCACAGCAAGAAGGTTGCTAGTTCGAGACCCGTCTTGGCCAGTTGGCATTTCTGTGTGGAGTTTGCATGTTCTCCCCATGTTGGCATGGGTTTCCTCCGGGTGCTCCGGTTTCCTTCACAGTCCGAACACATGTGCTATAGGTGAATTGAATAAGCTAAATTGGCCGTGTGTGAATGCAAGAGTGTATGGGTGTTTCCCAGTACTGGATTGCAGCTGGAAGGGCATCCACTGCGTAAAACATGTGCTGGATAAATTGGCGGTTCATTCCGCTGCGGCGACCCCTGATTAATTAAGGGACTAAGCCAAAGGAAAATGAATGAATGAATATCTGCAGCTGGATATTACTGGGTTTTAGCTATTTAACCCTTTGTGAGAGTGGCAAAGCATCTATAATGCATGTAAAAAAATAATTCTAGCAATCTTAAAGTCAAAATCTTAATTTAAATCAGAATAATACATCAACTGGTTCCAGTTTGTGTCTATAGTCAGACTGTCTCATGAACCGTTCATTTTAAAACAGCTTATTGTATTTAATTACTGCCAGTTGTCATTAGAGCATTGTATGATCTTATTAAAATCAAAAGTGTGAGACTGTAATCCCATAGAAATCTGATACACGGAAATATACATAATTTACATATATGACAAACAAGTTCATATTTGCATTTTACATATATAAAACACATGCTATATGTGAAACATATTGCAAAAATGGCTATGTTAAATATAAATTCAAATATATATATACATATTGAGATCATATATGTTCAAATATCTTTCATTCATTCATTTTCTTTTCAGCTTAGTCCCTTTATTAATCTGGGGTCGCCACAGTGGAATGAACCGCCAACTTAGCCAGCGGATGTCCTTCCAGCTGCAACCCATCACTGGGAAACATCCTACACACTCATACACTACGGCCTATTTAGCTTACCCAACTCACCTACAGCACATGTCTTTGGGGGAAACCGAAGCACCCAGAGGAAACCAATGCAATCACGGGGAGAACATGCAAACTCCACACAGAATTGCCAACTGACCCAGCGGAGGCTCGAACCAGCGACCTTCTTGCTGTGAGGCGATCACTGCGCCACTGTGCTGCCCCTATTGAGATCAAATATGTTCAAATATAATTCATTCATTTATTAATTTTTCTTCGGCTTAGTCTCTATTTTAGAGGTCACCACAGCGGAATGAACCGCCAACTATTCCAGTATATGTTTTACACAGCGGATGTAAATGTTCAAATATCAATATCTTAATATTTATATATGAAGACATACAATTAAAGCGAATATATTTGAACACATATGTACGTATTTGTATTTCTAATGATTATGTATACACACCATTTCTTTATTAATTTGAAATACAATGCATATATGATGCATATTTTATATATTTGAAATCCAAAACTATCTTGTATGTCACGTATCAGATTTCTACATGTGATTCCTTGTCTGAAATCTTTACTCCTGTGTCAAACGGAAACAAAAAGTGCCACATGCAGTGGAAAATGAAGCACATTTTTTTCCCACAGTGAATTATTTCAGACATTTCACACACATTAACCTTTTTCACAGATTTTATTCAACATTTAACAAAAATATGTAACATTATATTAGCAGAATGTCTCTATCATGAGGAAAAAAATAAAAGTGTAATGCCTTTTTTCAATGCAGTTACACTTCTCAAGACTTACTGTAAGTATTAATACATCATTTCATATTAAGGCACAGTCATATAACGTTCACATTTATAGATCATATATAATGTAGATTTGATTAGCTACATTCAGCAATGCTGTGATTTGTCCACGCTCATTTCAGAAATCAGATAAAGCGCACTGGATGCGGATGTGGCCTGAGGCACGTAGATCAGATCCACAGAGACCAGCAAGATTAGAAATCAACAAATTTTGCCATTAGCTGCTTTTCCAGTGGTGCAATCAACAAATATATGCTCCAAATATATGTCTCCTGCATTGTCCTTACACAATGAAACATGTGCATCCGGAAAGTATTCTTAGCCCTTCACTTTTTCCACAAATTTTTTATGTTATAGCCTTATTCCAAAATGGATTAAATTCATTTATTTCCTCAAAATTCTACACACAATACCCCGTAATGACAATGTGAATTTTTTTTTTAATTGTTGCAAATTTATTAAAAATAAAAAACCTGAAAAATCCCATGTACATCAGTATTCACAGCCTTTGCTCAATACTTTGTTGATGCACCTTTAGCAGCGATTACAGCCTCAAGTGTTTTTGAATATGATGCCACAAGCTTGGCACACCTGTCTTTGGGAATTTTTGCACATTCCTCTTTGCAGTACCTCTCGAGCTCTATCAGGTTGGATGGGAAGCGACAATGTACAGCCATTTTTAGATCTCTCCAGAGATGTTCAATAGGATTTAGGTCTGGGCTCTGGCTGGGCCACTCAAGGACATTCACCGAGTTGTTGTGAAGCCACTCCATTGATATTTTGGCGGTGTGCTTTGGGTCATTGTCCTGCTGGAAGATGAACCGTCGCCTCAGTCTGAGGTCAAGAGCACTCTGAAGCAGGTTTTTGTTCAGGATGTCTCTGTACATTGCTGCATTCATCTTTCCCTCTATCCGGACTAGTCTTCCAGTTCCTGCTGCTTGGTATGGTATGGGTGGTGTTAGCCTGGTGATGAGCGGTGCCTGGTTTTCTCCAAACGTAACGCCTGGCATTCAGTCCAAAGAGTTCAATTTTAGTCTCATCAGACCAGAGAATTTAGTTTCTTATGGTCTGAGAGTCCTTCAGATGCCTTTTGGCAAATTCCAGGCAGGGACTGGCTTCCATCTGGCCACTCTACCATACAGGCCTGATTGGTGGATTGCTGCACAGATGGTTGTCCTTCTGTAAGGTTCTCCTCTCTCCATATAAGAACGTTGGAGCTCAGACAGAGTGACCATCAGGTTGTTGATCACCTCCCTGAGTAAGGCCCTTCTCCCCCAAACACTCAGCTTAGATGGCCGGCCAGCTCTAGGAAGAGTTTTGGTGGTTCCAAACATCTTCCACTTACGCATGATGGAGGCCACTGTGCTCATTGAAACTTTCGGAGCAGCAGAAATATTTCTGTAACCTTCCCCAGCATTGTGCCTTGAGACAATCCTGTCTTTGAGGTCTACAGACAATTCCTTTGTCTTCATGCTTGGTTTGTGCTTTGACATGCACTGTCAACCCTAGGACCTTATATAGACAGGTGTATGCCTTTTCAAATCATGTCCAATCAACTGAATTGACCACAGGTGAACTCCAATGAAGCTGCTGAAACATCTCAAGAATGATCAGTGGAAACAGAATGGACCTGAGCTCAATTTAGAGCTTCACGGCAAAGGCTGTAAATACTGATGTACATGTGATTTGTGATTGATCACATTGCCATTATGGGGTATTGTGTGTGTAATTTTGAGGAAATAAATTAATTTAATCCATTATGGAATAAGGTTGTAACATAAAAAAATGTGGAAAAAGTAAAGCGCTATGAATACTTTCCGCATGCACTGTATACAAACATAAACTCTACCAAATATCAAATGTTTGGAATCAGTATATTTTTTTTAGGTTTTAAAAGAAGGCAATTTTGCTCACTAAGGCTGAATTTAGTTAATGAAAAATATTGTTAAATTGTGAAATATTATTATGGTTGAAAAGGTTGCTTTATGTCATTCAAATGGAACAACTACATCTTGAAATTTCACCACATGGAAAACTTCTTAAGACTCTTGGGAATCTAGCGTTTTAAATTTGTAAATTCTCATCTTTATTTCTAACCTATATATTCATGTCACTGGCTTAGTAAAAATGTACGTATTATCATCTCTTGTTTATGTTTTGTATGTTGTGTATATATATTTATATATATATATATATATATTTGGTAACAGAGACGATCCCTCTTTTTTTTCTGAGGGTGGGGGTTGGGGTTATTGTCAATTATTGTGTACTATTTTGTCTTCTCTTTATTGGTTTTGTTAAATATCTTATAAATGTTAAATAAAATATTATAAATAAATGGTAAAATATTATTACAGTTTTAAATACCTTGTATTGAATGCAGTAGTCTTAAATGTAATTTAATCATGCAAGTTAAAGCTGAATTTTTTCATCATTACTTTAGTTTTTAGTGTCACCCCGTAATCCTTCAGAAATCACTGTAATATGATGATTTGCTGTTTTATTTTGATCTGTTTTTATTGATATAAAATCACTAATAATGATTCTTACAATTATTTGTGCTGAAATTTTTTTTGTTGGTCTTGCTTCATAGTGTCATAGAAACTGTGATGCATTTTTCACATAATATTTTACTAAATATTTTTCAAGACACTTCTATACAGCTTAAAGTGACATTTAAAGGCTTAACTAGGTTAATTAGGTTAACTAGGCAGGGTAATTAGGCAAGTTATTGTATAACGATGGTTTGTTCTGTAGACTAGCGGAAAAAAAATAGCTTAAAAGGGCTGATATTTTTTACCTTAAAATGGTTCTTAAAAAATTCAAAACTGCTTTTGTTCTAGCTGAAATAAAACAAATAAGACTTTTTCAGAAAGATAAAATATTATCAGACATACTGTGAAAATTTCCTTGCTCTGTTAAACAGCATTTGGGAAATATTTAAAAAAGAAAGAAAAAATCAAAGGGGGGCTAATAATTCTGACTTCAACTGTTAGTAAAACTGTTTGCATGTTTTTCTCACAAGTTATCCATCATCCTGATGTATTTGTTAAAGGAGAAAAGCTCAGGGTAGTCTCTGATTTTAAATATTAAGGTCTAATTTTAGATTCACAATTGACATTTCGAAAGCATGCCAAGAAGGTCATTAAAAATGATTTAATCTGGCCAGCTTCAGGCATATACAACCTTACTTGACTAATGAAGCAGCAAAACTTTTTAAGCACTCCATGATTTTTCCTCATATTACATATTGTCTTACTAGTTGGTCACACGCTAATTTTAAAATCAGTTGAATCGCTTTATAAACAGACACTTAAAGTACTTGATCAGAAATCTATTAGGTATCATCATTGTAATATAATACAAAAACATTATCTATTGAGCTTTGATAACATAAAAGATTTGGCTGACGCTTGTATGATTTTTAAAATTTTAAATGGATTTGCTTCACCTCCATTATGTGAGTTGGTGACACACAAGAAAACTAATGGTCAAGCAACACGATTCAACACGATACAACTTTTGCACGGCCAGTCTTCTCAGTTAAAGCCAATCATTTCTGGAACACACTTGCTAATGATTTAAGGAGTATTATAAATTATTCAGTCAAATTATTCATTAAGCAAATCAAGTTTGTAATCATGTGTAATTCTTTTCTCTAACTTTTATGAAACTCTTATTATATGTTTTATGCTTTTGTTGTATGTACTGTAACTTTACTGTTATTGTATGTGTGATTTTAGGCTGCTTTTTAAAATCTGGCAGGGGGTAACAGATGAAAATTAGCCCCCGTAGATAACTCTGGCTTATTTACAGTTTTACTGTTGATTAATGAGCATTGTCCCTATTAAAATAACAGGGACAATGCATTAATAAAAAAATATAATAATACATAGAGGAATAAGATTGTAAAATAAAAGAAAATCCACAGCTTATTTTAAGGTTTTTGTAGCGTAATATACAACACCAAACGCAGCCAATATATCATTTTAAACTATTAAAAATGTTAATAAAAGTCACTTTTTCAAAAATTTTGAAGGTTAAAAAATATTGGAAGAAAAATTAAGAATAATGCAATTCAACAGCAGAAATAAACAGGGAAAAATTGAAATATGAATCACAAAATACAAAAAACTGCTAATACATATTTTTTAGTGTGTGTTTTACGGATGCATAAAGAATACGGCCTCTCAGAGCTCTTCTGGTGTTTCTGCTTCACAGTTCTTGTTTTTGTGTGTGTGTGTGTGTGTGTGTGTGTCTGTGTGTGTGTGTGTGTGTGTGTGTGTGTGTGTGTGTGTGTGTGTTTTGTTGCATTGCATGTTGTTTTATGTCCAGAAACCTCCATCTGCTCTCAGAGAAAGCCATCCTCTCCAGAGATATAGGAAAAGCCGGTGAAGGCGTTGGAGCTGCTAGTGGCCAGGCTGGGCGTGGGGTCTGGCGTGCGGCCCACTGAGTGTGGCACCATCTCTCTGGTGAACTCTGGGTCAATGTGCTGGAGGTCTGCCGGGCCTCTCTGGAGAAACAACACACACACTTATTACACAAACTGCTGTTTTTTAAGATTGAAGTTTTTCTCCAAAGGAGCACACGCGCTTTAAACCTCAAAAATACAGTGCTTTGAAGCCCATATTAAAGCTATAGGGTTGTCTTTTATTGATGTCTGAATGCCAGATATACACTTGAGGGAAAAGTTATTCACCTTCCCATGAAATACTTATTCTATTTCAGATATTTATCAAGTGATATTTAATGGAGCAAGGACATTTTCACAGTATTTCGGATAATATTTTTTCTTCTTATTTATTTTATTTTGGCTAGAAGAAAAGCAGTTTTAATTTGTTTTAAACAATTTAAGCTCATTATTATTAGCCCCCTTAAGCATTTGTTTTAATTGTCTACAGAATATAGGAACTTTGGGCGACGTGGTGGCTAAGTAGGTAGTGCTGTCGCCTCACGGTAAGAAGGTTGCTGGTTCGAGCCTCAGCTGGGTCAGTTGGCATTTCTGTGTGGAGTTCCCGCAAGTTTCCTCCGAGTGCTCCGGTTTCCCCCACAAGTCCAAAGACATGTGGTACAGGTGAATAGGGTAAGCTAAATTGTCCATAGTGTATGAGTGTTTCCCAGTGATGGGTTGCAGCTGAAAGCTGCACAAAAAACATGTGCTGAATAAGTTGGCGGTTCATTCCACTGTGGCAACCTCAGATTAATAAAGGTACTAATCCAAAAAGAAAATGAATGAATACAGGAATTGTACATCACTAAGTAGTTTGAATAATGTGCACTTTTACTTGAGTACATTTTAAGTGCTGTATCTGTACTTTTGCTGCGCTATTTTCCTTCAAACTGCAGTCACTGAGTTATATGTTTATTTATTCTAGTCCACTGTGATTGAAGTAGATTAATCTGTTCTGTGATTAATCAAATTGTGCATAGAAAAATTACATCAGTCAGACTGACCTCAAGACCCGACACTATAAATGCAGCAAACATACAGTGTGAAGCATTAAAAGTGTCTAAGATCAGGGGTCGGGAACCTTTTTTTAGCAAAGAGCCATTCTGATTTTTTTTAGCAAATGCATCCATAAGCTATTTGGATGTATATATATATATATACATATATACATATAT
>CAIGQZ010032598.1:3720996-3734076 GCA_903798205.1 Danio tinwini
GATTGCTATATGGCGAATAAAGCCCGCCTTCTAGTACAGGAGCCAATCAGCGATCGATGTAGATTCACAATTCTTCGGGGGAGGGGCTTAGACCAGACATGAGTTTCTGCAGATTTTGTGTGATACGAACATTTAGAAATGAAACTAAAGAGACAGTTGTTGTTTCATTTTATTGGTTATTCGTAATATGTAATGTAATCGTAATCTTGGCAAGTAGTTTTGGAGAAGTTGATGTTTTTTCCATTCAAACAGAATGCCTGAGCATACTGCCCATGAGGCGTTTCAAAAATGGCCGCCGAGTGAAATGACTTGCCTTAAAGGGACTTTGACTGAGTCCGAAACCGCCTACTACTCAGTAGGTACTGCATTTGAATTTAAACAAATTACTCGGCCGTTAGAAAAGTACGTTCTGTACAGTATGAATGAAGTATGTATGAAATTCGGACGTACTACATCCACCATTCTGTCATGGTCACATGACCTACCTGCGTCAGTTGCATCTCTTCACTCCCAGTCATGAATTCTCTCATGGGGAATTATGGAATCTCGCCGGAAATAGTAAGTCATCAGGGTAATTCTCGCATACTGATTTTCAAATTCTATGAATTCGGACATACTACTCGGCTCGCATACTGATTAATATTTACTATACTACTATAACTATAATTAACTACTATAAATACTATACTATATACTATACTATATAGTATGGAAGTATGCAATTTTGGATGCAGCCACAGACTACATTCATATATTATGCTGTTGAGTGTGTACAGTAAGTGCGTAAGTACATAGTGCATAGGTGCATAGTGTAGTGTGCCATTTGGGACACAGCTATTAACTTAAAGACTCCCACTATACCTATTTTTGACCATCTCTGCCTCCTGAATCACACATTCAATTTAAATGATCAGAAAATAGTTAAGTATAAATGTGTTTATTTTACAATCTATATAAACATTTGCATAAAACATGTATTTTCTGTATGTCTTTATTTTTTTCAGCATTATGTATGCATTATATAATATATAATTATGCATTATAGTCTGTCTTAATATTTTGGTCAACTCTGTTACATCGATTATAAAATGGCAGAACAGTCTGTAAATCCCTGATTGGAAAAGCATGTAACTTGCTCCAAGTTTTAAATTGTATTGATCTGTATTATTATTTTATTGACTTGATTATTATTTGTGCTCTGTTCTATAAATGTAGATGAAAGTTGTTAATGGAAATTTGCCTTATTGTAATTGTGTTATAATGCAATAAAAAATAAATAAATCAAAAACTGCAAGTGATGTCACTTTCTCTAGCAGAAAACTCTATTGAGGCCTTGTGTCTTTATTCTTATTTATTTGTACAGAATGTTTAGGAGACACCAATAGTGGATTAATAATGTCAACTCTGTTACTGTGCCATTTCACCGAATATCATTTACTTTTCATAAGTGAAGTTTATTAGTAAACAAATTTCGAGAGGATCACGTGCTTATGATTGCTTGCAGCATTATTCAATTTATGATTCACCAATCAGACGATTCCTAAGCCACTATAAACACCCTAGGTTTCATATTACAGCCATCTTCGTTTTGAAGAATCCCCCTTCCACCCCTACTCCTCCTCCTTTCCTAAATGGGTGGTACGGTGGCCCAGTGGTTAGCACTGTTGCCTCACAGCAAGAACGTCACTGGTTCTAGTCCTTACCAAGCCAGCCAACGTTTATGTGTGGCTTAACACATTCTCCCCATGCTCACGTGGGTTTCCCCCGGGTTCCCACTGTCCAAAAACATGCAACTTAAGTTAATTGACTAATCCAAATCGGCAGCATAAACATGCTCCTAGTAAGAAATTATCTTTTATAAGCAATCACTATCTGTTCATTAGCTACTACAGCAGGGGAGTTTTCGAGATCTACCTGAGCTCAAACTCCCCTCTCGCCTTGCAAACGGGAGGGAGCCCCGGGCTCGAGGATTTAATGAGCTCAGGGCTCTCTCCTGGGACAGCATGCCAAACAAGCTTTATAATCAATCATCAGCTAAGTGTGAACTCTTGAAACTATATTTTGATGAAAATGCATAAAATTGTGTTTTCGACATGCTGTGTGGTGTCTGGTTTGAGGTTAGCATCTTGAGCTTAAGCACAAAATGGTGAAAAATGTCAACTCTGTTACTGTCAAATCTGAAAAATAGGTATAGTAAAAGTCTTGAATTGAATTATTAGAGGCTTAAAAGATTACAACAGTTAGTTAAACATTAAGTTAAACAACAATTATTAACATAATCAAAGTTCCCCATCACATATAAACATTTTGCATTAGTTTACATCAGGGGTCACCAATCTCGGTCCTGGAGGGCCGGTGTCCCTGCAGGGTTTAGCTCCAACTTGCCTCAACACACCTGCCTGGATGTTTCAAGTATACCTAGTAAGACCTTGATTAGCTTGTTCAGGTGTGTTTGATTAGGGTTGGAGCGAAAATCTCCAGGACACCGGCCCTCCAGGAACAAGTTTGGTGACCCCTGGTTTACACTATATGGATTCAGTTTACTTTAAATGATACAGTTGTTTTATATTGATTCCAGTTCAAGGGAAATGAGTGGGAAATACTTGAAAGGTGCCTGGAATAAGTTACACAATTAAACAAAGCAAATAAAACTGTTTCTTTGGCTCTGTATAGTATATTAATGAAAGCTATATAAAATTCTGATAGCAGATGCCAAGCAACAGTCACAGGTGTATGTTTGTAACAGCTTTGAACATGGCTCAACCAATCAGAATCAAGGACCTGAATCTATTCCATTTAATAAAAATAAAACATCCAATCAACAACTAGCAGCCTATTGGTCACATGGTTAAGTTTAAAATGGCCTATAATTCATAAATTGACAAAATATTGGTGTTTCATCAGACTCTTGAGTGGCAAAAACTGTGTTGTGAATTTGCAAACCAACACATTTTTAGTTGTAATTTTCAGTTTTTTGTTTTTTTTTAACTGTAATTTATTAGTGAATGTTGTATGCACAAGAGATGTTTTGTTTTTTCCCTCATACCTCTCCACCATTGACATAATCCAGGACAAAATAAAGCTTCTCAGAGGTCTGGAAGGAGTAGTGCAGCCCGACCAGAAAAGGGTGTTTGAGACTCTTGAGCAGCACGTTCCTCTCTGCCATTATATTCTTTTGCTGCGGGACACAAGGCAGCATTGAGCGAGGTACACAAGAGAAGGCAGATATGAGCTGACATCATCAGGACAGAACAGGACAATAATGACCATACAGGAGGAGCTTTCAGTGAGGAAACCATGAATCCTGCCAGCATCTTGTACAGCACTAAAATATGATGCATTTGTTGGGTAGGGCTGCACAATATATCGTTTCAACATCGATATCGCAATGTGCACATTTGCAATAGATGAGTATGAATTATACTTGAACAGGAGTCACAGAACACTTGATTTATAGAGTCACTGCAAAGTTTAACCATAATAGAATGAAAATATGATGTTTTTCAGGCCTGCGATTGTAAGCATTTTATGAGATTAAATCATTTGCACACAATAAATTGGGAAGTTTGGAGGTGTAACAATGATTAATTGTATTTAATTATTTTTACAATGAAGACTATACCATGTTATTTTACATTTGGACTGCAATAAATGCTTTTCTTGCTTACAATGTTTTACTTATTTCTAGTCTAAATTTCAAATTTGAAAACAATATATTTTACTTACTCCATTGGCATATTATTTAGCTGGTTTTTAAGAGAAAACAACCTCATTTCTGAAAGCAAAACAATACTTTTACTTGTCTAGAAAATGTTTTTTGATTTAAGAATTTTCTGCATTGTGATCATTCAATTCCTGAACCTGAATACTGCTAGACTCCCAAGAGAAACATTAAATAGAGCGATTCAAACCATCTGGTGAAATTGTGTTCATATCGCAATATACAGTTGAAGTCAGAATTATTAGCCCCCCTGAATTATTAGACCCCCTGTTCATGTTTTTTTCCAAATTTCTGTTTAAAGGAGAGATTTTTTCAACACATTTCTAAACAAAATAGTTTTAATAACTCATTTCTAATACCTGATTTATTTTATCTTTGACATGATGATAGTAAATAATATTTGACTAGATATTTTTCAAGACACTTCTATACAGCTTAAAGTGACATTTAAAAGCTTAATTAGGTTAACTAGGCAGGTTAGGGTAATTAGGCAAGTTGTTGTATAACGATGGTTTGTTCTGTAGACTATAGAAAAAAATAGCTTAAAGGGGCTAATAATTTTGACCTTAAAATAGATTTAAAAAAATTAAAACTGCTTTTATTCTAGCCGAAATAAAACAAATAAGACTTTCTCCAGAAAAAAATAATATTATCAGACATACTGTGAAAATTTCCTTGCTCTGTTAAACAGCGTTTGGGAAATATTTAAAAAAGAAAAAAAATTCAATGGGGGGAATAATTCTGACTTCAACTGTACATTGCAGAAAAATAAAATATTGCAATATCAAGTTTGTCCAATATCGTGCAGCATTAATTCTGGGAATATTTTCATGAAATTAATTTGAAAATTGAAATATTTCAAAATTGAAACAAAAGTTATTAGTTACTTTACTTAAAAAAGTGAGTAAACCCATTGCCTTAAAGCTTTAACGCAGGGGTCACCAATCTCGGTCCTAGAGGGCCGGCGTCCCTGCAGGGTTTAGCTCCAACTTGCCTCAACACACCAGTCTGGATGTTTCAAGTACACCTAAGACCTTGATTAGCTTGTTTAGGTTTGTTTGATTAGGGTTGGAGCTAAAAATCTGCAGGACACCGGCCCTCCAGGAACAAGTTTGGTGACCCCTGCTTTAAAGCAACAGTTCACCCAAAAATTTGACTCATGTCGTCATTTACTATTTTTTACCTGTTTTAAACCTTTATGAGTTTCTTTATTCTGTTGAACACAAAAGAAGATATTTTGAAGTAGGGCTGCATGATATATCATTTCAGCATCGATATGTGATCATTCACAATAGTCACATCGCAGGATATATATGCAATGTTGAGTTGATGCATGTGGTTTTGAAGCAGATGATTGTATAATGACCTTTAAAAAATTCAGGCATAAGAAATTGTACCATTTGTGACTAAATGCGATTCAGTTACTGTTCTTGAATACTATTAAGACTCGGAAAACGATAAAACACCTTTTCAATTGTACCTTTTTCTTGGTTGTATTTGAGCAATTCCAGCGTTAAGGATGTGACATTTGCAGTAAAATCTCAAAATATAAATTGACAGAGGAAGTATGAGTTAACATCATATTGAATCATCGGTTTATATTTTCCCAAATCACTAACCACAGAGTTATGGGATTAGAAAAATATCAATCTGTAAACATTTTTTATATTTCAAATTAAGAAAATAAAGATGCGTTATGGATGTGACAAAAAAGTTTACAGTATACAACATGCTGTGTAGAAATTCTGTGAATTAAACTGCACAACACAAAAGAAACTATGCTAATCAAAAGGATAAGAGTCGTCTCACTATAAAACAAACATGATTGATTTTATTTGATTTAAAATTTTTGCATTTATGAGAAAAAGCTTGGTTATGGATGTGACATTTCTCCGTTATGGACGTGACAGATGTGAAATTGCCACTTGTGTGACTTTGGTAAATCAAATATAATAGTTTGAAAACATTGACAGAGAAATTTTTGAGTATTTTTAAAGCACTGTAAAATACAAGCCTACAAAAAAAAACGCAGAAACGGTTTCGCTATTTTGGCGAAAACTGAATTTTTTTTCATGGCAAGGTTGACATTTGCATGGATTTGCCCTTTTATAGATTGTTGTGCATGAAAATACTCACAACACATGCAAATACAGAAATGCACTGCAAATAGCACAAAAAAAATCAAAAATGGGTTGGGGGACCCCAAAAAGTTTATAGATTGTTTATTAGAGTTTATTAAGTTCATTCATTTTCTTTTCGGCTTAGTCCCTTTATTAATCCGGGGTTGCCACAGCGGAACGATTCGCCAACTTACCCAGCACATGTTTTACTCAGCGGATGCCCTTCCAGCTGCAACCCATCTCTGGGAAACATCCATACACACTCATACACTACGGATAATTTAGCCTACCCAATTCACCTGTACCGCATGCCTTTGGACTGTGGGGGAAACCGGAGCACCCGGAGGAAACCCATGCGAACGCAGGGAGAACATGCAAACTCCACACAGAAACGCCAACTGACCCAGCTGAGGCTCGAACCAGCGACCTTCTTGCTGTGAGGTGACAGCACTACCTACTGCGCCCCTGCGTCGCCCAGATATTAAGTTATCTGGTGAAATTGTATTCATATCACAATATATATTGCAATATAAAAATATATTGCAATGCTAGATTTTTCTAAACATCGTGTAGCCCTATTTTGAAGAATGTTGGAAACATTCAAACATATTTCTGCAAGTGTTTAACCTATTTCGAGGTAGGAACGAACTATATTTTTTAGTGTAACTGTGATTTTATTTTAAATATATCTCATTATTTTTGAGTGCTGGTTGAGACAAAGACAATTTTCCACTCAGGTGAACTGTCTCTTTAAAAAAGTGAGTAAACCTGTTGTAAGTAAAATATTTTTTTAAATTATGCACATAGTTCATTTACTTGATCATTTTAAGCCAACATATTTACTCATAGGATATTTACAACACATTTTTTTGTTAAAGTTAACTAATCACTTTTTGCAGTGTAAATATTGCTTGCAGCAACAACGACTGTAATAAATTAAAAGCCAGCAAATCATGTAACTAAATGCCAGGGTGCAAAGGACAGCGTGAACGTTTGATTAGATTAGATTCTGTCATTGTCATCATCATTTTGATCTTTTATATCTAACACTATCCCAACACCTTTGCTCAAACAACCTTTTAATAACACGCGCAAAACGTTAGCACATGACATTTATAATAATTCTATAATTTTTTTTCATAATGCTTCTGATTCCTTGTTTCATTCATAAGTAAAGTTTCCATAATGTTTGCAATTTTAAAAAGAACAGTACATAATGATTGGCTAGACATGGGATGATGACGGTATTCGAGTATATCGCAGTTTGGAAAAGTCAAGGTTTTAAAACCGCCAAAATTTTCTGTAATACCGTTCCTAAGGTATGTGTAAGATTTTTTTATTTACATTTTTTGTTAGTTTCTTTAGGACAACAGTATCTTCAGTAGAAAAATATCCAAAGATGCCGTCTTAAACTGTAAAGAAATCTGTGTTTTTGAAGCTAATGAACACTGCAGAAGTCAACGATTCATTTGAATTATTCAACCTGACATGTTTAATGTTCCAAAATATTATAAATCTTACAAAAGATACTATATTTTTTTTCACAGGGAAAAAAAGTTTTAGTTTTTTACCCAGACATTTAAAAAAGAACTTATTTTAGAGCAGTAACCACAATACTGTGATACCATGAAACCGTGATATTTTTATTTAAGGTTATCATACCGTCAGAATGTTAAACCGGCCCATGCTTAGATTGGGACCAAACATTGGGTTAAATCAACCCAGTAATTTTAATAAAGTGTAAACTGTGCAGAATTCTGCAGATGCATTATCCTGAAGTACTTTAATAACAAATTAATGTACTGATGTCTTTAGTCAAAAGAGTTTTTACTTTGCTATGTACTTATATACAGTATATTAATATGTTAATATACATGTTACTTTTATATGTTAATATACCTGTATTTAAATAAACCTGTAATTAATTAACTAATAAAAGGTACGCCATCATTTATTCTCCCTCATGTGGTTTGTAACACAAAAGAAGATATTTTGAAGGAAGCTGGAAAACCTGTAACTATTGACGTCCATAGTAGGAAAATAATTACCATGGAAGTCAATGGTTACAGGTCTCCAGCATTCCCAACAAAATATCTTCCTTTTGTGTTTAACAGAAGAAAGAAACACAAATAGGTTTTGAACAAGTGGAGGATGAGAAAACGATGATAGAATTGTATTTTTAGGTGAATCGTACCTTAATATTTCATATTATTTTCAAGAACATTCAGTTTTAACGCTTTTTTTATAACTCAGAGGTTACTTGCTCAAGGTTTAGTTGTATGAGAAAAACAAGCCAGATGAAACAAATAAACACCAACCTCTTTTTTCTTCAATATAACCTTCTTCTGCAAAACTTTGACTGCGTAGAATTTTCCATCTGCTTTCAGTTTTGCTAAGAGCACCTGCAAACCAATGTGATAGTTCAGATATTGTGTTGAATTTAATGCCATTTGTGTATTTTTGGGGTATTACTTTATTTTTGATAGTCCCTTTACATATTCTTTTCTTGGAAAAAAAATACATTGAAACTACAAGCCCTCTAATTCTAATTAGAGAGTATCAGTAGACTGTTAGGGTTAGGGTAAGTTGACTGATCAGCATAAATTGTTACACCCCTCACAGATCTCTCTTTTAAAATTTATATGTCTTATAGAATACTTTACAATAATATATTTGTGCACATACAGTTGAAGTCAGAATTATTTAACCACATGTGATTTTTTTTTTTCTTTTGTAAATATTTCCCAAATGCTGTTTAACAGAGCAAGGAAATTTTCACAGTATGTCTGATAATAGTTTTTCTTCTAGAGAAAGTCTTATTTGTTTTATTTCGGCTAGAATAAAAGCAGTTTTTTTTTTAAAATCCATTTTAAGGTCAATATTATTAGCCCCTTGTATATTTGTTTTCGATAGTCTACAGAACAAACCATCGTTATACAATAACTTGCCTAATTACCCTAACCTGCCTATCTAATTAACCTGGCTAAGCATTTAAATGTCACTTTAAGCTGTATAGACGTCTCTTGAAAAATATCTAGTCAAATATTATTTACTGTCATCATGACAAAGATAAAATAAATCAGTTAGAAATGACTTATTAAAATCATGTTTAGAAATGTGTTGAAAAAAAATCCTCTCTCAATTAAACATCAATTGGGGAAAAAATAAATTGGGGCTAATAATTCGGGGGTGGGGGGGTAATTCTGACTTCAATTGTACATTGAAATAGTCAGTATTAAAGTCGAAACTGAAGCTAATCTAACAAAAGATCTTAACAAAAAATAGTACACCCAAATTAATATATTGTGGGACAATATTTAAAGGGCACCTATGGTGAAAAATCTACTTTTCAAGCTGTTTAGACAGTAGGTATAGTGTATAGACCGTCGTATTGGGGTGATATAAACACACTCAGTCCTTTTTTTTTCAATTTAACAACATAAAAACGGTGGACCAATTGAAGCCGTTTTGAGACCGACCGCAACTTGATGTAAGAGTGCGGTCCCCCGCCCACCGAATTGATTGACAGCTGCATAATAACATGTCTCCGTAGTAACATGTATAATCATATCAACAAGACAGGACGTGCGCAAAGCAACCGGGAATAAAAGTTCTGTTCAGTTTGCTAGGATCATCAATCATCATCAAATGTGCTCAAGAGTGAGTTTGACAAGTTTAAACTGTTTTAAAACAGTGCATGTGTGTAATGAATTACAGCGATTTACTTCAGGTTTACTTCCACGTGTCAGAACAATTATACAAGAAGACGCTTCAATCCCGGTTTGTGGACATTAAATCAGGTTTATTTTGTACATTAACGTAACAGATATCCATACAGCAGTGGATATTAACCTGTATCCTGTCACATTTGCACGCAAAAACAGTGCAAAGCTAAATGAGCGCGCTGTACGTGTAAGTGTCTGCGCTGTGTGTGTGTGTCTGTGTCTGTGCGTAAACTTTGTAACGACATTGTGTTTGACTCATTGTTGCAGCTTCACAACAAATGGATCAAATAATCATTGGGAAAGTTCTTACTGTAGTATTTCTCACAAACGTTACGTGAGATCAGCTTCATTTATGTCTGTCAGTTGTCTGAGGAAGCTGAGGGCAGAGACTGAGGCACGCTGACAGGCACGTGGGAACAGTGGGCGGGGAGGACTAGCCTTAAAGGCGCAGTACACAAAAACAGCAAAAATCTGTTGAGAGCTATAAAATACAAACTAGTGAAAGCTATGATATATAATCTGATGGGTGTTTTAAGATGAAACTTTACAGACACAAAAGACTTATTAAATCTGGAAAAAGGGGTAACCTAGGTGCCCTTTAAATATTGAAACTAATTCTAGGAAACAGCAAAAAAAAAATTAAGATAAATATAAAAAATATAGCTATAAAATGTTTTTTTATAACTTGAATTTACATGTATCATCTATCCATTTCTGAAGATTTTAGGTAACCAAACTATTGTTTTTTTTGTTTCTACTTTGTTTCAATGCACCAACAATTTATCAGCCACATTCACTGAGAAATTGATAAAAACAATCATTTTCAAATGGGTGTATTTATGCTGAACACTGTACATGCAAGATTTCATTAGAATCAGCAAAAACTAAAGGGACAGTTCACTCAAAAAATGAAAATTCAGTTTCTTTCCTCTGTTGGACACAGAAGAAGATATTTTGAAGAAAGCTGGAAACATTAAAGTGTATACAGTATTTGTTTTTGTCTATGGAAAAAGTCAATGGTTACAGGTATTCAGCTTTCATCAAAACATGTAGGTGAAAGAAACACATATAGGATTTGAACAAGTGGAGGATGAGAAAATGATAGAATTTTTAATTTTCGAGTCAACCGTCCTTTAATATTTCATATTATTTGTGTTATAGTTCACCCCCCAAAAAAAATGTAATCTTTTTTTTTCCTCTGTCGAATGGAAAATATTTTGAAGAAAGCTGGAAACCTGTAACCATTGACGTCCATACAGTATTTGTGTTTTTGACTTCAATGGTTACAGGTTTTCATCAAAACATGTCATTTTGTGTTCAATAGAATACAGAAATTCATAAAGGAATGCAGGTGAGTAAATTGTGCGTAAACTTTCATTTTTGGGTGAACTGTCCCTTTAAGCAGACAGTCTAATGATAATTAGTTGGCATGAGGTTGCAATGTAACATGTATTCAACTCATGAAAATAAAGTGATACCAATTCTTTCCTCTAAACAATCTCACGAGAAAATCTTTCATCAAGGTAACCTTAGCAGACTTCCTTCTGCAGCGTTAATGATTTGTGAAGTCATAAGGCACGCAGTTAATCAGACAGGGGCATCAGACGCGCCTCACCTTCCCAAATGTCCCTTTACCAATCACAGCCAGGAAGTCAAAGTCAGTGGGTTTGGCACTGAAGCACACAAGACAATAAAAGTGAAAAATGACGATAATATATTGCGGCCACTGCATAACAAGTGACCATCCCTGCAAATAAATCCATCACTTGCACATACTGTACGAAAGCTTTACAAGACGCTGATAAAAACAAAACACATCTTACTGAGGGTTGACGGACGCGCCTAGATTGACCTCGTTTGATGGAGACGGTGGGGTCTGAAGGGACATTTAAATAGGTTAAAGGTGTGAATATACACTAGCATAAAAGCTGAAGTTGTAAAAACAGAGAGAGAGAGAAATAAAAAACTCTTACTGGATCGTAATAAGCCATCTCGGCCGTTGACAGTCTCGGCAATTTCGCTCCTGAATGTCGGATTTAATGTCTCTTATGCTGGCGACTCTAGAAAAAAAAACTGGATCTTCAGGTTTTTACGACACAACAGACCCATGAAGGACATTTAGTGACGAGTTTACACGGTAAATACAGCTTTGCAATTGTCCTGCAGAGTAGGACTATCAATAAACACCACGCTCCAAAAGGTTATCTCTACTGTTTAGCTTTCAGATATGCTGTTGTTGTTCGCTTGATGAAGTAAAACAGTAATAATCATTAAGTTGTTCGTGTCAGCCCAGATGCAGCAATTTATAATAAATGCTATAGTGTTTTTGAACCAGTGCTTTATAAGTATTTACAACACTAAATGCTAAACTGAGGTAAAGTTGATTTTATTTCGACAACTTGTGACACGGTCTCTATATTGTTTACCATGCTACTTTGAATATTCGGTCAGAAATAGCATGCAAGAGTGACTTCAAAACAACATTAGCACTATTTAATTGACTGTGAACAATGTACTTGAATTGTCTTTACTAATTATGATTTCCCTGTTTAGAATTAGCAACTAATTTAATATTATATTAATATAGTAATATAATATTAAGCAGAAAGTGCTAACATAAAACCAACTTTACGCTAATTAATCCTAAAGCAATTCTGTATTAACCAGTGAACTGTTGAACTGACAAACAGTAGTATACTTTACTTGTTTACTACAGTAAACTGTGGTGTACTGTAGTATAATTTACCGTGGTAGAAAACTACAGTAGCACATAGACAATACCCTGCTGAAAAAAACAGCTTAAACCAGCCTAAGGTTGGCTGGGTTTAGCTGGTTGACCAGCCTGGTTTTAGAGGGGTTTTGGCCATTTCCAGGCTGGTTTCAGCCATGTACAGCCTGGTCTTAGCTGGTCAGGCTAGAAAATGACCAGCTAAAACCAACTAAAACCAACTTGACCAGCCTGGTTTAAGCTGGACATAGCTGGTTTTGGCTAGGCTCTCAGCCTGGCTAGGCTGGTCAAGCTGGTTTTAGCTGGTCAACTCCCAGCCTGACCAGCTAAGACCAGGCTGGAAGTGGTTGGAAACCAGCCTGGAAATGGCCAAAACCCCTCTAAAACCAGGCTGGTCAACCAGCTAAAACCAGCCAACCATCCTAGGCTGGTTTAAGCTGGATTTAAGGGATGTGTTTATATTTGTTTTGTACTACCATATAATTACCACAGCAGATTAATTCAAGTACTTTACTATAGCATTGTTCAAAAACACCAATGAACACCAAATGTGTAGCAGACATTTTAATTATCACCCCAAATGATTAAATATTAGTAACATTAAAGACGGTACCTATAATTATAATTTGTGCAAACAGCAGATTGGTGTACACACAAACAAACAGCGAGCACTGCGGTGTGTACTAGTAAACTACACCTGAATAAATCAGGAGACGCAGACGACAACATGCATTTGGCAGAATCTGTTCAAATGTATAGTGAGAATCATCTTACCTGTGTGTTTGT
>CAIGQZ010032598.1:3734476-3760373 GCA_903798205.1 Danio tinwini
TTCTGCTGCTCTGAAAGTTCCAATGAGCACAGTGACCTCCATCATCCATAAGTGGAAGATGTTTGGAACCACCAGAACTCTTCCTAGAGCTGGCCGGTCATCTAAGCTGAGTGTTTGGGGGAGAAGGGCCTTACTCAGGGAGGTGATCAGTAACCTGATGGTCACTCTGTCTGAGCTCCAACGTTCTTATATGGAGAGAGGAGAACCTTACAGAAGGACAACCATCTGTGCAGCAATCCACCAATCAGGCCTGTATGGTAAAGTGGCCAGACGGAAGCTACTCTCTGCCTGGAATTTGCCAAAAGGCATCTGAAGGACTCTCAGACTATAAGAAACTAAATTCTCTGGTCTGATGATACTAAAATTGAACTCTTTGTAGTGAATGCCTGACGTTACGTTTGGAGAAAACCAGGCACCGCTCATCACCAGGCTAACACCATCCCTACAGTGAAGCATGGTGGTGGCAGCATCATGCTGTGGGGATGTTTTTCAGCAGCAGGAACTGGAAGACTAGTCAGGATAGAGGGAAAGATGAATGCAGCAATGTACAGCGACATCCTGAATGAAAGCCTGCTTCAGAGTGCTCTTGACCTCAGACTGGGGCGACGGTTCATCTTCCAGCAGGACAATGACCCAAAGCACAAAGCCAAAAGATCAATGGAGTGGCTTCACAACAACTCGGTGAATGTTCTTGAGTGGCCCAGCCAGAGCACAGACCTAAATCCTATTGAACATCTCTGGAGATATCTGAAAATGGCTGTACACCGTGGCTTAACATCCAACCTGATAGAGCTTGAGAGGTACTGCAAAGAGGAATGGGCAAAAATTCCCAATCATATTCAAAAAGACTTGAGGCTGTAATTGCATGTCTGCTTGTGTGTCTGCCTGTTGGTATTTGAGTGTGTGTCTCTGTGTGTGCATATAAGTGCTTGTGTGTGTTCATGTCAGTGAGACTGTGTGTTTTTCATGTGTATTTGTTTATATTTGAGTGCATGCGCGTATGTATTTGAGTGTGGCTGTATGTGTGTGTATGCACCCAGCTTGTCTTTGGAGATCCCAGGTCATGAGTTAAACTGGACCAAACTTGAATCCAGGGACTAAAAGATAATAGACGAGTGTGTTCTTCATTGTGCAGAGGCAGAGCTGTAGGGTGTGGCTTCAGGGAGAGCCAGTATTTATTGGCTGCTTATAAACACAACAGCAGCCTGTGGTGTGTCTTCATTTAGATAACCTGTGTACGGATTTGGCAATACTCGTGAGGGCCGAAATATCACTTTAAGCAACTTATGAGGACATTTAATAACTTACGAGTCCTCACAACTTCAAAATGCTCAGGAATAGGCCTGAATGTTTATATTTCGGTCTAATGACGCACTGAGGTTTATGTATAAACCGTACAGGATTACAGTCAGTTCAAACCATTTATCATTAACCTGAAGTTTATATGAGGTTAAATACAGTAAAACTGGGCGTTTCTTACAGTGTTATTCGTGGCTAAACTTCTATTAATAGCTTACAGTAACAACTTCTGTTAATAATTGGTATACGAAATTTGTTTATACCGAAAAAGAAAAGTTATTGTGCTGCATTTTACGTTGTTATTTGTCTCATGTCATGAAAAAAACTCTTGCTTGACACATTAAATATGAATTAGTTATGGGTTCAAGCATGACTAAACGCATCTAAAATAAAAGTTTTGTATCCATATGTGTACGTGTTGTGTATGTTTATTGTGTATATATAAATACACACAGGGAGACGCAGTGGCGCAGTCGGAAGTGCTGTCGCCTTACAGCAAGAAGGTCGCTGATTTGAGCCTCGGATGGGTTATTTGGCATTTCTGTATGGAGTTTGCATGTTCTCCCTGCGTTCGCATGGGTTTCCTCCGGGTGCTCCGGTTTCCCTCACACACGTACACACCGGCCACTTTATTAGGTACACCTTACTAGTACCGGGTTGGACCCCTTTTTGCCGTCAGAACTGCCTTAATCCTTTGTGGCATGCATTCAACAAGGTACTGGAAAAATTCCTCTGAGATTTTGGTCCATATTGACATGATAGCATCACGCAGTTGCTGCAGATTTGTCGGCTGCACATCCATGATGTGAATCTCCCATTCCAACACATCCCAAAGGTGCTCTATTGGATTATGATCTGGTGACTGTGTAGGCCATTTGAGTACAGTGAACTCATTGTCATGTTCAAGAAACCAGTCTGAGATGATTCACGCTTTATGACATGACGTGTTATACTGCTGTAAGTAGCGATCAGAAGATGGGTACACTGTGGTCATAAAGGAATAGACATGGTCAGCAACAATACTAAGGCAGGCTGTGGCGTTGACACGATACTTAATTGGTACTAACGGGCCCAAAGTGTACCAAGAAAATATCCCCCACACCATTACACCACCACCACCACCAGCCTGAACCGTTGATACAAGGCAGGATGGATCCATGCTTTCATGTTGTTGATGCCAAATTCTGACCCTACCATCCGAATGTGGCAGCAGAAATCGAGGCTCTTCAGACCAGGCAACGATTTTACAATTTTCTATTGTCCAATTTTGTTGAGCCTGTGTGAATTGTACCCTCAGTTTCCTGTTCTTAGCTGACAGGAGTGGCACGCGGTGTGGTCTTCTGCTGCTGTAGCCCATCCGCTTCAAGGTTGGACGTGTTGTATGTTCAGAGATGCTCTTCTGCATACCTCGGTTGAAACGAGTGGTTATTTGAGTTACTGTTGCCTTTCTATCAGCTGGAACCAGTCTGGCCATTCTCCTCTGACCTCTGGCATCAACAAGGCATTTGTGCCCACAGAACTGCCACTCACTGGATTTTTTCTTTTTCGGACCATTCTCTGTAAACCCTAGAAATAATTGTGCATGAAAATCCCAGTAGATCAGCAGATACTCAGACCAGCCTGTCTGACACCAACCACCATGCCATGTTCAAAATCACTTAAATCCTATTTCTTCCCCATTCTGATGCTCGGTTTGAACTGCAGCAGATCATCTTCACCATGTTTACATGCCTAAATGCATTGAGTTGCTGCCATGTGATTGGCAGAAATGTGCGTTAACAAGCAGTTAGACAGATGTACCTAATAAAGAGACCGGTGTGTATGTATGTATGCGGTCAATTTGAGGTCCCAGTAAAAAACCTGTGAAATCTGGCCATGTGGTGGTGCTGTAAATAAAAAAAAAACATGAAAATACCCCTAACCAAGCAACTGTTTGTATGTATGCGTAATTTAATTACTGTAACTACTTACTTTATAACTAATCCAATCTTACCGATATTGCTGTTGCCTGTTTTATCATCTGCTAGACAAAAATTCTGACTTCAGTTGCTCAGAAACACAAAGCATTAATACCCACAGGGCTTTGTCAATCAACATTAGGCAGAAAGCAGACAACAACTCTTCAATTAAACATTTATTCATGTAGATGAACTGAACAACACAGTTACTCAACTGTACATTATTAAAGTTTTCCCATCAGAGAGAGAAACATAACCCCCCCCTAGTTCACTACTATTTATTTTCCCCCCTCTGGCTTTCCATTCACACAGTTGAAAAATAACAACACTGACGTCGCCATCCAGTCTATCTCTGCAAAATAGCTTATTTTGAAACTAGAATCTCATTTAACAACACCACAACGTCAGGAGCACTGTTACTGAGGGCGAGTAATGCTCATGCTCTGGTGCGGTGTAAAGTACAGCGCCCCCTGTCTGCTCCTGCTGTAAAGTGCATCATCAGGGATCTAATAAAGGGTACAGTAGCACCAATACACTGAAATCTGCCCTGATGTTTCTGTGCACCAATCATCACCACAGACTGAGAACAAATATAGATTTCAGTGAACACTCCAAATACAAAACAAAAGAAACACTCTCTGAAAAGTCCTGCGCGGTGGTTTCAGATCTAGATGTTCTTTAGCAGAACGCATCGTTTTGCTTTTGAAGTAAAGCGGCATCAGAGCTCAGCTGGACTGTTCTGTCATCAGTCGCTCCCGTTTTCTCTCTTTCTCTCTCTCTCTCTGGTGGGTTCAGACGTGAAACACCAAACACGTGATGATGGATGGATCGTTATGGCATGAGGAGATCAAAAAACAGTCACTTCAGGCCCTCGTCTGTGCTCTTGAACATTAGGATGGCATTGTGGATCTTCAGCGCAGGTCCTAGCTTTATATTCATAATCTTCACAATGTCGTTTTGAGTCAGGAGGAGGAAAGACTCTCCATCGATCATCTGCAGAGAAAACAAAGATGTGTGTGTAGTCAAGGGGAAAGTTCACACCTCGACACATTGTTTGTTTTTTTCTGATCGGATTGCTATCTGATGGTCAGAGTCGGCTTAAGCCTTCAGGGGGCTGAATTTTATTTGCTTATCATCATCACCATCATCATCAAATAAAGACCAGCTCACACTGTAGGATTTTTAATAAACATAAGCGATTGTAGCACGTCAGACTGCATGAACATGGCTTCCATGTCACACTAAGACTTCAGTTGTCATGATGTCAGACTGGCTGAATTAAAATTAAGACCTGCCAAACATGAAAACACAAGAAAACTCACCTCAAGCTTGACATCATCTGTCCATGACACTTTCACTATCCCACTATCGCACTATATATATTCACTATCGCATTCTTACATGATTCTGAAACGCTCATCGTCACAAAGTTATCCTCACAATAACTGACGGGTGTGCAGGCTGATTCATAGATGTCTCATGAGTATTTATTTTTTAAATCTAGATTAATCTTACTGTTACCAATGGATGTGACACTGACAAAAGGGGTGCGGATCCACATGCAGGTTTATTAGCAAAGTCAAGCAAGCAGTGGTCAAAACAGGAGCAAACAGATGTATGAGGGCAATCCAGAGTCGTAGTTAATAGCAGGCAAATGGTCAAAGGCAGGCAGCAGACAGGATGAACAGACAGACGTGGCAAATGTCAAAACCAGGCAAACTAGACAAAGGATAACGCGTTGTGGTGTCACTGTAAACAGATAACAAGACTCAGCAACTTTTGTGTGTTTGTGTGCTGACTTTGAAAGTCCATGTAATCAGTATCTGTGAGAGTCTAATCAATGGTGACTTGGAGCAGGTGAGTGTGTGTGTGTGTGTGTGTGGCATGACTGGGTTTTGTAGCCCATATGAGGCAGGATTTGTAGTTCATGTGAATGTGTGTGTGTTTACCAGCGTTCTCTAGTGGTTAGATCGCTGGTGATTGTGACACTCACTATAATCTTGGAATTAATCTAGATTAATCTAGATTAAAATTGCTCATTTAAATTCTGCCGAAGGCATTCAGCATATGTGTGCTACCCAAATAATGACTAAAAGTAAGTCTTTGAGAAGGGGTTTCTCAAGCCAGGTGGTGCATTAGACCAGGGGCTCATCTCCTGTTTTCAAAATGCATTAAACTGCTTGAGAAATTGTTCTACTATGATAACTTTTTCTCCCCACCACCATCCATACGCATGTGAATGCGGCAGACCAGAAATGCAAGCTCGTGTGACAAGTTTCGCATGTCGCTGCATTTGAACGTTTAAGCTTGTTGTACTCTGACCTGCGAAAACGCATCACGGGATTGTGTGAGACCATACATCAAAACTTCATCATTCTGTACAGAAATTTCAAATATGGAGCTTTTTTGTGTCTAATCATCTTGTTTAATCCTGCACTTTTCGCAGCACCATACTACAGTTACACTATTTACAAGGTGAATTAAGTAACTGTAAAAATTGAGCGAGCAAAGAAACGGATCTGCTCGTGCGTGAGGTTAAAGACCACCTACAGAACAAGTCAGATTTACCAAAGCCCCCTGAAGGTTGCGTTTTTTTATATTTATGTACACAATAATAATCGTTTACATTTTAATCCTTTAATTTTTCATATTTCAGTATGTTTATGTGCTGCTGTGCATCCCTGGGTGTGTAATAAGCAACATGTTTTGGACTCGCCTATCACTAACATGCTTTTTAATAATAATAAAAAACAGCCCCATTGACTTTAGAAAGTTGAAGCTTGTTGTACTCTGACCTGCGAAAAACGCATCACGGGATTGTGTGAGACCAATTATACATCAAAACTTGACCATTCTATACAGAAATTTCAAATATGGAGCTTTTTTAATGTCTAATCATCTTGTTTAATCCCGCCCTTTTCGCAGCACCATACGACAGAATTTCGCAAGCACAAACTCTAGTGTGACCGCGGCTTTACCTGTAGGTTTCAAACAACCCTTAAGGACTCAATTAGTTTGATCAGGTGTGTTTAATTAGGGTTGAAAACTGTCCAGAGCTGCAGCCCTACTGGAACTGAAATTTTTTAAGCAGTAATGATGCTTTCTTTGGCAAACCCCAATAATAACTGAAACTTAATAAAGGAAATTACTTACTTCATCTTTGAAAATTCTGGCCTGCTCCTCACAGCCAATAAGATTATTGACAAATCCGAAGACCTGCAAATAGAACAGACACAGATGAACTAATAAAGACATTATTATGACTTTTTTTAAATTCCTGGGACTCTTGTTTTGAAATGTCTGTGCATCTGACTTTTGTTTATTTCCTGTAGCTTTGCTTTCTAACCTCGTTTTCTTTAGGGCATACTCACACTATGCTATCCGAACCGTGCCCAGGCCCGTTTCCCGGATAGTTTGAGAAGTGTGAGTCCTCTGAATCAGGCTCAGGCACGGTACACTTGACCCGCCCTGGCCCGGTTGGAAGAGGTGGGCCAGAGCGCGGTTCACTTGGGCTCAGGCGCGGTACGCTTACAGTGTGAGTGCAAAACGCGCCTGAGCCCAAAACTGAAAGAGAGATGTGACTTTTAAGGGACTGTTTCATATGGATTTATTAATCATTCGTACTGTTCAATGAATGCAAACTTTTCCTAGTTTATTAAAGACACAAACCCCTTACTGCACGTCAGCTGCTCCTTTAGCAAACCTCCTAATTCAAAGACTTTATGATGTTTATGAGCGTCAAAAGTGGCTGATCTGTTGCATCACCGCATATCAAACGACTTAAACTTAAACGACTTGAGCGAGAGCGCTTACTGAACAGCGCATCATTGATGACGTAAACGTGCCCAGGCCCAAATGTAATGTGAGTGCGGGCCGTCGGGGGAGACGGGAGAGGGGACAAGCATGCTTTGGCCCAGTTCAAGGCAACTGTACATAGTGTGAGTACGCCCTTAGTTTCTATGGTCATTGATTACACTATTTACAAGGTGGATTAAGTAAGTGTAAAAACTGAGCGACTCACTAGCAAAGAAACGCATCTGCTCATGCGCGAGGTTAAAGACCACCTACAGAGCGAATCAGATTCACCAAAGCCCCCTGAAGGTTGTGTTTTTTTATATTTATGTACACAATAATAATCGTTTACATTTTTATCCTTTAATTTTTCATATTTCAAGATGTTTATGTGCTGCTGTGCATCCCTGGGTGTGTAATAAGCAACATGTTTTGGACTCGCCTATCACTAACATGCTTTTTAATAATAATAAAAAACAGCCCCATTGACTTTTGAGCAGCTTTAATTTGGTCAACAGCGCTGTCTATTTCTGTTGTCACAAAATAGCAATGCCAATATACCAACTTTTGAGACCAGCACTCCCATGGGCAGACAAATAAATGCAAATGCATTTATTTATTTATTTAAACAGCATGTTTTAAAGAATGCTGGTTGCTGGCACCCATTGATGATGATGATGATGATGATGAAAAAAACCTTTATTTGTCACATACACTTTTACATGCAGCGAAATTGGACCCCTCCGTCCTTGTGTACATCGCGCTCTTCAGGAGAAGACAGGTCAGACGAGAGGTAGCATAAAAAATAAGAAATAAGATACATTGGGGAAAAGGGAAGCGAAAAATAAGCTCAGACCTTCCTTAAAGTAGGGCCGTGTGAGATCAGGGGGGAAAAAGCCCCAGCAAAAAGCACATAAACATATAGACATAACATCGCAACAGGGGATAAGATCAGGGGATGTGGAGATAGTCCGATATAGGGGACATCTATCTGGTCCTGCAGCTAGGAAAGCACTGGTCACACAATCACCAACCCACAGGGGTGATAAGCATACGAAAGCGTGACATCTAAATAAGAAAAAAAACTATGAAAGTCAATGGGTGCCACAAACCATCATTCTTCAAAATATCTTCTTTTGAGTTCAACAGAAGAAAGTCAAACAGGTTTTGTTGTGAAGGGTAAATGATGCACAACTGTCATTTTTGGGTAAATCTGTTTGGGTCATCTGTTGAAAAGGCCAGGTATATTATGGCGTTCTGATTCAATGTTGGTTTAATTGACAGCATGGTCGGGCCCGCTCAGAAGATGCATAGCATTTCCATTTCTGTAGTCGGACATTGCAGTTCTATACAGTCTGGCTAACGACTCGATATAGTGGCTTAGGCCCAATCCCAATTCTACCCCTTAGCCCTTTCCCTTACCCCTCGTTTTGTGAGTTCCCGTGAAGGGGTAGAGGTGTCCCAATTCTCTTTAGCTTGAAGGCGTAGGGCTAAGGGGAAGGGGTAGATAGCCCTTTGAACTGAGATTTTTCAGGACCACACTTGAAACCAAGGGGTAAGAAAATTTCCCAGAATACACCAGCAACATTGGCAGGATAGCTGCACCCGGAAGTAAGGAGAGCCACAAATTAGTGTTTTTTGTCATTATTAAGAATTTTTACAACAAACAAACACGTTTTAATATATTCATATTGCGTTCGTGTTTTATCGTCATGCTTTTATAAAAAACACTAAAATAAAAAACACGATCTATAACCCATGATAATAACTCCTTTTTTTATTTTGTACAAAAAACAATTATTGAACTTTATTAACATTGAGTTTTTTTCCTGCAACATTTTTTCAAACTCCAGTTTTCTTATTAACAAATAGAAAACAGACTGTGTATACAATAGATCGAACCTCTACAGCACTAATCATTCACAAGGTAGAAATGAACTGCCAACATATTCAGAACATATGGCCAGATCTCCCTTTGACATGCCGGTTGTAATCGAGCAGGCATGAAAATGACGCCCTGTAGGAAGTGTTTTAAAACTCGACTTGTGCTGCTCCACCCCCCCCAACTCACCAGAAGAGAGCGCCAGACACCCAGGGTGTGCGTGGATAATACAGTAGATAGAACTTTAGTACCATGGATAGATTCACACACAGCAGTCTCTCATGTTAAACTCTATGTTGGTATATCAAAAAAAAAGTCCAGGGTTACATTTCGAGAGATTTATGGACAATAGAGCAGAAGCTGTTTATATACTGTATCTATAATAATATTTATTCATAATTATACATTTTTTGAATGTATATATATTTATACATATCATATATTTCTGTATAAAAAAAGAGTTGGATTAAACAGAGCAGACTCTCCTTCGAGGAGTGGTTTATACTGTACAGGTGCCAATGGCGATTGGTCTCATTTCAATATCAGGTCTTTAAATATCCTAGAAAAGCAGTTGCGAGGGCCGTTTTTTTAGGCAGGATCGCCCCTCATATTTAATCTTCACAAATCACTACCGAGTATAATAATAACTCCTGTACAGCAGTCCCACAACATTCTGACACTGGAATACCCTGTCAGAAAAGTCTAGTGGCTGAGAATGAGCTTTTTACAGTGTCTGCTATAATGTTAATGTTGTTTTTGGTGTGTTTACATAGATGAATATGGCCACTGTGTAAATGCACAGTATAGTTATGATCTTATTGCCACATTAGATTGTTATGATAACATAATATATGCCTTCAGTGATTTCCTAAAGATAAATACTAAAAAATAACACAACTGGAATAACTAAAGCAGTCGCCATCGTCTGATCTCATATGAGGCAAGAGATCACGATGACGTGTGCAGGTGCTGTCCTAATTCTTAGGGGTAAATTTTGAAGCCCTTCCCCTTTACACTCGTTTGAAGGGCCAAAAAGAAGGGGTACAAAAATAGTTTGCTGTTTTAATTTTTTGCATGAAAATTAGTTTTGACTTCCTGCCCACTTAACAAGGGGGTGGAGCCAAGAGCTCCCCTCTTTGTGTATGGCTACAGACATGCAGACTGAGAGCAGCAACATGAGTGAGAGGACCAGCATTCAGCTGCACATGTACGACTCGGACACAGACCAAGCAGAGAGTACAAAATCATTTGTGTCTTTGTAGAGTTTTACAGCCAACTGTGTGCTAGTTTAAAACTCCGAGCTTGTAGCCTACACCGAGACTAATAACCAAGCACACTGAATTAACTTTGACTGAAGGGCATCACACACCGAATGCACCGTGACACGGCGCGCACATGACAGTTGAAAGTATCGCACACTTGCGGCGCCGGTGTGTGTCACCTGATAGAAACTTATGTTTAGAATTCAGAAATGCATGCCGCTGCGTGGAGCAGCGCTGCTTGTCGCCGAGCGGTGCTTCTGGTGTACGACCTGCTTGAGGCTATAACTAAAGGGCGTCATACACCGGATGCGCCGCTCAGAGCCACGACACAGCACACCAGACGCGCACATTCGCATGTTATTTAAAATGAAACTATTCAGATAACGCTCTGTGGCGCGGCAGAAATATGAAGTGTCCTGAGCAGGGCCAACGCGTCCATAGAGGCGACCTAGGCGGCAGAATAGTGAGCGAACCCCCCGGTCCTCACTTTCATCCGCGACACCCTCCCGGTCCTCACTTTCATCCACAACAACGCGAAATGCATGGGGCTGTGTGTCGTTAATTCGTTATTTCCAATGGAGGGACGAGCACGTGAGGCAATGCGCTCGCACTTTCTAGCTGCACCTAGTTAAGATGACAGGGAGCTTCTGTGACCGCGGGAAATGCAAACCACTGAAGTTTAAGGAAGACACAATGAAAAGTACACATGTATGCAAACATACCAAAACTCACAAACACTGGCGGCGAGGAGATCGAAAACGTGGTGAATGTTGAGCCCAATGAGCCTTACATCTAAAATTAGAGCAAGGGTGTTTCTTTGGTGACGTCGCTTTGACTCACACGCTGAAAATGGTGAACGTGAAACAACATACTGAGGATATGGTAATGCGCGCCTGTCAATCAATATTGGTGGGCGGGGGGACCGCTCTCCTACGTCAAGTTGCGGTCGATCTCAAAACCGCTCCAACTGGTCCACCGTTTTTATGTTGTTAAATTGAAAAAAAAAGGACTGAGTGTGTTTATATCACCCCAATATGACGCTCTATACACTATACCCACACATACAGTATGTCTGCCCAAACAGCTTGAAAAGTAGATTTTTCACCATAGGCTAAAATTGCCTCAAAAAAGAGACAAACAAAAGTCCCTGATATTTCATAACTTGGAGAAATAAAAAATAAATCTCCCTGACTGTCAATGTCTCGAATAGAAGTTTTAAATTAAGATATGACAGAAATTCCATGGCCTGTGGGGACATGCTGGTAATTGGACAACATTTGTAACTCTAAAAATTCCACGCAGTTGAATGACATTTTTACCTCCTCTATAGTCCAGGAGGCTACTTGGCCAGCATGAATTCCTGCGACTCCAGGTAGAAGTTTACAGTGTTGCTCCCAGCAGAGAGAAAGAGTGCGCTCAGAGTTAGCAGTAAACGCTGTCATGAAGAGAGAAGAGTACATGCCCTCAGACGTCATACCTGAAACACACACACACACAGTCCCGTTTATCTGTAATTCAGCTTCCACATTCCAGTGAGAAATGTACATTACTTTCATCCTCATTCATGGTTATATTAATTTAAACTGGGATTAAATTGTCTATAAACAAATAGTGTCTATACCATACCTGCCAACATTTGTCTCTGAAAATCCGGGAGATGGGGGGGGGGGGGGGGATTGGGTGAGCAGAGCGACCGGATAGGGTGCCTGGTCTGTCGGAGATGTGGGGGTGTTACGCCCCATTTCACGGCCCACTGCCCCGCTTCAGTGGCGTTGATCGCAATTATTTATGTTATTTATAAAATTTCTGATTTATTGTATTTTATTAAAGTCTACCCCCACCTCAACCCTAAACCCAACCATCACAGAAGCGTAAAAACAGTAGTTGTACTGAGTATTATTTATCTTATAAATTAAATAACCCAATAAATTGTATTTTTTAACCCCTAACCCCACCCCAAATCTAAACCCAACCGTCACAGTACTGTAAAAATATTATTGTTATACAGTGTCATAAAAATGCAGCTATATTATTGTGCATGTTGCACTTCCGGCCTGCCACATATCCAATCTAGACTTTACCCTGCAGAAGTTGGGACCAATATTGGGACTTTCTCAACTCTTCAATGCCGATGGAATCGCCAGCCAATCAGATTGCTGTATGCAAATACACCAGCTCAGACAGTAGCCGATTGCTGACCATGACGATCGCGTCAGCCCCAACTTCAGACACGCCCTCTGTCAATCGTTGACGCTGAAGCCCCTTGTGAATGGGGTGTTACAGATTGTACCAATCACCTAAGGACCGAGGGAAGGGGTTGAAATTCCGGGAGTTTTCCGGGAGAAATGACAAACTGGGAGGTGGGTCTGAAATATGGGAGACTCCCGGGAAAAACGGGAGTGTTGGCAGGTATGGTCTATACTGTTATATAAAGTTTACTCTGAGAAAGACTTTGAAACTGAATTAAAGTCTGAACCAGAAGTTGCTGAGACTTTTATTCCGGTATGTTGATGTGCCTTCAACTGAGACGCAATATTGAGTGGGGGGAGGGGGGTCTTTCTTTTTGCGCGTTATTCCCTCATAGCAAACTACTGTAAAGGTAAAAGAGGTGTGGTTAAACTGACATCATTCAGATCTACAGAAACAGATCCTCAGATTGACTTTGATTGAAAAAAACTGTTAATTTCCCAGATTCGATCTGGTACTTTATCCCACATAATATTTACAAAAAAATAATTCTCAACTTTTTTTCTCCATCCAAACTCCCTATAAAACTTCAAATTTCATGAACAGGCTCTTTTGGCATGGAAATTATATTTAGTTCACAATTTCTCCCCACAGAACGTGAAGCTATGGAACAACGAAAGCATCTTAGTAAAGAATAAATAGATTTTTTTAATAAGAATTGGCATGAAAAAGATATTCATTATCTAAACTAAAGGGCGTCATACACCTGATGCGCCGCTTAGAGCCACGACACGACACACCAGACGTGCACATTCGCACGTTATTTAAAATGAAACTATTCAGATAACGCTCTGTGGCGCTGCAGAAATATGAATCACTTTCATCCGCGACACCCTCCCGGTCCTCACTTTCATCCGCGACAACGCGAAATGCATGGCGCTGAGCGTCGTTAGTTCGTTATTTCCAATGGAGGGACGCGCACGTGAGGCAACGCGCTCGCACTTTCTAGCTGCACCTAGTTAAGATGACAGGGAGCTTCTGTGACCGCGGCCTTTGTGGTTTACTTGATCCACAAGGAAACTTCAATTCATATGGTGATTTTTTTGTTATTCATAAAGAATTTCATACTATGATTAAGGCCATATGGCCTTGCTCATTTAATGAAATGTCACTTGTCATTTGAAGTGATAGTTAAAAAAGAACCAAAGCCTCTAGTTGAAGACAAATGCATGTACGACCTAAAATGTAGTAATAAAAATATAAGAAATGTGGGTAACACTTTATAATAACTACACACTATGAATCATTTATTAAGCATTAGCATCTAGTGAATTCATTATTTGCTAAGCATTAACTCTACGGTAATAAACGTTAGTAAGCAGTTTATAACTGCAGCTGCAAATGATGTGTTCTTGACTTATAAGCACATTTATAATGTGCTGAATAATTGTAACTTCATAATTTGTTAATAATAAATTTTTCATCACTTAATTAAGTATTGCATTATTTACAAAACATTTGTATTTAAGAGTAGTTAAAGGTTGTTTAAGATCATTTAGAAAGAGTTAGTAAATGATTAATAAACTATTGAAATTAACATTTATAACTCTTATTAATCAGGCATTTAGCAATGGTTACTATATATGTAAATAAATGCTTTATTAACTCAACTTCATGCAGTTTTGTGACCTAAAGTGAGGACTATTTATGCTTCATAAATCCCTTATAAATGACAATTAAAGGCTTGGTATTCTTCAAATGAACAATAATCTTTGCAATCTTATCTAAAAAGTAAAATTACTGTAAAGTTTAATCATTGCTGAATAACAGGAGTGTTAAAATACGACATAGAATTGGATAAAGCAAAACAATATAATAATTTATCAATATAATAGGATGCAATGTTTAAACTGTGCAGTCATTTTATTTTAGATAAGTTTGCAAAGATTAATTTTTCATTTGATTCAGTTTCATTCGTGTATCTTTAAATGAATAAACATGAATAAAGTCGTTTATGTTCTTTTTTCCTGTTAAGACTATAACTGAGCCTTTAATTATCATTGATAAGGGATTTATAAAGCATAAATAGTCCTCACTTTAGATTAGGTCACAAAACTGCATGAAGTTGAGTTAATAAAGCATTTAATAACATACAAATTAACTATTAGTAAATGCCTGAATAATAAGAATTATAAATGTTAATATCAATAGTTTATTAATCATTTACTAACTCATTCTGAATGATCATAAAAAAAACACCAACTATGCTTAAATAACTGGTTTGTAAATAATGCAATACTTAATTTAGTAATGAAAAATAAATCATTAACAAAATATGAAAGTATAATTATTCAGCACATTATAAATGTGCTTATAAGTCATGAGCACATCATTTGTAGCTGCAGTTATAAACTGCTTAGTAACCTTTATTAATGTAGAGTTAATGCTTAACAAATAATGAATTCACTATTTGCTAATGCTTAATAAAGGGTTCATAGTGTGTAGTTATTATAAAGTGTTACTGAAATGTGTTTCAGTCAAAGAAATGAATCACTCCGAGGAAAAATCCCTTTCTCTGGAATTCTACAATAGATCAAATTAATAGGAAAAAAGCTTGGCTCTTACCTTACAAATTCTGTGTTCCCAACAAAGTTAAAGAATTACATTTAAAAGTGTTACACAATATCTACCCCACAATCGAGATTGTATCTAAATTTGCTAATCCTAATTCAATTTGTGTCTTCTGTAACCCAAGTATCGATTCGATTGATCATCATTTTGCCCGCATGTTAAAATGTTTTGGTCTTGATTTATCCTTGTTTTTTTTTACATCAAACTGTAAATTTAACATTGACTTTTCTATGTGTGATATAATTTGTTACTTTTCTCATGACATCAATGTTATAGGCAATTAATTTATTTTATTGGGTAAATATTATATTCACAAATGTAAATTTTCTTCATCATTACCTAAGTTGTAGAATTTCCTTTGTGACTTAAATTGTTTAATTACTATTTTACAAAATGTTTACAGCAAAAACAAGTGTTAAAACTGTGAAATTTTATAAGGACTTGTAAATATTATTTAATTTGATAATTTGCCTCTGTACCCTTTTTTATGATCTTATTATTATTATTATTATATTTATTATTATTATTATTAATTTCCCTTGTTTATTATTGTACTTGTTGTCATCCATTGTTATGGTTAATATGATTGTATTGTTAAAATCCCCAAAAAAATTACTTTCATTGAAGATTACCAAAATAAACATTGTTTTTTTTTTACAGTGGATTAATGTGCACAGATCAATTGTTCACCTAAAGAATAACAATGTGCACTAGCAAAATAAATATTTTACATTTTGATTTCACACTGGCTTTAAAGAGTATAATAACTGAATAAAGTGAAAAACAAAACACTGCAGTGGTGGATTATAGCAGTCATGTTAACATGTTGCACAATCATCATCAGAACCTGATGAATTATTGACTGTTCAAGGAAAGAAAAGAGTAAAACTCACTCTGACAATTTCTTTGTTGACTTTTACGATATTTTGGGGGTCGTCCGATCCTGGTGACAGCAAAGAAAGCTATCTTTAATGAAATATTCACATAACAGTAATACATACCCACATACAAAAATACTATAGCAATTTATAGTAAATACAATAGTGTTTTTGAAGCAAACTATAGTAAAGCACTTGAACTAATCTGTTGTGGTATTTCTTTAATTGTCTTTAAGCTGAATACCCAATACTGTACTAAGATTTCTTCAACTGCAGGATACATTATATCAAGGTTTACTGTAGTAAAACATAAGTATTCTACAGTGTTTATTACAGTTTATCAGTTCACCATAGTGTATTTTACAGAATGCTGGAGCATTCATTCATTCATAATCCTTCGGCTTAGTCCCTTTATTCATCAGGGGATGACACAGCGAAATGAACTGCCAACTATTCCAACATATGTTTTACACAGCGGATGCCCTTACAGCTGCAACCCAGTACTGGGAAACACCCATACACACTCACATGCACAGTATATCTCATACAATACGGCCAATTTATTTTATTCCATTCACCTACAGCACATGTGTTTGGGCTGTGGGGGAAACCGAAGGAATCCCACGCCAGCACAGGGAGAACATGCAAACTCCACTCAGAAATGCCAACTGACCCAGCTGGGACTCGAGCCTTCTTGCTGTAGGGCAATAGTGCTAACCACTAAGCAACCGTGTCACCTCCATTCATTCATTCATTTTCTTTTCAGCTTAGTCCCTTCATTAATCTGGAGTCGCCACAGCGGAATGAACCACCAACTTATCTAGCATATGCTTTTATCACTGGAAAACATCCATACACACTCATTCACACTCATAAACTATGGACAGTTTTTAGCTTACCCAATTCACCTATACCAAATGTCTTTGGACTTGGGGGGGAAACCGGAGCACCCGGAGGAAACCCACGGCAACACGGGGAGAACATGCAAACTCCACACAGAAATGCCAACTGACCCAGCTGAGGCTCGAACCAGCGACCTTCTTGTTGTGAGGCGAACGTGCTACCTATTGCGCTGCCGTGACGCCTGTCGCCACCATTCATTATATATAAATAGTATATATGACTATATAATAGTTATACTATATAAATTATTGAATAATTTTTTCCCTAACTTCTGTTTAACGGAGTGAAGATTTTGTCAACAAATTTCTAAACATAATAGTTTTAATAACTCATTTCTAATACCGGATTTATTTTATCTTTGACATGATGACAGTAAATAATATTTGACTAGATATTTTTCAAGAAACTTCTATACAGCTTAAAGTGACATTAAAAGGCTTAACTAGGTTATTTGGGAAGGTTAGGGTAATTAGGCAAGTTATTATATAACGATGGTTTGTTCTGTAGACTATCGGGGAAAAAAAGTTAGGTTAAAGGGGCTAATAATATTGACCTTAAAATGGGCTTTAAAAATTAAAAACTTATTTTATTCTAGCCAAAATAAAACAAATAAGACTTTTTCCAGAAGAAAAAATATTATCAGACATACTGTGAAAATGGCGGTGCAGTGACGCAGGTAGTGCTGTCGCCTCACAGCAAGAACGTCGCTGGGTCGCAGGTTCGAACCTCAGCTGGGCTGGGTCAGTTGGCGTTTCTGTGTAGAGTTTGCATGTTCTCCCTGCGTTCGCGTGGGTTTCCTCCGGGTGCTCCGGTTTCCCCCACAGTCCAAAGACATGCGGTACAGGTGAATTGGGTAGGCTAAATTGTCCATAGTGTATGAGTGTGAATGAGTGTGTATGGATGTTTCCCAGAGATGTGTTGCGGCTGGAAGGGCATCCGCTGCGTAAAATCGTGCTGGATAAGTTGGCGGTTCATTCCGCTGTGGCGACCCCGGATTAATAAAGGGACTAAGCCGACAAGAAAATGAATGAATGAATGAATGAATGAATACTGTGAAAATGTCCTTGCTCTGTTAAACATCATTTGGAAAATATTTACAAAAGAAAAAAAAATTCAAAAGGGGGGCGAATAATTCTGAGTTCAACTGTATATATAATTTACCAGATTTGTAAATAATACAATAAAATAAATACGGTATAATACACTTTACTAGAGTATGGTTCATAAACACTACGATATTTATTATAAATGACTGTAGTATTTTTTCATCTGGGTAAACATGCAATTAGACTTGAATGTTGTCTGTACCTGCCATGATATCTGGATTTTTTGGCTCTCTGTCCAAAGACCAGCAGGTTTCTCCGGGTTCCTTCAGTATCGGAGAGATCCGCCTTGAGACGGCCCTGGTTCCTCTCAGCCAATGGACAGCCAGATAAACAGTGATGTGCCGTGAAACGCCCGGTCACATGACCTGACCCGTCACATCCCGGAGTGGGGCACTTTCTGTTTCACATACACACGCCTGTTCTGTTTTTATTTTGAATCAACTGTACCTCATTTTTTACCACTGTTCTGTCTCCAAATCATGCTGAGCTAAAACTGATATGTGTCAAAGACTTTTGATACACCAATACAGTGCATTTATATAATTATGAATGGAAGAGAGTATGCAAAATGATGGAATAAATCCTCCATTTTAAGCACTGCATCACTGCAGCTGCCCTTAGAAGCTCCAGCTGCCAGAGACATTTACAGTTTAAGTTCGTCCCAGTTCGCCAACTTACGAGTGCGCACTCATTTTGTAGTAGAAGAGTAGATGAGCTTAGGGACATACTATCATGACAAAAAACAGCATCTTTAACAGATACTTTGTTATATAGTCTTAAATTCATGCTATGAGGCAGTTGAAAGCTTGATTCTGATTGGCTGATGAACACTGCTGAAAGTGTATTTTCAGATAAAAGCACAGCTAAAGTAGTTCCGGCAGGTTTTGAGCGCATTACATTTCCATATCACTACTCTGAACGCTTAGAGTTATTTTACAGCTACAACAGTCTAAAATCACATCAAAATACAACAGAAGGCTTTGGATGGGATGTGTAACAAACTAGTGCTACACACAGGAGCAGTTTGAGGACAAAAATCTGACAAATGTATGAAATACAACTTCTAAACAATGGATTTAGCTCTGTGGCATTTTGACCCCAGTTTGTTGATTTAAAGGTGCAGTAGGTGATCTTCCACAATGCTAACCGGTTAGCATAAATCTCTGTCCCTCCCCTGTCGTCCAGAGCCACGCCTCCTGAAACATGAGCATGCGCACCTTAAAGATGACAGCAGAATCCTCTCTCATGTGTTAAAATCAATTTAACCGACTAACGTTAGTGCTTGTCTGACGGTATGAAGGAATTACATTCATTACTAAGCCATACTTGCGTACTATTTCTGAGCGAATATTCAGAGTAGCATGGTAAAATATAGGGAACTATAGGGTAAATATAGGGAACGTCACAGGTCATCACTGTTAAAGAATGAACCAATGTGATGTGAATATAAAACCAAATTCACCTCAGTAAAGCAGGCTAGGCGCAATAGCGCTATTAACTTGTGTTTTGTTGTTAAACTAAATAAAATCTCCATTATCGATGCTGTAAAAAGTCCCTTATGAAACTGAAAACAGTCACATCAATCTATCGCCAGAAGATTTCAGTGGCTGAACAACACTTCTGTGCATATAACTCATTCGTAATAACATCTACATCAGCCTTGCGTGAAGCTAAAATAGTTTTAAAACAGAACATTACCTGACTAAAAGAAATCCTTCAGCCATGGTGTCGTCCCTTCCCAAGCGTGCAAAAGTAACTCCAATATTGATTCAGGATTTTAAAAAGTTTTGATTCAGCATGTTTTTACCGCTCGTGCTCTCTCTCTCTCTCATGAATGCACAGCGCGTCTATGCACAAACAAGAGATCTGCACGTAAACAATACCTGTCAACATTGGGATGTGAAAATAAGGGATACGGCCACTATAATAAGGGATTCAAAAAATGCAACCATCTAACATTATAAAAATAGCATTCGATTGCTTTTCTAACTTTTTATGCTCATTTAGGACGAAATTAGTTGTGTTTGAAAAAAAAAACCCACCAAGATCTTTAGCTATTATTATTATTAATTATGTGTATATATCTGTTTAAACACACACAAAACCCAGACTTTCGCTCCGTTTCAAATCGCGTGTACAGAATCTGGAAAACAGCCTCTATTTATCACTATGGAGCGCATCAGCTGACAGTCACGCACCGCTATATGACTGTTTTGAGGATTGCATATGAACGGGAGATGGCACCTGTAATAAAAGGGAAGGGAATCCCGCCGTTTTTATATTTATTTCAAAGTGTTTTCATGCCTAAACAAAGCGAAAGCACAGAACAGACTCACATTTAAAAGCAAAGGGCGGCCCCTGGTGGTTTGCTCTTGGGCTCTGCTCTTTAATGTTTATTGCCACCCCTCAGAGAAAGATTGAAAATAGGGGAGAAATACGGGAAAATACCTTTACGGGATAATAGCGGGATAGAATTGTAAAATACGGGAGAATCCTGGGAATTCAAATCTGCATTTGCTGACAGACAGTTTGAGCTACCTATTGGAATTATGAACCCAGAATATAAAACTACATATTAATACATTTAGATCATTTACTTTAATCAATACTATTGGAATGTGAAGAGTCTTTCAACCAGCACAACAAAAAATGTTTCTGAATACAATCACCTTCTGCACCTTTAATAGAAACAAATGCACACCTGAGGTGTAGTGGCCACTTCACTTCACGCCATGTTCATGAAATCCTCTCAGGTGTGTTTATTTCTAATAATTCCCCTGCTAAAAAATCTAGTTGGCTGGTTTTAGCTGGTCGACCAGCCTGGTTTTAGAGAGGTTTTGGCCATTTCCAGGCTGGTTTCCAGCCATTTCCAGCCTGGTCTTAGCTGGTCAGGCTGGAAGTTGACCAGCTAAAACCAGCTTGACCAGCCAAAACCAGCTATGTCCTGCTTAAACCAGGCTGGTCAAGCTGGTTTTAGCTGGTTTAAGCTGGTCATTTTCAAGTCTGAAAACCAGCTGGAAACCAGCCTGGAAATGGCCAAAAAAAAACTCTAAAACCAGGCTGTTCGACCAGCTAAAACCAGCCAACCAGCTTAGGCTGGTTTAAGCTGTTTTTTTCAGCAGGGTCAATGTCCTGTCTTCAAATATTTACTTATTGTCCATTTTGGAGAGAAAATCACTTTAATCTGCCAGTTGTGGGTCATTCTTGCGCAGAACTTTCTAAATTATCATGTAATTAAAAGCTAATTTTGCTAATAGCGTAATGTTAAGTGCTAACATCCGTTGCACTTCAGGCATCCTGAGTCCAAAATCTCATTCATGACGTGTCATGTCATGTCATGTCTTATGCACACCCTTCAGTCTCTAGTCTTATGTTACCCATTCTTGAGGAATGTAGAATAATGTACACCGTCCCTTGTTTTGACATAATTCAACTTTACACTTCAACTTTAAACCCTCACTGAGAGGCAGGCTAGGACATTACAGTGATGTGTAATAGGAAAAGCAAACACATTTGACTGTATAAAGGCAGGTGAAGAGTGACCTGTGGTGGAAGCTGTATTTGGAGGTGTTGCGTGGCTGAGGCAGACTTTTACACGACATCGAGAAGCTGGGCTGTCGGACCGTCAGGCTCTCCCTGGGACCTAAAACGCACACATTACTATGAGCATTTGTTTGCTGAATGAGCAGATCACAGCAAGACAGCCGAATGAGTCTCACCAGGTTTGGGGACAGTGGGCTGGCAGGGCGGAGGCTTGAGCGGGTGTCCTGTGCTTTCACACCAGCCTGCAGGGTGGATGTCTGGATGGTCTGAATCCATCCATTCATCATATAGGTGGCTCCAACCATCAAAGTGGATCTGAGGAAGACAGCTGATGGTGAGACAAACTCACATTTACTCAAGCATCATTGAAATGATGATCTGGTAACATCTGTAGTACGTTTTTTTTCACAATGAGATTATGTGTTTTTCTTTTAACCCCTTATCAGATGAAGAACCATATAGGGTCATTTCATTGATATAGATTGAAAAAGTAAAAAAATATCATAAAATCGGCTCTCAAAAGACTTTAATTTAATTGGACAACGTTTCAACCAACAAATGTAATCAGGTCACACAGGAAACACAAGAGAACTCAGAGATATAGTCAAACTATAGACATTACACCTCCAAAAAAACGATCACTCCAATTAACCTATGATGAGTAAGTAAATAATAAAAATACACAAATCAAAACCAACAGAAAGTGACTACATAAAAAAAAAACATATATGTACATCAGGGGTCGCCGCAAAGGAATGAACCGCCAATGTATCCAGCATATATTTTACACAGCAGATGCCCTTCCTGCTGCAACCCAATACTAGAAAACATCCATACACACTCATTCACACTCAAACACTACGGCCAATTTAGTTTTTCAATTCACCTACAGCACAGGTCTTTGGACTGTGGGGGAAACCGGAGCACCCAGAGGAAACCCACGTCAACACAAGGAGAACATGCAAACTCCACACAGAAATGCCAACTGACCCAGCCGGGACTCAAACCAGCGACCTTCTTGTTGTGAGGCGACAATGCTAACCACTGAGCCACCGCGTTGCAGTAATTATGTAAGTTTTTTTTATAATTATATGTGTTTATGTATGCATGTGTGTGTGTGTGTGTATATATGTTGTTGTTGTTGTTTTTTACTTGGCAGTGAGCCGATTGTTTTGACTTTTTCTATTGTGTTTCGCTTGATCGGGCACCCGCCTGTAAGAGTTTTTTTCAGACGTGCACACACTGTTTTTCTTTTTTAATGAGATTGATTAGCAAATAAATGCGAGGGATAAAGTAGATCCAGGCGGTTGCTATTTCAGAAAGCCTGACGGCAGGCCGAAGCTAAGCAGAGCACTGTTGTATTAGATTAAAGGGCTTTATTCTGCAAAAACAACCGCCTGGATGCACTTTATGTTGTTTATTTAAAGGCTACTTACCACAAAATATACACACATATAACACAATATGTTGTTGTAAACTGTAATAGTTCAGTACTTTCCACATATAGACTTTAAGTATATTTAGGCCCAATCCCAATTCTATTTTTGTACCCCTTGGCTCTTAAAAACAAGTGTGAAGGGCAAGGGCTTCAAAATGTACCCCTAAGAATTGGGACAGCACTACAACACCTGCACACGTCATCATATGTCATCACAATCTCTTGCTTCATATGAGATCAGACGATGGCGACTGCTGTAGTTATTCCAGTTGTGTTATTTTTTGGTATTTATCTTCAGGAAATCACTGAAGGCATATATTATGTTATCATAACAATCTAATGTGGCAATAAGATCGTAACTATACTTTGCATTTACACCGTGGTCATATTCATCTGTAAACACACCAAAAACAACATTAACATTATAGCAGACACTGTAAAAAACTCATTCTCAGCCACTAGACTTTTCTGACAGGGTATTCCAGTGTCATCGAGTGTCAGAATGTTGTGGGACTGCTGTACAGGAGTTATGATTAGGGATTATAGATCGCCAAATTTAGCAGTTTTTATTTTAGCTTTTTTTTTAAAGCATGAAGGTAAAACATGGACGCGGTTATGAATATATTAAAACATGTTTGTTTGTTGTAAACATTCATAATAATGACAAAATATACAAATTTGTGTCTCTTCTTACTTCCGGGTACAGCGAAACTGTCAGTCTGGCTGGTGTATTCTGGGAAATTTTCTTACCCCTTGGTTTTGAGTGTGGTCCTGAAAAATCTTCGTTCGAAGGGGTGTATACCCCTTCCCCTTAGCCCTACGTCTTCAAGCTAAAGAGAATTGGGACACCACTACCCCTTCACATGAATGTGCAAAACAAAGGGGTAGGGGTTAAGGGGAAGGGCTAAGAGGTAGAATTGGGATTGGGCCTTAGTGACCCCCATCTGTGACAGCCTGGTTTGAAGATGTGATGTCTTTTTTAAAACTAGAAAAGATTACAGTTGCAATCAGAATTATTCACCCCCCTGATTTATTAGCCCCCCTGTTTATTTTTTCCCCCAATTTCTGTTTAACGGAGAGAAGATTTTTTCAACAAATTTCTAAACATAATAGTTTTAATAACTCATCTCTAATAACTGATTTAATTTATCTTTGACATGATGACAGTAAATAATACTTGACTAGATATTTTTCAAGACACTTCTATACAGCTTAAAGTGACATTTAAAGGCTTAACTAGGTTAATTAAGTTAATCAGGCAGGTTAGGGTAATTAGGCAAGTTATTGTATAATGATGGTTTGTTCTGTAGACTATCGAAAAAATAAATAGCTTAAAGGGGTTAATAATTTTGACCTTAAAATGGGTTTTAAAAATTAAAAACTGCTTTTATTCTAGCCAAAATAAAACAAATAAGACTTTCTCCAGAAGAAAAAAATATTATCAGACATCCTGTGAACATTTCCTTGCTCTGTTAAACATCATTTGGGAAATATTTAAAAAAGAAAAAAAATTCAAAGGGGGTTCAATAATTCTGATTGCAACTGTAAATACATTACATTACATTACACATTAAGAGGTTCGATTGACAGGTTTTATACATAGTGGGAACCTATTTTATCATATTTTAAAACTCTGAAAGAATTACCCTGCGGTTAAATAATGTGTACATCTTTTTGTATCCACTTCATTGTGTTTCTTGTGTTTAATGTAATTTGTCCTGCAATGTTTTATTATTTTTTTTTATTCATTAGTTTTTCCTTCCCCTGCTATTTGTAATTGTTGTTTGGTCTTTTTTCTTTCTTTCGTCATCACTGTTATGTCACGACATGCATGACTTTAATTACCTTATTTGACTATTTGCCTTTGGATGTTCAGTTCTTGGGGTGGGACTTGGGTTAAAAAAAAATAGAAGGAAACTGTAATGTTTATTGCTGTGTTGTGTGAAAACTTTTTTTACCTTCAATAAAAAAATAAAAATAAAATTGTGTTATTATGTTAACTATTTATGTGGGTAAATGATGTGTTTTTATCCGGCTACCACTGCAAGTATATTTCAAGCACTGTAGTTTATTAAAAAAATTAATTAAAGGCAAAGCTGACAGAATGAATGGAGCATACACTAACCTATGTATTATTCAGTCACAGAGACAAAACAGCGGCATGAGAGGCAAGCAATAAATAAGGATGTGAATGTATTCATTGACAGTAAAGATGATTTGAAGAACCTGGATGAACTTGTGTTATTAGTTGCAGCAGTTGTTATCTGGGAATAACATACCTTGAAATCGCGACTGACTAATCAGAATCAAGTACTACAGACTTAACCTCCAGGGTTTTTCCAATACATATTTCAATGAGTGTCTTATAAAAAATGAATGAAAATTCAAGACTAATAAAGATAGTTAGTGCCAATTACTTTCACATTATAAAACAAATAGATTTCAACCTGAAACTTAAGCTGAATTAAAAATGAAAGTTAAGCTGAATACTAGTATCCTAAAAAAATCTAGTTCAAATATTATGTACTGTCATCATGACAAAGTACATGTTATTGGAAATGAGTTATTAAAACTATGTTTAGAAATGTGTTGAACAAAATCTTCTCTCCGTTAAACAGAAATTGGGGAAAGAATATACTATATACAATTTTTTTTTATTACATATTAACATGGAAAACAGTCATTAAATATTTCACCAAGTAATATTTTACTTTATCACTATTAGCATTATTATCTTTACTCTTAGAAACAAAACAAAAAATTGAAATCCTACTGAGCCTATACTTTTTGAAAGGTAGTATACATTTCTACTGGGGCTGTATGTTTTGTTGTTTCTGTAAGCGGTTCTTCACCTTGATTCTGTAAGTGTCCACCTCCTGCACTGTGGCCACACGCATGAGCCCCGGACACCGCTTGTCCACCGCCTCCAACTTCATCTGAACCTGGAAACTGTGAGCCGGACGCTGCGCACACACACACACACACACACACACACACACACAAACACGCACACACACA
>CAIGQZ010032598.1:3760473-3789311 GCA_903798205.1 Danio tinwini
TTATTGACTTCCATTGATTTCGAGATGATAAAACCATTTTACATCTTGTGAAAGGGGTAAAATAGGTGCCCTTTAAAGTGCTTTCTTAGAATAAAAACGTGTCTACATAATAGACTTTAAACTTTGACATTTTAATACAATCTGTTTAATGGTGGTAAAAGACTGATGGTGCATTGTTCACCAATAAAACAAATGAATCAAACTAGAATCACGAATTCAGCATCTAGTATAAACAGTTCAGTCATGTCTAGTCTCAAAAAAAAAAAAGACAAGTATTTTATATTATAGCACATTCATATTCAAATTGATCTCTTGTAGTTCATTGTTTGTATAGTAGTCCCATTCCACTTGCCATTTTTCCAACCCAGGCTCATTCTGAAAACGTAGTCCTGTCGACGTTTCTGGAGACTGCGAAATACATCCCGGGAGGTACATATTTTTGCAGTTTTTGTTTTCTCTAATCCGTGAGAGGCCGCTGTGTGCGCCTTTTCATATCACAAATTTCTCTCGCGAGTGACGTTCGTGCCCGCAGTTCTCTCATAAACCCACCAGAGGCCGCTGTCGACTGATTGTCTGTCTGACTGAATGGCTGGCCGGCCAATAGACTGACTGACCCACTCTCCTTCTTCCCTAAACCCAACCAATTTTATCGATTGACCCACCCACCCACTTACTTCCCTGAACCCAACCAACAGTTTACAAAAGCCATCCAGAAAAAGAAAGGCCTCGTCTGAATTTTACTATGTTTTCGGATTTTACCGCATTCTCACCCTGTTATTTATTTGTTCATTTTATTTTTTGGATTCTGTTTTTGTCTTACCTGATTTCTGGAACCGCTCTTTCCCGGACTCGAACCCCATCATCGTCGTCGTCGTCGTCAACTCCTCTCTGAGTCTCAAGTCATCCAATGTAACATGACGAGCTAACGGGACAAACTGGTTGCGGCAAGAAAACCTTCCACGCGGAGGTGAGCGGTCAGCTGGTGAGCTAGAAAAGGAATGGCGTCATACCGCCCGTAGCGTTCGTTTAAAAAAATTAAACGAAGCCATACGTACCTCCAGCTACATAATTCGCGATCTCCAGAAAAGTCCACGGGACTACGTTTTCAGAATCAGCTTGTGTTGCATTTTTCTTATATATATATATATATATATATATATATATATATATATATATACAGATTAAGTTTACACTTTAGTTTAAGCACCGATTCTCATTAACTAGTAGTTTATTACCTGCCTATTAAGATATTGGCTGTTTATTAGTATTTATAAAAGCACATATTTTCCATGATCTTATTCTACATCACTAATCCTACCCAATTGCTAAACCTAACTACTACCTTGATGACTATTGGTGACTGTCACTTTGAATTTAAATGACATTGGGCCATACCTGCCAACACTCCCGTTTTTCCAAAAAGTCTCCCATATTTCAGACCCATCTACCGCCACCCTCCCGTTTTGTGATTTCTCCCGTAAAACTCCCGTATTTTCAACCATACACATATCTTCGGCCGCCCGTAACACTCTTCATAGTACAGTAACACCACTGTACACAGTACCCGGTTCTCAGAAGTGTCAACCCCCCCTGGCCTCTCGGATTTTCAGGGACAAATCTTGGCAGGTATGGATTGGGCTCTTTTTAAAAGAGAACAAAGCTATGAATGCCTATGTGTCAGCATAGTGGCAGATTCAAAAACAAGACTAGTGTCCGACGCTAATGAGAGATGGTTACTAATGGGCGGCGCTTTCCCCTTTTGATGACACGTACAAATGGAGAATGTCAATCAAAGTGTTTCTGCAGACTGTTTTTATGAAGTGACTATTAAAAAAATAATAAAATTACCCTTAGAAGCTGGTTATATTCACAGACTGTTACCACACAACTGTGTTTAAACCCCTTATAAAAGTGATTTTGCATGATATGCCCCCTTTAAAGCAAAAGTGTGATTTATTTCAGATCAGAGGAAGGAATTAAAAAATCTCTGACTCTGAGAAATTGCTTTTCCATATAATTAGTAACAGAGAAGTTTTCAGCTAACAATTAAAATCGAACAACTAAAGGTGTGTGTTTTGAGATAAACGCAATGATCGTCTGATACTCAGGCTGGATTTGTTTTTTGACTGACCACTCTGAAGGCTTCAGCAGCGACTGCCGTGGAGCCTGTCTCCTCCAGATATCTCTCCCACGAGAACCTGTCCACCTCAGGGTAATCTGCCAGCAAACCAGTGTTAAGTTATAGAGCAGACACTCATCTGACTGTATTGCAAAATGCACATTGTCACACTACATTATTAGAAAAAAAAAATAGCAAAAAACATGTACAAAAAATAGATGCATGTTGAAGACATTTATTGAGAAACACACACACATACACTACTGTTCAGTTACAGTTGATTCAATTCTTTAATGATAAAACTTTCTACTTTGTCACTTTAGTCTTTAGTGTCCAATGATCCTTCAGAAATCATTATAATATGCTGATTATTTATAATGATTATAATTATTATAAGGAAAGTTCACCCCAAAATTTTTAAGTTTTAATTTACTCAGTTTACTCTCCCTCAAGTGATTCCAATCCCTCATGAGTTCCTTTCTTCTGTTGAACACAAAAGAAGATATTTTGAAGAAAGCTGAAAACCTGTAAGCATTGACTTCCACAGTAGGAAAAACACATACTATGGAAGTCAGTGGTCACCAGTGGTGGAAAGAGTACTGAAAAATCATACTCAAGTAAAAGTACTACTACCTGCCTAAAAATGTAGTGTGAGTAGAGTAAAAGTATCTGTTGTTAATATTACTCAAAGTATGAGTAAAAAGAGTATGAGTATAAATGCCTATGTGTCAGCATAGTGGCAGATTCAAAAACAAGACTAGTGTCCGATGCTAATGAGGGAGAGATGGTTACTAATGGGCGGCGCTTTCCCCTTTTGATGACACGTACAAATGGAGAATGTCAATCAAAGTGTTTCTGCAGACTGTTTAGACTACTACTTGCCTAAAAATGTAGTGTGAGTAGAGTAAAAGTATCTGTTGTTAATATTACTCAAAGTATGAGTAAAAAGTAGACCTTTCAAAAGTACTTAAAAGTACTGAGTATTATGTTCTCAAAAGCTGATATGTACAGTATGTTTACATGTAATTTGTGCATGTGTGTGTAAACGTAACATTCTGTAGTGCATTTAGTTATTGCCCAGCAGGCACACAACATCATGAGACATTAATATTAGGTTAGATTTAGGTTGTAATGTCAGGTGACCAAAATTAATTGTCAAGCAGGAGCTAAGGACAACGTTATTTTGATGTCCAATAATGATGTCAAAGGACGTTGATATTTGGTTGATTTTATGTTGTTAGAAAGTAACCAAAATCCAGCGTCGAGCCAACATCTTAAACCAACTGATTGACTAACCAACTATTGACGTCAAATACTAACATTTATTCATCAGGTACAGCAACCAAAATCCATTGTCTGATAGATGTCATAGAGGCAGGGGCGGACTTAGTGATTTGGGGGCCCTAAGCAATTCCAGGTATGGGGCCCTAGCATTGTTGAAAAATGAACTGTATGTTAAAAGGTATGTGTATATATGTATATATGTGTATATGTGTATATCTGATATATATATAGTATTATATGATATATATATCTGATAACCTTTCATGAGGTTGTGATGTCATGAGGTTATTCTGTATAATGCAATTTCATTGTGCGATTTGATTAGATGGCAATCACAGAACGGATTATTCTACTTCTAGTACTCTACTTCTACATCTTCTCTACTAGCCAATCACCATAGGCAAGAAAAACAATAAAGTAGTGACTACAGATTAAAGGAAAGTAGATGTAGTAAAAGTACAGATACAGCACTAAAAATGTACTCAAGTGAAAGTTAAAGTACACATTTTTAAAACTACTTCGTAAACTACAACTGCTGACAAAAACTAATCGATTACAGTAAAATGAGTATTTGTAATTTGTTACTTCACACCACTGTATATACATATACATATATATATATATATATATATATATATATATATATATATATACAGCGGAAAAAACAGAACAAAGGAGTCACATGACATCAACACGAGCACATGAAAACACTGCACATGGAACATCACATCACATACACAACACAGACACCAGACTGTGTCACAAATATAAGATATCATTTGGTGACAACCTCTTATTCAGTTAACAAACTGTGAGGTAAACGTCAAAATATGGGTAAAATAATGTTACATTGTTATTTGGTGACAGATATATTTATGACTGTCATGTACTTATTAAAATCTGTAAAGGAATAAGTCATCATGCTAAAAGTTATTATATTGAAGTTTTTGAACTATTATATTAAAGTATAGCTGTAATATTGTTGGTTGTATCCTTAAAAAAAGCACTTTTCCTTTAATTTACCTTGTGGGGGCGTCAGTGGCAGGCCTCTCTCATGACACCAGCCAATGGGATGAATGTATGGACTGCTGGAATCACACCTACAACACAATGGAAATCCAAGACATGACTTATCTCTTAAATAACTATTAACTTCACCCAGAAATAGAAATAAGTATGTGAGTAGAAAGAAATGTAAGAGTAGTCATAAGAAATGGGTTGTTTTTTTGTTTTTGTTTTCTCTTCTGTTGCGCAACAACCAAGCGGCAACCTCCGCTCTCCCTCGGGAAGCCAATACGGAAGTAACTAAAACTGCAATTCATCGACTCGCCTTGGGGGGCTGGCTCCAGGAAGTCCAAGTGCTTTCTTTTTGCATTTGTAAATTGGCCATTTTTACAGCTGATAAAAACATGTTTACAGCCTGGTACAAAAGATGGCTTTGGTGCATATAGCTATGATTACCCTTCGTGACAACTGTGAGGGGGGTGAATTTTTTTATAACTCACCAGTTTCGTTTTTATTAAGTTATATTGTTTGCATAATTAAGGGAGTGGTCACTTGAGTGACAGCTAGCCCTCACTGGACGCTGTTTCGTCACCTTAGCTGATTCCGGCTAATTAGCCGCTGAACTTCGTATATTCTTCGTATTTTTGTTTTGGGTAATGTTTCTTTATACAGTCATTTGCCTTTTGGAATTATTTCCTGCAATTATCAGATGATATGGCATGCTGTGTGGACTTAATTGTGCTTACAAACCGTTCAACTTGCCTCCATTTCCCAGGTGAGTGAAATTTCATTTAAATGTTCTTTAGAGCTGTAATGCACTCCAGAATCTGACAGATTGATTAGCTGTAGGCTATAAAACAGTCATCTGAAGCGTTGTCATACAGTGTTAGTGCTGGATTTTTATAGACAGCCTTGCATTTACTAACACAGACTATATCTGAAGTGTTTGATAGTAATTCCCGTTATCCTCCTGTCGAAAAACTTTATAAGAGCAATGTTTAGTGGCTTAATGTATTACAACAGTGTTTTTAAAAGACTAAACACTTTATTGATATAGTGTACAACCAAGCACGTGTGGTCAGAACACAAACGAGTCACAGGTAATGAAGTATTAGGTGTTCTCCCAAAGTAAAAAGTCTAAAGCCGCGGTCACACTGGGCTTTTCTCCCCATAGACTTCCATTCATATGCAAGCGAATGCGTCAGACCGAAAACGCAGGGTCATGCGTCGGAGTTTCGCAGGTTGCTGCGGTGCAAAGTTTAAGCTTGGTGAACTCTGACCTGTGAAATCGCATCACTTGACTGCGTGAGACCAATCCAGAATCAAAACATGACCTCCCTGAACAGAAATTTAAAATTGTTTTGGGTTTTACAATATTGGAAAGTTTTATTTCTATAAATGTAAATCCCTTTTTAGCATATTCAAACAAGAAGTATTAGTCTAAAGAGCGATGTTTACACTTCTAAAATGTGTGCTTATTGCTTTGTATTTAATAGGCCTATTCATTTGTATGTTTATATTACCCTCTCGTTTCCCCTTATTTCTCTCATGCGTATGTTATTAAATAATAATTCCCTTATTGTTTAAAAGTGAACTATAGTTTGTAGACTGTATTCTGTTTTATTTGTATTGTAAATCTTTTGTTGTTATAAAAAAATAAAATAAATAAATAAATGATGATGACGCCATGTGATCGGTCATCATGACTTCTGCAACGTTGAGCCCCGAAGTATCCGGCTTGACGGTTCCGTTTTCAACTCCGCCCTCGCCTGCGCTCAGCTAATCTCGTTGATCACCAGCTGCAGCCATGGTTCATGTCGAACGTACCTAATGTCAGCAACACTTTACAAATGTGGAGCTTTAGGATGCACAAATAAACACAGTAGTCTCCAGACTGCCCACTTCTGAGACACTTCCTTTCACATTTTCAGTTTTTCCACACAGATAACGTTAGTTCTGTTTTAAAGGTGCTGCATGTAAGTTTTTGACTCTTCTAAAGCATAGAAATACCATAATATGTGTGCAGATATTTAAGAAACATCCCAAGTGAACATACTTGTTTAACTGAAAAACAATGCTGAAGTCTGATATTCTGCTTTGAAAATGGTTTTTCCGTGCCGGAGCGCTGTCTTTGTTTAGGTCAATTTCACCTGCACAATGCCAGTTTAGCCAATTATAATTCAGCACTCCGGGTTGCCTTGTTGGATAACAGCATATTTCATTCATTCATTCAGAAAGGCTCTGAAAACATGCGTCTGTGACAGTAAATGTGACCTCCAGTGGACAGTATCAGATGTCAAAATGAGACAGATTCAGTTTCACATGAGGTTATTAATTAGCAAATAATATAAATATTACAAATGTAAACATTAGGTGAGCAGGTTACATTGTAACTGCGTGTCCTAATAGCACGCTTCATGACGAGATACGCAGTGATGAGCAGTTTGGCTGTTTGCACCAGACGAAACACGACAGAAATTTAAATACAGCCATTCAGAAGCACAGAATATGCACTTACTCACGAAACAATAAGGTTTATAATCTGTTTAATACATGTTAACTCTCTTTAACATAATTAAATGTAGATGCTGAATCACTCATATGTGTTTAGTTTTAAAGTTTAATTTCAAGTGGTTTATTGTATTTTCCAGATCTGAGATGAACTATCTGCTGCTGTTTTCAGTATATGGCAATAAATGTCATGTAAAATGCCATTCAAACTCACATTGTTAGCATTTAGCACTGAATAAAGCACACAAGGTTTACCTGAGGTGATCACTGTCATAGGTTTCACATGTTCAGCTGTGAGAAATAGAAGCCGTTTCTAATTTATCAATTTGAGGTGTTGGTTAGAACCAAAACTCCTTTTAATATGGAGAATATTCCCTCTATCGCGTGCCGTTGCTTTTATTTAGAACACAGTTTAAATCACTCGCTCCTGTCCTTAATCTGGCAACCCGCTCTTGTGTTTGTTTTGATCCAGGAGTGCAATACCTAGTTCAACCAGTGGGTGTCAAACTTACATACTGCACCTTTAAATCTGCTGCTATGGTGAGACATGGGTGTCTGTAGTTCCGCCCCTCTTTTGAAAAGAGCCCAATCTCATTTGAATTTAAAGTGACACTCACCGAAACGAAACAATTAGGAGTACAGCCTAAAAAGGTTAGTTTCAAAGAGTTATTGAATTATTGTTGTGGCATTTTGAGCTGAAACTCCATACACACACACACACACACACACACACACACACTAGGGACATCAGAGACTTATTTGAAATCTTGTAAAAAAGGACAAAATAGGTGCCCTTTAAAGTCATGTAGTGCAGTGTTTCAGATCATCAGCTCATTAGCAGAGACTAAAAGACCTGCAATAGGTGTGACAAACAAAAGAGGCATCCAAAACATGCAGTGCTGGTGGTCCTCCAGGAACGTGATTGAGAAACACTGATGTATTGTGAAGTAGGCTTAACTCACCAGTAGTCGTAAGTGTCGTCCCAGTTGTCAAAGTGGACCAGAAATCGGTCGGCCACTCGGTCAGTGACTGTGGCCACACAGATGAGCGACGGGTTCATGCGGTCCACGGCCTCCAGCTTCATGCCCACCTCAAACCCACAGTCTGTCTCCGGCTGGACACACACACAAGCACTGTTCTCAATCAGCTGTCAAGATCGGCAATGCAGGCTCAGTGTCTGAAAACTTACTTTAACCGAGCTTGAAAACAACTCTTTCGGTGCTGCTTGCGATCGGGTGATTTTTAGGTAGTTGGACCACGAAAACTCCTCTTCTTTACATCCTGCAAGTAAAGATCATACATCAGGGCTATTTAACTGGCGGCCCGCGGGCAGAACCCGGCCCCTCCGCGGCAATTTGTTCCGGCCCTCCAAAATAGTGTGACCAAGAGATCAAAAATAAATTAAGTTCGGTCGAAAACGGCCGCTATAGTGATGACGTGACGTGCCCCTGCGCCAGCACGAGCTGCGCAGAGCGTGACTCACCTGACATTAAGCAAGTGGCGAGAGCAGCCAAAAACATTTGAATATGTTTGTAGAAAAGACTTATTCCCTTTTGTACAATGCACTGATTTCGTTATTAGGGATGCAACGATTAGTCGATTTCACTATTAACTGCACTTTAATTCGTCACGGTTAATTAATCGTAAAGGCTTCTCTAAAGGCCGATTTATACTTCTGCGTTAAGCCTGGTTTATACTTCTGCGTCAAGTGATCGCCGTAACCCACTGCGCAAGCCTTGCGCGTAGCCGTGCATTTATACTTCTGCGCACTGTTTCTGTTTCTCTGCAATACACTTCCGAAATGCTAGCTGGCAGTAGGTGTTTATGTTTCTCTGTGTCGAGTTTCTTTGCTGGGGTTTTGTTTGTTCTGAACACTTCCTTAATGTACAAGAGGCTCAAATTCGCTCATTTTGAGATGGGAACTGGCGGACGTGCAACAACTTTAATCATAAGGTAAACACAAAACAACAGTCTCCATCCAGAGCTCCTTCACGGGACTCCACACTTGTAAAAACTTGCTGCATCAGGCGCACGGCTCTCACCTCCGCCCACACTTGTCAGCGCTACCAAGCCGACCAATCACAGAGCTTGCGCTACGCATACGCGTTACTTTTATTGAGAAGTGCCAACGGTTACGGCGAGGGGCTATGCGTCCACGCGTAAGCTGCACCGTAGCATACGTGTGCGCTTGACGCACAAGTATAAATCGGCCTTCATGTGCAGCGGTGCAGCCTACGCGTGGACGCATAGCCCCTCGCCGTAACGCCCCATTCACACGGGGTGTCAGCTTCAACGCTTCCCATTCACTTTGAATGGGTGACGTCAGGCGTTGCCGAACTGCACTGTGAATCCTGATGGAAGCGTCAGCTAATCAGATCGCTGTATGCAAATACACCAGCTCAGACAGTGGCCTTTTTCTGACCAATTTCATTGGCTGACACTGCTATGACGATCGCGTCAGCCCCAGCTTCAGACACTCCCTCTGTCAAGCGTTGATGCTGAAGCCCCGTGTGAATGGGGCGTAACCGTCTGCGACTTTACCTACGACGTGCACCTCTCAAAAAATCTTACGCGCTGATTGGTTTGAACCAAGTATTTCTTATGAATTAATGCCGAAAACTCAAAGACGTCACAATGTACTCGCAGGTACAGACATCCAGTCTCTAAGCTGAAATACACACAAGTATCTAAAAATTTGTATCAAACCGGAAGAAAAAAATGTTCACTAAAAAGTGAAAATATGTGTCCAAATAGTGTTTATAGCAGCGTGGGACACATATATGACTGCAAACAGCTCAAAAAATGTGTTTTGGTGTTTCGTGACCCTTTATATAAACTTAAGCATTCATTTAGTTCAAGCACAAAACAAGATGAAAGGCCGTTTAGACAAAATCGCAGTGTGAAGCAGCAGCTAAGTGCAGAAAATCCATTGAAAATACTGTGGTAAAATAAAATTTCATATTTTAAAGACATTTAAAATGTATAATGTCTACAAAAAGAAGGTGAATAAGAAACTAGTATCAATAATTTATTAAGAAACACCCAACAATGTATATAAAACAGAAATTGGAAAAGGAAGCCAATATAATTATAACAAAAGCACTGAATGCTTTTCTTACTTAGAGTTTTTGTCTTGTTTCTAGTCCAAATATCTAAAAAAAATCTTAAATCAAGAAGCATTTTCTAGGCAAGCAAAACATGTTGTCTTGTTTTAAGAAATAATATGTCAATATTAAGTGAGTTTTTCCTTAAAACAAGCAAAATAATCTGCCAACAGGGTAAGCAAAATAATGTTGTTTTTCCTTTCGTCATAAGATTATTTTGCTTACCCCATTGGCAGATTATTTTGCTTGTTTTAAGGTAAAACTCACTTAATTTTGGCCTATTATTTCTTAAAACAAGACAATATGTTTTGCTTGCCTAGAAAATGCTTCTTGACTTATTCTAGATATTTGGACTAGAAACAAGATAAAAACTCTACGTAAGAAAAGCTTTTTTTTTGCAGTGAGAGGAATGGTCAACTATATGTGGGAAACACAGATAATTACATCTAACTCAGATTCATGGGGGGAATTCATTTGGAAAATTAATTTCATAACACCGAAAATAAAATATTTTCAAACTAGAAATCAAAAACTGGTGAATGCTCGAGAAAGTGCAAATGTAATGGCGGATCATTTTCACATCTTTTAAGATTGTAATATTATTGACAGTTATTGGCAAGATCTGAATAATGAGATAAATGCAATAACGGGAATGAAACTGAAATGTAATTTTAAAACTACAGTATGTACCTGGGAATTTATTCGTCAAAAATAGCAACAAAAAAAAGATGCATATCTCTTTAATACACTGCTAACATCTAGTAAAAGCCATTACAAAGAAATGGCTCAAGGAAGATCCTCCATTTGTAGGTGAATGACATGATATTGGAAAAGAGGTGCATGATATGAAAGTACTGACACTTTCCCTAATGGCTCGTTTCCATTGACTGGTACAGTACGGTACAGTACGGGTCACCTTTATCAGGCTTGCGTTTCCACTGCTAAAAGGGTACCAATGGTACTCTTTTAGTGGGGCATGGTGTACGACAGAAAGTTGCAGTCGATGTAATTTTCGTTCGAGAAAATGTCTAAAGTAAAGCTGTACGGGTCGCTCACATATCATATGAGAAGCACTTCTCACAAAACAGATGCTTTACACACATAAATGTATAAATGTTTATTACTAACTTTTCTATAAACATGAGTTGATTATAACTGCAGATCAATGACAGTGTGAAATAGCCTACTGTACGTCTGTAATTATATAAAATAAATAAATAAATAAATGCAACATATATGAACACATACAGACCCTTACAGTCTCCGATATGTTACCACTTACAGAAAAACTACACACAGCATACATTTAGCCCTTATTTAGGTTAAAAACAGCAGGAAATAGAGCCCAATCAGAGCAGACCTCTCGTGATTAAATGTGTCTTTAATCTTCAGCAGCACGTGTAGTTTCTTGTTAGAAATAAATTCCATCATTCTGAGTTCATAATAGTCCAAAGGGTGATAATAATAGTTAAACATGGCAGTTTGTTCACGTTTGCTGAAAAAATAATGTGCTCCTTTTTTTCCGGCTTCTCCTTTTGTTTTTTGGCGCGTCACTCTCGCGTTTGTCAGTTTCTGACAGGATCAGGTTTCACAAGCACGTCAATAATCAAGCGCACGTTATTGTCATCATCTCAAGAAGTTTGTTATTTCAAATATAGACGCGTGGCGAGCGCAAGCAACAAAGCAAAACCGCTCGCGCTTCAGACTGGCTCGTAAAAAACTACCGGACACACAGGGTAAAATCTGCTCTTCTTTTTGTTTTTGTGGCTGTTCATTAAGACGACGACAAGGTTCGTTTAAGCCCAGATTGAACAGGGCTCGTTATTACATGTTATTATATGTATATATAGTCTCTTGGCTGTGTATGAAAACATGGCGGCTCCTTTGTTTTCATTATGGCTTGTTGCGTGAGCTCGTGACGTATCTCTGTAAACCAATAGCATTCAGCTGCGCGTCTAGCTCCGCCTTTGGGACTCTTTTGGTACCCTTTCTCATTTTTGGTACCCTTTCGAAAGGGTGCCGAAAAAGTGGTACGGTACAATTCGGTATGCCTTTTGACAGTGGAAACGGCCATAAAAGTGTACTGACCCGTACCATACCAGTCAATGGAAACGAGCCATAAGACAACAATCCTATAAAATTTCTGAATACTGGGAACAGCGGTTGAGAAGAAATGTAACGTTTTATTTTATTGTGATGCTTTTATTTTTATATGTCTGAAGCTTGTTGGTCTTTGATATGTAACCCGTAACTAAACTGTGTGGCAGGATCTGATCGTATGCGGTGACCTTGGTGCTTGTATTGTATGCCTTTTTGTTTTTATGTTGTCTTTTGAAGGCGTTTATTGTTCTGATTTACTTGAAAAGTAACAAAAAAAAAACATTTTTTAAATAAATAAAATGTACAATGTCATTTAATGCAGCGCTTCTTGTCCGGTGTGAGACCCACTTTATATGGCATCTCTCTCAGGCAGTGAAGATCCATGTTTTTTAAGCCAGATCTTAAACGCGGGGGATTTATGATGGTGAGCTTGAAAAAAGTGTGTGTGTATCCTACAGTGTGGAGCTCTATAATTGACCTTTGGGAGTGTGTAGCTTGTGTGCGGTGCTCTCACACCACCCGGCGGGGTGAATATCAGCACAGTTGGCATTGACCCAGAAGTCATGGCAGTCAGAATAGCCATCGAAATGAAGCCGTAACCTGTAGCCACAGACCTGTAGACAAGAACGAGTACTTAGAGGCAGATACTGTCATGACCGGCAGATTAGGAGATATGAAGAGCCGCTGTAATGTACCTCAGCGACCGTCAGGACGAAGTACATGGACGGGTGCTGCGGGTCGATGCCTTCCAGCTTCATACCCTGCCTGAAGCTGTTCCTGATCAGGGGAACCCTCTGCGTCTACAGCGGATACACACATACATGCCAATGCTGGGTAGAAAATACAGATAAGAAAAACATCTTTTATCTTAAATAAAGAAACAGCATATGCTCGGGAAGCAAGAACCAGCACTAAACCAGCAAGAACCCTGAGCAACACTCATTCATTTATTTTCCATCGGCTTAGTCCCTTATTTATCAGGGGTCGCCACTGCGGAATGAACCGCCAACTATTCCAGCATATGTTTGGGAATCACCCATACACACTCACTCATACACTACAAACAATTCAGTTTATTCAATTCACCTATAGCGCGGGAAACCAGAGTACCCAGACGAAACCCACGCAAACACGAGGAGAACATGCAAACTCCACACAGAAACGCCAACTGACCCAGCCGGGACTCGAACCTTCTAGCTGTGAGGTGACAGTGCTAACCACTGAGCCACCATGCCGCCTCAAAGCAACACTCAAAAAAAGTTTTTTGCTGCTTGTTCAAACTGCTGATTTAAAATGAGTTGAATCAACACAATTCTTGGAAGTTTTTTTTGAGGAGGTGTAAATTGTTTTATCTTAAGTTAACTTTAATCGATTTGTGTTGGGACAACATGAAGGAACTGTGTGGAACCCAGAATTTTTTACAGTGAACCCAAAGGAAATTTTTGGACAAAAAAATAGTTTTTATTTATTTAAAAAAGGTTTTCTTAATCTGAACAGTTTGTAAGTTTGCCATCTGAACACACACACACTCATTCAAAATATTTTTTCATAAATCCTTAAAGAGCCCCTATTATACATTAAAAAGGGTCATATTTTGGTTTTATGGGTTTTCACCAACAGGCTGATATGTATGCAAGGTCAAAAAACACTTTCATGGTCTTATAATATGCATTTATTTTTACCTAAATATCCCAGCGACTCCCATATGAATCGTTCAGCGATTCATTTCTTCCCAAACCCCTCCTTAGCGCCTCTGCGCTGATTGGACTGATGACAGCCTGTTGCGATTGGTCGACAGCGTTCAGCTTGAGACAGTAAAATTTCCAGGGCAGTTTATCAAGCCCCCTGGTCGCCAACATTGGTATAGGATACGATCACAGCAGACGCCCGAAACACGCTTCAAAGTAAACTTACTAACACCACAGTAAACAGTACCCAGTTCTCAACAGTGTTATTCAGACACCTCAGCGCCGAAAGCAGTGCAGTTAAACACCACAAACTCATTTAAATCTGTGAACAAAGCAGCATGCATCGCGTTTTCAACGTGGCATTAAAAGTGATATGGGAATATAGAGTTAACCTGATACAGTGCAAGCGGTTACAAGTAACAACACAATTAAATACATACTTTACAAGCTAGAGAAAACAAGGAGGCAGCTATTTACTTACACTTATGAAATGTGTCATGGGCGAGGTCTGATTTCATTAATTATCTTTCATTTTGCAGCTTTTCTCCCTTCTCAGCTGTAGATCATTTCTATTTGCAACCATTGCTGTGGCACCTTTTGCGTGAAATGTTATGTTCTCAGGGCTTACCTGTACTTTGCCCAACAATCACTATCTTTGCAGGCTCCTATCTCCTTTCCAGTGTTGTGCACCAGCCCGAAGTCCAGCGTGCCTTTGTTTAACTTGTACCTAATAAATTGTCCTTATTTTGCACGTGTTACACCAAATTATGTGACCGTCCTATTCTGTGACCCTAGTAGGTGCTGTTCTCACTGTTTGGCTTGAACTCGATCCTACAGCATACTCTCACATTAATGCAATAGAAAGAACTGTTCAATAGAGGAAGAAACTAATCCATGAGCTGTGTACTGAAAGTTCATTGTAAGCATGTAGATGCTGAAGCACTTCTTTCCCTCACACTTCCAATAATATCCAGGTAAGCACAGCATCTTCAGGACTCATGACTTCAGGATCTGTCTGTCTTTGCTGCTGTGTTAGTGGGCGGGGCAGCAGGTTTAATTGTTGCCGGGTCTGCACGCGCAACCATTATGTTTTGTATCGACGTCACGCCGAAACGGCTAAAGACTCGTTATCAAGATGATTCATTTAAACCACTATGAGTCGACTCTTTTTTTTTTTAGATGAATCAATAGTTTTAAAAACTGTCCACTTTCAGATTTAAGCTTTAGCTGGATATTTCACTTCACTTAGGCTACGTTCATTCACACTGCAGGCAAATGTGGCCTGAATCTGATCTTTTGGCCCATATGTGACTCAGGTCTTGACAGTGTGAACAGTCCAAACCACATGTAATCTGATTGTGGCGAGGGGGCGTGGCCGAGAGCCGTGGGAGCGAAACGAGGCCCGCCACAGATGAGATGCACCTGTGGCGCGCACCTGCCTTCAATCCCACGGAAGGAGCTCTGGACTATAAGAGGAGGAACGATGGCAGAGGACAGGGAGAGAGAGGACCGGGCCCGGACATATTACTTTTGCTTTCAGTTTGACGGCAGTCTCCGTGAGGAGCTGCCGTCTGTTTGTTTTGATTTAGACGGCAGTCTCCGTGAGGAGCTGCCGTCCCTTTTATTAATAAATATTTATTTAAAACCGCGTCGGTTCTCCGCCTCCTTCTTCCCGGCGGCCAGGTGGCCGTGAACTTCATTACACTGATCTTTACACTTCAGATTTGTTCCACTTTCATATGTAGTCTTAAATCAGACACAGATCTGATGTTTTGCAATGCGACTGCAGTGTAAACGGTTATGTCGGATTTCATGTGACTTTTACATAATCTTCGAGCGACATGCGTCATCATTCTGTGCTGCAGACATCATCTACACCTCTGCAGCATAATAGAATAACACACAGGGCGATTACTGTACCACAGAAAGTTGGTTGTTTATTTTGAAAAAGATTTAAGGCAAAACTGTTGCTTGTTAACCACTCTGGTTAACGATCGGGGCACGGGATGATCGCGATGCTAAAGAGCGTCGGGGGTGCTGCGGAAAGGGGATCCGTGCACAAAGGAGGGGGCACTTTCATTTTAAGGATGAACATTATCTCAGAGCGAATAAAGGGCAGAAGCTCAAGCACCCAAACCCCCCATCTGCACGTGTCTGTTGTTTATAACGAAGTAAAATAAAATAACTGCAAACTGAGATAAACCGACTCCGCCTTCACAGTTCAGTCTGCGGCTGCTCATTAACCCTTGATGAGTTCACTACACCGGTGGTCAGACAGACGCGCACCGCGGTTGTCATATATCACAAATGATCAGTGTTTTCAATCACAAGGGACTTATTTTAGGTTTCAAAAGCCGAAATACACATTAGTAGTAGCAGAACAACCCTTTACAGTTCATGTAATACACCACGGTTGTCTGTGAAAAGGGCAATAATCATATTAAGCACAATCTGACAACGCACTTCATACAGTATACACATTGTGTGCATAATTAGACATTTTGTGTTGTCTGTAACTATACTTCTGCGCATGCGGGTCAGTTTACGACCATGATCTGTTCACACTGCAAATCTGATATTGGCCACATTTATAACAACAGTGTGAACAGCTAGGCAAAAAAATCAGATCTGAGAAAAAAATCAGATTTGAGCACTAAGCCTCGCAGTGTGAACGTAGCCTTAGAGCTGTGTTACACACTACATAGAAGGTCAATTTCAAAAACCCATAATAGGGGCTCTTTAAATATAAATCCAATAATACACTGAATGGGTCAACATTATAGACATAGAAAAAAATGGCCTTGTACTGATCTGAATCTGCTGAATCTTAAAATCCCTGCTGAACAAAAACAACAACAGTGTCACAATCACCAGCGATCTAACCCTTATTTACGGTACGGTACGGTACGGGTCGGTACGCTTTTATGGCCGTTTCCCTTTGTCAAAAGGCATACCGAACCATACCGTACCACTTTTTTGCCACACTTTCGAAAGGGTATTGAAGGGAACTGTCAACTTCCAGCTGCAGTCCATCACTGGGAAACACCCATACACTCTCATTCACACACATACACTACGGACAATTTAGCCTACCCAATTCACCTATAGCGCAAGGCTTTGGACTGTGGGGAAAACTAGAGCACCCGGAGGAAACCCACGTGAACACAAGGAGGACATGCAAACTCCACACAGAAATGTCAACTGACCCAGCCGAGGGTCGAACCAGCTGTGAGCTGACAGTGCTAACCACTGAGCCACCGTGCCGCCCCCATAGAAAAGACAAGTCAACATTTTGATGTTTGCATTATTTGAGATGAACACATCTTGAGCAAATGATAGAATGGAGATGGGGTACTGAGAACCATCTCGTACAATGGGATGGAAACTGCATTAACATAAAAAGAACAGCTGTGTCAACAACCAAGGAGCAACTTCATTAACATTTAGGGTGCTTTCACACCTGTGGATCGATTCTTTTGTTCCGAAACAGGGATTCAAATTGTTACAATGTTGCTCTTTGTTCTTGGTGCGGTTTGCTTTTGAGCAAAGTTTCTAAATGGACCAAGAGAGCTTAAACAAGACACGTGCGCGTAAACTCTCGTCACATTGGTCAGAGTTTCACGGTTTATTTTGTCCCGCTCAGCTGTCATGCGTCCTTATTTTAATTTATGACGGTGAGCAATAAGACATTATAAGCAAAAAGCTGTGCTTTAATTTTGAATGGTGACACCCACAGACCGTCACCAATTATAAATCAGAGGAAAGACTTTCTCATACAGAGCTGTTGTTTAGAACTTTGAGACTGCTATGCTGAATAAACATCTTCATTGAGATGTTCCATAGATATCATTAGATGTCGCCTACCCTGTTGTTGCCTATTGGAAGGAATGCGTCAATAGAGCCGCCATTTTAGTACAGGGTAGCGCTCTTTTGAAATAAATTCGGGACGAAGGTGCAATGGAGGAATGTGGCTATCCAGAGCCAGAGATATACACATATATCAGTGATCGGGAGTTTTCCCCGGTGGTCAGTATTTTTTAAATACAACAATTATAATTTTACATCACTTTCCTACATCGATGGATCAGTGACCGCACGGGCATGAACCGTTATGAACGAATCATTCACAGTTAATTAGCCGACAATATTACAAGTTTCTGGCACCGCAGCGTCTTGCTGTCATGTTTCTTTTTCATTGTTTGTGCGATTGAATGACATTTATCCTGGGAGCACTGTACAAATGTGGCGGTGCTATTGACGCATGCTCAGGGTCCGTATGCGATATCTAGTGTATATATCTATGGAGATGTTCAACTTCCTCCTCATTTTTTCTTACATAACGGTGCGAGTGAAAATGAATAAATGAATGAATATTTATACACTATATAAGTATTTTGTTTTGTATTTTTGTGTGTTTTATATATTTTATTTATTGTATATATGCGCAAAATATACGCACAGTGAGTACACACACATTATGCAAATACAAACTTTTATTTTGATGTGATTAATCACGATTAATTGTTTGATAGCACTAATGTAGAATAAAAAGAGGGTGAAATCAATGAAATGAAGCGGTCAGACCTCCTGGAAGAGTCGGACTGGAGCAGCTACAGCTTTCTGCAGCTCCAGATACTGTGGCCAGGACCACGGCTCCAGCTTAGTCTCTGCTGACCCTACAAAGAAGACCTGGACATATTAATGCACACTAGAACACACTTTATTATCAAGATGATCATCTGGTGCACATAAAGCTGTCTATTTAACATTAACATTAACGTTTTTAAAACAATCATTTAAAAATTATGTACGTTCGTGTTATACCCTTTATTAAACTGCATTTCATTTACTATATTTAGTAGAGCAGGGTAACGATTAATCACAGTTGATCACATCCAAAATCAAAGTCTGTTTTGACATAATATACGTTTGGGCTGTGTATATTTATTATATATAAACAAATACACACACGCATGCTTTGTTTTATATTTAAAAATGTTTATTTATATTTAGATTTTATTTATAGTTTATTTATATTTAGACACATTTATATGTATATGATGTACAAAGTGATAAACAAGTTTAAATATGGATGCAAATATTTTTTTCGTGTATGTGTGTGTATTACATTGATATAAAAATGTCATATTTAATACACACATATCTTATGCCACAACAAATATTTATTTTGAATGCGGTTAATCGTGATTAACCTTCGTCCAGCACTAATATTTAGTTTTTAAATAAATAAATATATATATAATATATAAATCTATATATATAAAAAATAAATAAATAAAGGGAACACTTGGAGTTATATTTTGTTGTTTAAGTGTTCCCTTTATTTTTATGAGCATATTTATGAGCCCCCCAGAGAGAAGACTTCTTCAACACATTTCTATACATAATAGTTTTAATAACTCATTTCTCATGTCATAATGACAGCACATAATATTTGACTAGATATTTTTCAAGACACTTCTATACAGCTTAAAGCGACATTTAAAGGCTTAACTAGGTTAATTAGGTTAACTAGGCAGGTTAGGGTAATTAGGCAGGTTATTGTATAACAATGTTTTGTTCTGTAGACTATCGAAGGGGCTAATAATTTTGCTTAAAGGAGCTAATAATTTTGACCTTAAATTGTTTTTAAAAAATTAAAAACTGCTTTTATTCTAGCCGAAATAAAAACAAATAAGACTTTCTCCAGAAGAAAAAATACTATCAGACATACTGTGAAAATTTCCTTGCTCTGTTAAACATCATTTGGGAAATATTTAAAAAAAGAAAAAAAAAAATCAAAGGGGGGCTAATAATTCTGACTTCAACTGTACATATATATATATATATATAGGTTTCATAAGAGCTTTAAAATTCATTCATTTATTAATGAAGTCTTTTAAAATATAGAATTAATTTTCACTGATTACAGAAAAAATACTGGAAACTCTCAAAATCAGGGGGGAGAGGTTAAAAAGAGGTAATAAAGGTTAGAAACTCTTATAATAGAGTAAAAACATGGTAGCAATTAAAAATGTATGCTTATTCACAAATCTTTGCACAAATTGTCCATACATTGGCATTGTTCATTTCAGTAAATCTGGATATACTAATAGGGTCATGCTCATTTTCAGAAATAAAAGCTATCACTGGGGCCTTCAAAAGGTCCCTAAGGTACCAATATGTATAGTACTCATACAGGTATGTAACCTTAAAGAGATAATTCATCCAAAACTCAAAATCCTGTCATCATTTTCACACCCTTTACTTATTCAAAATCTTTATGAGTTCCTTTCTTGTTGAACACAAAAGAAGATTTTTTGAAGAAAACCAAAAATCTTAAACCACTCACTTAGCATAGTAGGAAAAACAAATACTGTGAAAGTCAATGGTTAAAGGTTTCCAGCATTCATCAAATCTCTTCTTTTGTGTTCAACAGAAGAATAAATCTTATACATTTTTTAAACCACTAAAGAGAGTAAATACTGAGTACATTTTTCATGTTTTGGTGAACTATCCCTTTAATAAATACAAATTGCAAAGTAATGTAAAGATTTAATGTAACATATACAATGTTTTGTGGGAGTGTCATGAAGTACCTGTTTTGATCTGTCTGCCATCAATTTTCAAAGCCTCAGATTTCTCGTCCTTAAATGAAAAGAGAGCATTTTGTTGCATTAGAACAGAGATTTTATCTTTATTTTATAGATTTGTATATTTATTTTGTAAATATATATATTACTTTATTATTTTATATCATTATAATGCTTTTTGAAAAACAAGATTATTTAAATACACAGCAAACCCAGTGGGAACCTTGATATCAAAACAGCATTAAAACAACAACAACACAGGCTCATAGGGAATATGTGCCCAAAGCTAAATTTTTGCAGAAATCTTCTGTTCCTTTTCATGCTATCTGCTTGATCAGTTTGCTCAGTAGCTCGCCTTGTATGGAGTAGAACTTGGGATGTGTAGTACACCAGGGTTTGAGTTGGTTCCAGGACAGTTCCAGAAACCAGGTTAGAAAAAGCAGTGTGAGACAATGGTACAAGAAAATGTTTATATATCGAATCTGATCGGCTAATATTCTTTATCAGAACTTGTACAGCCTCTTCACTCTTGTGTATTACTCTGCCCACACGAGTAGTAAGCAGAAAATGCTCTACAGTTTGACAAATATTGCAGCTGTTGGACAATATAATGTACTTTTGAGGCTTTTTCAGACGAGGATGTAGTTGTTTAGATTTCAACTATGCAGTTTATTCATAAGGATAGTGCTTATTTTAAATATTTATAATTTTGAAAATGCCTGTCATTGAGCAAAGCAAAGACGGTTGACGTTGTCCATCCACAAAATGGTGACAGAGACCGCATAATAAGCCCTTAGAGGACCAAAACTGAGCGTAAAACTAAAAACTACAGCTGATCAAATCATTATAAAACAGGTAAGTGACATTCTAACTCGATCTCTCTCTCTTGTATGTTGTAGTGCTGTATTTATGCCATATACTTTTAGTGTATTGAGTGTGAGATGGGACTTGCATATCAGGAATGTACGTATTTTGTGTTGCCCACTTTTTATATAACCCTTAGTTACTTTTTGGTTGACCATCTGTTTGTTCCTAATGCGTCTCATGCTTTTCTTACTGCTGACTAGTTCAGTAAAAGGAAAGAAAGAAGAAATGGCTGCATGTGTTTAGCGTGTTTCCTTATCGCAACAGTAATCTGGTAGTGTTTGCTTTGCTTTAGCTTTTTCGGGGTTAATTATTGTGATCTGCCGATTGCGACAGAGAAATTCTTGGAAATCTCTGTAGACTGATGGCATTTCATGCCATCCAGCCTTATAATGTTAAAACGTCAGCAAAATCAACTGCTTTGTCATCACTTTAGACATTATGCAGGAGAATGATTCAAATACTAGCTCTAAAGCGACGTTTGTAAATTAGCAAACGGTTTCTACTGTTCTGACGTCAGCTGCAGATGTGAATGAATGGCGGAAGAAAGTAGTTCCTCATACAAAAGCGTTTTAAGGCTCTCCATTTTTGATTTTCTTTTTATATACATGATTATGCCGTCAAACTGTTGTATAAACGCAATATCACACTCGTAGCAGTAAAACAAATGCATGCTGAATGAGTTGGCGGTTCATTCCGCTGTGGCGACACCAGATTAATAAAGGGACTAAGCCGAAAAAGAAAATGAATGAATGAATGAATATATATATAAAATACACATTCTATATAAACCTGAATATGTATGCAAAAACAAGTTTTGTTTTCTTGTATGCATGCAGTGCATCCGGAAATATTCATAGCGCTTCCCTTTTCCCACATTTTTTTGTTACAGCCTTATTCCAAAATGGATTAAATTCTATTATTTCCTCAAAATTCTGCACACAATACCACATAATGACAATGACAGGCTAATACCATTCAGCATCATGCTCTGGGGATGTTTTTCAGCAGCAGGAACTGGAAGACTAGTCAGGATAGAGGGAAAGATGAATGCAGCAATGTACAGAGACATCCTGAATGAAAGGAAAATTATTGAAGGAAAATGTACCTCTCAATAAAACTAATAGGATCTCCTGTAAAAACTGGAGGTTCAGGTACTGGCAATCGACTTAAAGCAAGGCTATCTTGAAAGACAGAAGCTGAAATGGGCATTACAGAAGCTACTTGAGTTTGTGATGCTGTATAGTTTGGAGTCGTTTGAGGTGATTTCTGAGAAGCATCTTGCTTCCTTTCAAGATTTATCAAAGAAACATTTTGCTTCCCTATAATCTTGACACATTCTGAATATGACATAGTTTATTTAACAATCTCTTTGTCATAAATATCTCACTTAGCATGCGCAGCTTTTACATCTTTTTGTGCTTGTATCCGCTCCAGTTCTTTCACTTCAGCTTCAATAGCCTTTTTATGCAGCTCTTCCTTCTTCAGAGTGCTCTTGACCTCAGAATGAGGCGACGGTTCATCTTACAGCAGGACAATGATCCAAAGCACACTGCCGAAATATTAATGGAGTGGCTTCACAACAACTCGGTGAATGTCCTTAAGTGGCCCAGCCAGAGCCCAGACCTAAATCCTATTGAACATCTCTGGAGAGATCTGAAAATGGCCGTACACCGTCACTTGATCTACCTGATAGAGCTTAAGAGGTACTGCAAAGAGGAATGGGCAAAAATTCCCAAAGACAGGTGTGCCAAGCTTGTGGCATCATATATAAAAAGACTTGAGGCTGTAATTGCTGCCAAAGGTGCATCAGCAAAGTATTGAGCAAAGGCTGTGAATACTGATGTACATGGGATTTTTCAGGTTTTTTAATTTCAATAAATTTGCAACAATTTAAAAATCTTTTTTTACATTGTCAGTATGGGGGATTCTGTGTAGAATTTTGAAGAAATAAATATATTTAATCTATTTTGGAATAAAGCTGTAACATAAAAAAATGTGGAAAAAGTGAAGCGCTAAGAATACTTTTCAGATGCACTGTCTCTTATGTCTAAACAAACTTTGATTTTGGATGCAATTAATCACCCAGCACTAATATTTAGTTTAAACCTGCAAGCAGTGTTGGGGTAATGCATTACAAGTAACACGAGTTACGTAATAATATTACTTTTCTAAATAACGAGTAAAGTAACACAGTACTTATAAAAAAATAAGTAATTAGAATTACTTTTTTTTTAATGTCATGTGAGTTACTTTTTAGTTAAATTAATTAGCTTTAAAAATAACTGCTGAATTTCGTTTCTGCGATGGAAATATTCTCATTGTTTTGAATGCATTGAAGAAAAGGAAAAAGGAATTGTCTCAATAGACAGTTATTTTATGTAACTAGTAAGGCAAAACGAGTAAAAGTAGCAAACACACTGCTTTAAACTTACATTAATCTGTATATACGGCATGTAGAGCTCTGGGTCAAGATGTTCTCAGAAGATAACATTATCCTACATTCATTTTTAATGTGTTTATATTAAAAGTAAATGGAGAATGTACAGTGCGATGCTAATTGCAGAGCTCATCTATTAAAAACAAAGAAGAAATTAAATCCTGCAAGTTCTGAAAGAGATCAAGCCTCAGCTAGGTACGAAAAAATGTACGCAACTCAAAAGTAGCATAACGCATTACTTAAGTAACTCAACTAATGGCTCATTTTCACTGACTGGTACAGTACAGTACGGTACGGGTCGTTACGCTTTTATAGCCATTTCCACTGTCAAAAGGCGTACCGAACCGAACCGTACCCCTTTTTCGGCACCCTTTCGAAAGGGGACCAAACACGAGAAAGGGAACCAAAAGGCAGAGCTACACGCGCAGCTGAACGCTATTGGTTTACAGAGATACGTCATGAGCTCACGCAACAAGCCATAATGAAAGCCGCCATGTTTTCATACACAGCCAAGAGACTATATATACATATAATAACATGTAATAACGAGCCCTGTTCAATCTGGGCTCAAATGAACCTTGTCGTCGTCTTGATGAACAGCCACAAAGCCAAAAAGAAGAGCAAATTTTACCCTGTGGCCCGTAGTTTTTTATGAGCCAGTCTAAAGCGCGAGTGGTTTTGCTTTGTTGCTTGTGCAAGCCGTGCGTCTATTTTTGAAATAACAAACTTCTTGAGATGATGACAATAACGTGCGCTTGATTATTGACGAGCTTTTGAAACCTGATCCTGTCAGAAACTGACAAACGCGAGAGTGACGCGCCAAAAAACAAAAGGAGAAGCCAGAAAAAAGGAGCACATTATTTTTTCAGCAAACGTGAACAAACTGCCATGTTTAACTATTATTATCACCTTTTGGACTATTATGAACTCAGAATGATGGAATTTATTTCTAACAAGAAACTACACGTGCTGCTGAAGATTAAAGACACATTTAATCTCGAGAGGTTTGCTGACTGTGGGCTATATTTCGTGTTGTTTTGAACCTAAATAAGGGCTAAATGTACGCTGTGTGTAGTTTTTCTGTAAGTGGTAACATATCGGAGACTGTAAGGGTCTGTATGTGTTTATATATGTTGCATTTATTTATTTTTTTTATATAATTACAGACGTACAGTAGGCTATTTCGCACTGTCATTGATTTGCAGTTATAATCAACTCATGTTTATAGAAAAGTTAGTAATAAACATTTATACATTTATGTGTGTAAAGCATCTGTTTTGTGAGAAGGGCTTCTCATATGATATGTGAGCGACCCGTACAGCTTTACTTTAGACATTTTCTCGAATGAAAATTACGTCGACTGCAAATTTCTGTCGTACACCACGCCCCACCAAAAGAGTACCATTGGTACCCTTTTAGCAGTGGAAACGCAAGCCTGATAAAGGTGACCCGTACTGTACCGTACTGTACCAGTCAGTGGAAACAAGCCATAAGTAACTCAATTAGTTACTTTTTTGGAAAGTAACTCAATATTGCAATGCATTACTTTTAAAAGTAACTCTCCCCAACACTGCCTGCAAGATCAGTTTGCTCAGTAGCTTGCCTTGTATGGCATCAGACTTGGGATGAGGAGTGCACCAGGGTTCGAGTTCAGTTCCAGAAACCAGGTTAAAAAAAGCAGTGTGAAACAATGGTAAAACCTATTCTGATTTGGTTTTGAAAACCATATCGTTTGAGTTTAGGGAAGGGTCAGTCGAACGTGAGGTTTTTTATTATGCACGGCAATACAGACGTTTTACCATGGAGGTGCACAAGAAGGATATGTAAATGACTTGCATGAGAAAATGTGCCCCAGTAACGTATATAAGATTGTCAAAAATATAAACGGCAGCCTTTAGTAGATTATTGGAAAAAAAAACACCAGCAGACATAGCCCCGGGCACATATTTTGCTTTTCCCAATACTGTAGCCCTGGGCACGTATCTCCAATGAGCCTGGGTTGCAAAAACGCTAAACGTTTTGGTGTCAAAACCTTGACTAATGCCTTTTTGACCACCAATATAACAACACTATAAGTAAATTGTTAAATTTGCATGTTTTTGACATCAAGGTGCTCGCTAGGAAGGCCTGAATTAATCAGCACAAATGCACCATTGGTTCGGCATCAGAGTCGTCCTCTGATGGGCTGTTGTATTCTCTCCTCTTCCTCTTCTTCATGGGCTTCATCATGTCATGCTCACGATACATCACCTGTGCTTCTGCGAGGCCTGCAGGACTGAAGCATCAGCACAGTGTCATCTGTCTCCTCATGCATTCAACACACTGCAAAAAAGGCTTACGTACTTAGATTTTCTTGTCTTGATTCTAATCCAAATATCTGAAAATTCTTAAAGGTGCAGTGTGTAAGTTTGACACCCAGTGGTGGAACTAGGTATTGCACACCTGCTTCGGAACACACGCAAATCGAATGTTGTCAGATTGACGACACCAACACCAGTGTGCCTGACTGTCGAGCCTAAAGGTTGATTTTAGGCTGATTAAACGATGTTTAAACCAAAAGCAACGGCACTCAATAGAGGGAATATTTTCCATATTAAAATGAGTTTTTGTCCTAACCAACACCTGAAATTTATATTTTAGAAACAGCTTTTATTTCTTGCTGCTGAACAACAGAAAACTGACAATGATCACCTCAGGTAAACCTCATGTGCTTTATCCAGTGTTAAATGCTAATAGTGCGAGTTTGACTGACATTTTACATGACATTTAGACCCAATCCCAATTCTATTTTTGTACCCCTTCCCCATCCAAGTGTGAAGGGGAAAGGCTTCAAAATTTACCCCTAAGAATTGGGACAGCACTACAGCACCTGCACACGTCATCATATGTCATCACGATCTCTTGCTTCATATGAGATCAGACGATGGCGACTGCTGTAGTTATTCCAGTTGTGTTATTTTTTGGTATTTATCTTTAGGAAATCACTGAAGGCATATATTATGTTATCATGACAATCTAATGTGGCAATAAGATCATAACTATACTGTGTATTTACACCGTGGCCATATTCATCTATGTAAACACACCAAAAACAACATTAACATTATAGCAGACACTGTAAAAAGCTCATTCTCAGCTACTACACTTTTCTGACAGGGTATTCGAGTGTCATCGAGTGTCAGAATGTTGTGGGACTGCTGTACAGGAGTTATGATTATGGATTATAGATCGTGGAATTTTGCGTTTTTTATTTTAGCGTTTTTATATAAAAGCATGACAGTAAAACATAAATGCAGTTACCCCTTCACAGCAACACGCAAAACGAGGGGTAGGGGTAAGGGGAAGGGCTAAGGGGTAGAATTGGGATTGGGCCTTACTGCCATATACTGAAAGCAGCAGCAGATAGTTCACCTCAGATCTTAAAAATGAAATAAACCTTTTTTGAATGGAACTTCAGTGCAAGCCAACACATATCAGTGATTCAGCATCTACATTTAATGATGTTAAAGTGGCTTAATACGTATTAATTAGATTATAAACCTTACCATTTCTGTGAGTGCCGTGAGTGCACTATTCTGTGCACCTGAAAGGCTGTATTTAAATAGCTGTCGTTTTGTATCTGGTGCAAACAGCCAAATTGCTCATCACTGCAAATCTTGTCATGCAGCGTGTTGTTAGGACACAAGGTTACAATGTAACCTGCACACCTAATGACTACGTTCATAATATTTATATTATTTGCTAATTAATAACCGCCTCATGTGGAGCTCTGAATCTGCGTCTCATTTCAGAGTCTGCTACTGTCCATCGGAGGTCGCATTTTGGTCACAGACGTATGCTTTAAGAGCCTTTCTGAATGAATGAATGAAATACGTTGTATTTCACCTAAGGCAGCCAGGGGTGCTGAAATATAATTGGCTGAAATGGCATTGTGAAGGTTAAAGGGACCAAAACAGAGACAGCGTTCCGGCACGTAACGCACATTTTCAAAGCAGAATATCTGACTTCAGCATTGTTTTTCTGTTAAACAAGTATGTTCACTTAGCATGTTTCTTAAACATCTGCAAACATATTATGGTGTTTTTATGATTTAGAAGAGTCAGAAACTTACATACAGCACCTATAAATCTACACATGCAAAAAATGCTGTAGACTAAAGAACATTTAGATATTTGGACCAGAAACTCCAAGTAATAACAGTATTTTTTGCAGTGCACATATATAATCTATGAGTAGAACAGTGTAGTGAATTTACATTTCCGACATCTGCTCTCCCCGAAGCTCCGTCAGGTGCATGTTTTGGCCACACCTGCTGTGAACAGCACTGTCCTGCACCTCTATATGAGCTCTGTGCAGTCTGTCGGCCTCCAGAAATGCAGCAGGTCTGCCATTGCCACCGGTTGAGACGTCTGGGGTAAGAACACAATGCTGTGATGCTGCTATTGGACAGACAACTACTGACAGCTGCTCTGTATTTAATGTTACAGGGCCAAGAATCTACTTGTGCAAAGTGCATAACAAAAATGGTTGAATATATTCATTGTTTTCTTCTAGCTGTGCAGTTTCCATCAGCTTTTTGAGCCGTTTGGTTATTGACAAAGTGAAAATGTTTGACCTGTGTTTGGTCATAGGTCCTACTACTAAGACTGGCCAACTCAAGAATAATTCTATTTTGTATACTCTTCAAAGGTGATTTGATTTTTAACCAACTCTTAAACTATTCTACACTCTTTAAAGCCAACTTTAAGCCAACTCTAAAATAACTATTTTGTGTACTCTTCAAAGCTGATTTTTAACCAACTTTATTATAACTCTATTTTGTATACTCTTAATGCCAAATTTTTTAACCAACTCTTAAATTATTCTATTTGTAGAGTTCTTCAAAGCCAATTTTAAGCCAAGACAAAAACATTTAGATTTTGTGTAATCTTCAAAGACAATTTTAGGCCAACTCTTAAATAATTCAATTTTGTATAATTTGCCAATTAAAAACAACACTTACATAACTCTATTTTGTATACTCTCAAAAGCCAATTTTAAGACAACACTTTATTAATTCTATTGTGTATACTCTCACAATTCTATTTTAAGACAACAGAACTTAATTAATTAATAGAACTTAATTAATTC
>CAIGQZ010032598.1:3789321-3827363 GCA_903798205.1 Danio tinwini
TTCATTGCTAACTTTAAGCTAACTCTTAAATAACTCTATTTTGTATATTCACAAAAGCCAATTTTAAGACAACACTTAATTAATTCTATTTTGTGTACTCTTCAAAACAAATTTTAAGTTAACTCTAGAAAAAGGTGTATTAACACTAGGCTATCCGAATCGTGCCCAGCCGCATTTCCCTTGTTGTTTGACAAGTGTGAGTGCTCCAAATCTGGCCCAGGCACGGTTCAGTTGGCCAGCCCTGCCTCCCCCCTTCTAAAAAATCTATCTTTAACCAGCCTAAGCTGGTTGGCTGGTTTTAGCTGGTCAACCAGCCTGGTTTTAGAGGGGTTTCCAGCTATTTCCAGCCTGGTCGTAGCTGGTCAGGCTGGGAGTTGACCAGCTAAAACCAGCTTGAACAGCTGGTTTTGACTGGTCAAGCTGGTTTTAGCTGGTCAACTAATTAATACCAGCCAACCAGCTTAGGCTGGTTTAAGCTGTTTTTTTCAGCAGGACCGGTTGGAGTAGGCGTGCCAAAGCACGGTTCAGTTGGGCTTTGGCGTGGTATGCCTGTAATGTTAGTAGTGTAGTGTAGATCTGACTGGGAAACTGAAGATGTGCCATCACATTTAAGGGACTGTTTCATATGGATTTATTAATCATTCTTACTTTTCAATGAACACGCACTGTCATCGTTTATTAAAGACGCAAACCACTCGCTGCACGTCAGCTGCCACCTACAGCAAACCTCCTAATATGTGCAGAATGATGACTTTATCAGTGTTTATGAGTGTCAAATGTTGTGGATCTGTTCAGCAAAAGATTTGACTGTGTGTCATCGCATCCCAAATCAAACTCAAAATAATAGAAAACATCTCCACTCCACTGTGCTGAGCGAGAGCGATTCTCTTCCTAACTGTACGGTCACATCATCAATGATGTAAGCGTGCTCGGGCTTGGAAGGTAAAATGCAATGTGAGTGTGGGCCATCAGGGAAGGAGGTACAATTTTCGCATGCATTTTCTTCGTATTCATATGCATAAAATTTGTCATGTAAACACACCTTACACAATGAGTCAGATGCGTATTATTTAATCCATCACGAAAAAACGCAAAACATTTCAGAGTCAGTTCAAGCAGTTATCTCTTCTTCAAAGTAGAAATAGAAAGAGGAATAGGCTGCATATTGTGTTCATCCAATACTGCATAGAGAGGATGGACAGTTCAGCTCCACTGCTGAAAAAACCAGCTTATACCAGCCTAAGATGCTTGGCTGGTTTTAGCTGGTCAACCAGCTTTGTTTTAGAGGGGATTTGGCCATTTCCAGGTTGGTTTCCAGACATTTCCAGCCTGGTTTAGCTGGTTAGGCAGGGAGTTGACCAGCAAAAACCAGCTTGACCAGCCAAAACCAGCTATGTCCAGCTTAAACCAGGCTGGTCAAGCTGGTTTTAATTGGTTTAAGATGGTCATTTTCCAGCCTGACCAGCTAAAACCAGGTTGGAAATGGCTGGAAACCAGCCTGGAAATGGCCAAAAGCCCTCTAAAACCAGGCTGGTCGCCCAGCTAAAACCTGCCAACCAGCTTAAGCTGGTTTAAGCTGTTTTTTTCAGCAGGGACATTATCATTATATAAGAGCTGCGCTGGATTTATCCCAAAAAGAAAGTTTATTTCAGGAAATCAGAGGAATTTTGATACATTGCTTGTGATACTTCACACATGTCCGTACGTAAACAAATCCTGCACAGAGAGTGGCAGTACCTACAGACATTATAATAGATGGCGGCCAGGTTAATGTGTTGAAGCAATGGACCGAAAGCAGACCATGCTTTCTATTATAATATCTATGGGCAGTACGTCAAATGTATAGACACACACACCAAACAGCAGCAGGGCAGATGTGCGCCAGTCATTGAATTCAGTCACAGGTTCTCAACTGTCCGCCACGTTCTCTCTTATATTATGATATACATATAAGAGATAATATAAGAGATAAACCTTATGATTATATATATAATCATAAGGTTATCTGTAGCTTAAAGGACGGCACTCTGTATTAAGCTTTTTGCTTGTATGGTGGCTCTGACCTGTCAAAACACCTCTCAAATCGCTTTTTCAGATGTGATAAATGGAAAAAATCGGACCCAGTTCAATTTTTTTTAAGAAGGACGAAGGTTTCGGAGGCAGTGTGCCAATATGATTCACACAATGTGAGGTCAAGTTCATTTTTTGAACGTGAGAAAATTGCAGACAAAAATTGCACATTTGCTTCTCACAACAAGAAGGTCGCTGGTTCGAGCCTCGGCTAGGTCAGTTGGCGTTTCTGTGTGGAGTTTGCATGTTCTCCCCGAGTTCACGTGGGTTTCCTCCGGGTGCTCCGATTTCCCCCACAAGTCCAAAGACATGCGGTATAGGTGAATCGGGTAGGCTAAATTGTTCGTAGTGTATGAGTGTGAATGAGTCTGTATGGATGTTTCCCAGAGATGGGTTGCAGCTGGAAGGGCATCCGCTACGTAAAACATATGCTGGATAAGTTGGCGGTTCATTCTGCTGTAGCGACCCCGGATTAATAAAGGGACTAAGCCGAAAAAAAAATGAATGAATGAATGAATTTCAGATTCAGTGTGCAATAACCTTCTCTATTTTGTATTCTCTTTAAGGACAGATTCCCTCATGTTTGCGTCCAGGACAGTGTTCATTCTGGGCCCTGACTGACTGCACTTCTATTTATAAAAATCTATAAACTGGCAAACATCATAAAACTGAAGCTGTAATTATCCAACAGTATTTCACAAATACTTACCTGATTTTTCAGCTTGTTTGAACTCCATATTAGCTGGTTTCATCTGTGCTCCTTCAGTGGTCAGGGTAGTAGGGCCTATTTTCCCTTCACTGATCACTTCCAGCGAACCAGTATCGCTAACACACAACTGCAAAAACATAGATTAATAACACTTAACGAGCATTTGCTATAAAAATGGGTATTTTGATCAAATAAAAACAGAAACTGCTTTGCTGTTCAATTCAATTCAAGGTTAGTTGTGTAGCGTTTTCCATCGCACCAAAGCAGCTTTACAAAAGGTGTACGTTATTACTACATTACAGTTCAAATCAGTTTATCACTGGAATTCTTCATCTGTAAGACCTCCACATACAGTAGGTCTTTCTTCATTTTATTATTATGTCAAATTTTTATTATTTTTATTATCATTTTTTTTTATAATAATTTTTTTATTTTTATTATATGTCAAATTTCTGTATTACATTTTCTGTGTGGAACATCAAATCAGCAAATTACAACGTTATTTCATTCATTCATTTTCTTTTTGGCTTAGTCCCTTTATTAAACTGGGGTCGCCACAGCGGAATGAACCGCCAACTTATCCAGCATATGACTTTGCTCACCTTCAGATTGCTTCCAGGCAGGATTGCCATTCCCTCCTTCCAGCCCAGAACATGGACGATGGTCCCTCCGACCTGAGCAGGAAGCGACGTGGCCTCCAGTTCACTGCCTTTAATCGCCTTGATTGCATTTTGAGGCAGCTCCACTTTTGGCAATGGATGAGCAGAAGCTATAGAAAATAAAAGCTTGTATTTTAAAAGAGAACCTGTAAATCTAGTTCGATTCATGCTCAATCCCTCGACCTTGGACACCAATGTAAATTAGTTTGCATTTAAAGTCATTAACCTCTTAAAGTCGATCGTTTATGCAATCAAACGTTTATTTCGCAAGCGCACATTGTTTTTCTTAAAGTGAACAAATAATCCTTGTAAGTTAATCATTCATTAATTTTCATCAACTTTTCCGGGCCGGGTTGCGGGGGCAGCAGTCTTAGGAGAGAACCCCGGACTTCCTGGCTGCCTTTTAAGCTTCGTATTGTTTTTAAAATACTACTTCTTACCTATAAAGCTTTAAATAATCTAGCTCCTGTTTATTTATCCAACCTCCCGTCTCGCTACAATCCAACCCGCTCTTTAAGATCTCAAAACTCAGGGCTTCTGGTAGTACCTAGAATAGCAAAGTCAAGTAAAGGAGGTCGAGCCTTCTCATTTATGGCTCCTAAACTCTGGAATAGCCTTCCTGATAATGTCCGAGGTTCAGACACACTCCTTCAGTTCAAAACTAGATTATAGACCTATCTTTTGAGTAAAGCAAACACTCAATGCATCACATAGCTGTAAGATTCATGAATGTGCTCCACGCATCTCGTTTATATACACTATAAACAGCAGCTACTCTAATTATTCTCTTTTATCTCTATTCCCACCTGGGGATACTCATCCCGAGACCCCCAGAGATTATGCAGTGCCACTGATGCAATCCAAGACCCGTGAAAAGATGATCCCAAGGTTCCACAATCCTGCACCAGGCCGTTTCCTTAGTAGCAGCTGTGGTGGTCATGGAGGAGTGGAGAGCACTGACTCCTGTGACTTTCAGGGACAGCCGAGTCTTTGCTGACGTCCAGCGTTCTCCAGCTTCAGGCGCCTAGACTGCTGCTCTGCACAAGACGTTTGGTCATAGGAGAAATGATCGTGCCCAACTGAGCCTGGTTTCTCTCGAGGTTTTTATTTTTCACTTTCGCTAATTGGTGAAGTTTTTTCCTTGTGGGGTGCCCCAGTAAAGCTTTATGTCTTGCAACACCTCTGGTGCTGCGAATAGTTTGTAAAGGCTGTCCAGCTCATGCTACTCAAACCGCGTTTCATTAATGAATTAATATGAAACCGTGAAAACAGTTTAATGGATTGTTTTGGTGCTAAAGCATATACTACAGCGCACTTGTTTTGAAGAGCTTCACCTCAGATGTTATTCGTCCTTCTTGTTTATGTTGTAGATAACTGACCAACAAAAATACATAAAAATTAAGTTACACAACATATAAAATGAAATTCGTTGCAAAAAGATAACTTTTCAAAGAAAAACATATAAAATGTATAGAATTTAGTTTGTGCCCTTCTTAAACAACTGCGGGTGGATAATACTTTGCTCCGTGGAAAATAAGGATTTAATTAATGATCCACTGCTGTTGTAAACATCTGTCATATATTTGCTGCATTTTTAATATGTCATTATTTTAAAGAAATCATTATCTGATTTCTCCTCGGTAATTATGTCCTTTAAATACAGGGAGTGCAGAATTATTAGGCAAGTTGTATTTTTGAGGATTAATTCTATTATTGAACAACAACCATGTTCTCAATGAACCCAAAAAACTCATTAATATCAAAGCTGAATATTTTTGGAAGTAGTTTTTAGTTTGTTTTTAGTTTGAGCTATTTTAGGAGGATATCTGTGTGTGCAGGTGACTATTACTGTGCATAATTATTAGGCAACTTAACAAAAAACAAATATATACCCATTTCAATGATTTATTTTCACCAGTGAAACCAATATAACATCTCAGATCAGGTGAACAAGGAGGCCATGTCATTAGTTTTTCTTCTTTTAGACCCTTTCTAGCCAGCCACGCTGTGGAGTACTTAGACGCGTGTGATGGAGCATTGTCCTGCATGGAAATCATGTTTTTCTTGAAGGATGCAGACTTCTTCCTGTACCACTGCTTGAAGAAGGTGTCTTCCAGAAACTGGCAGTAGGACTGGGAGTTGAGCTTTACTCCATCCTCAACCCGAAAAGGCCCCACAAGCTCATCTTTGATGATACCAGCCCAAACCAGTACTTCACCTCCACCTTGCTGGCGTCTGAGTCGGACTGGAGTTCTCTGCCCTTTACCAATCCAGCCACAGGCCCATCCATCTGGTCCACCAAGACTCACTCTCATTTTTTTCAGTCCATAAAACCTTGAGATATTTCTTGGCCCAGTCTTGACGTTTCAGCTTGTGTGTCTTGTTCAGTGGTGGTCGTTTTTTCAGCCTTTCTTACCTTGGCCATGTCTCTGAGTATTGCACACCTTGTGCTTTTGGGCACTCCAGTGATGTTGCAGCTCTGAAATATGGCAAAACTGGTGGCAAGTGGCATCTTGGCAGTTGCACGCTTGACTTTTCTCAGTTCATGGGCCGTTATTTTGCATCTTGGTTTTTCCACACACTTCTTGCGACCCTGTTGACTATTTTGAATGAAACGCTTGATTGTTCGATGATCACGCTTCAGAAGCTTGGCAATTTTAAAAGTGCTGCATCCCTCTGCAAGATATCTCACTATTTTTTACTTTTCAGAGCCTGTCAAGTCCTTCTTTTGACCCATTTTGCCAAGGGAAAGGAAGTTGCTTAATAATTATGCACACCTGATATAGGGTGTTGATGTCATTAGACCACACCCCTTCTCATGACAGAGATGCACATCACCTAATATGCTTAATTGGTAGTAGGCTTTCGAGCCTATACAGCTTAGAGTAAGACAACATGCATAAAGAGGATGATGTGGTCAAAATACTCATTTGCCTAATAATTTTGCACTCCCTGTATATAAAAGCTGGTTATTTTATTGTCGATTAGGGACAACAGTGGCATTGCAAATTTCAAAGAAAATATCTTGATATTAAAAAGGAAACGTAAGCTTGACAACAAAAAAAGATCCTATCAATGTCGTAACAAATGCCTTTAAATAATGCAGCCTGCAGTTTACAGCAAGAATCAAGTGTTCATTGAGATTGTGTTGTCTGTCATACCTGTCTTTTCTGCGTTTTTTTTCTTGTAAGGCACGGCCTTCGAAAATGATGACATGAAACTTTGCTGGGTAGTTGCGCTGGTTTACCAACACTTGTTTGGAATTTCTTAGCATCTTCATAAGGGTGGCTTTATTTAAAGGTGCTGTATGTGAGTTTTTGACTCCTCTAAAGCATAAAAATACCATAATATGTGTGCAGATATTTAAGAAACATCCCAAGTGAACATACTTGTTTATCTGAAAAACAATGCTGAAGTCAGATATTCTGCTTTGAATTTGAATTTTCTGTGCCGGAGCGCTGTCTTTGTTTAGGTAAATTTAACCTGCACAATGCCAGTTTAGCCAATTATATTTCAGCACTCCAGGTTGCCTTGTTGGAAAACAGCATATTTCATTCATTCATTCAGAAAGGCTCTGAAAACATGCGTCCATGAGCAAAATGGACAGTATCAGACGTCAAAATGAGACAGATTCAGTTCCACATGAGGTTATTAATTAGCAAATGATATAAATATTACGAACGTAAACATTAGGTGAGCAGGTTACATTGTAACCGTGTGTCCTAACAACACGCTTTGTGATGAGATACGCAGTAATGAGCAGTTTGGCTGTTTGCACCAGACGAAACACGACAGAAATTAAAATACAGCATTTCAGAAGCACAGAATATGCACTCACTCACGAAACGGTAAGGTTTAGAATCTATTCAAACTCACATTGTTAGCATTTAGCACTGAATAAATCACACGAGGTTTACCTGAGGTGATCACTGTCATAGGTTTCACATGTTTAGCTGTGAGAAATAGAAGCCGTTTCTAATATATCAATTCGAGGTGTTGGTTAGAACCAAAACTCCTTTGAATATGGAAAATATTTCCTCTATCGCGTGTCGTTGCTTTTATTTAAATCACTCGTTCCTGTCCTCAATCTGGCATCCTACGTTTGTGTTTGTTTTGATCCAGGAGTGCAATACCTAGTTCAACCACTGGGTGTCAGACTTACATACGGAAACTTCAAATGATGAAACATGGTTTGTGGTTTTGTCTTGCTTTTGATGGCACGAGTCGTCTGCGCAGTTTGCAGTGCACGTTGATCTGTTTTGTGTCGGATTGCACCAGTAGTTCCAGAGCAGAGGCATAGCAACCAGGGGGGATGGGGGGATACGTCCCCCATACTTTTAGAGACAGACCATTCTGAAACATGTGATTAATAATTATGGACAGTGTTGCCAGATTGGGTGGTTTCCCGCCCGGCCAATAATATCCAGCTGCAGGCCCACAATTTCTAAATCCCCCACTTTTAGTTAAATTGGTACCGTCCAACCCCTCCCCCCACTTTTCAAGAAATCAAGGTTGTTGGGTGTGTGTTTTTGCATTTCGGTGGGTTTTGGATAGTTTTTGGGCTGGAATCAGTCAGCTACATCTGGCAACACTGCTTTGCCACCCCTACTTTTAAAATGTGTGCTACGCCCCTGCTCCAGACTGAAGTTTAGTGATGTTTCTTGTCAACAATGTCTGTGACATCTTTTACCTTATTTTTTCTTACTCCTCCAAGTGCAACTAACACTGTATGGCTGTAAACATGTACTGCGTGCTGCATCCGGAAGGGCAGGCTGCAAAATGCCTGCACAGCGTTATGCATAGTGCGTAAATATTATCGAACACTTATCGAACTGTCATTAGCATTTTATCGAAAAAAAATCCATCGTAATAATTATCGTTATCGAATTATCGCCCAGCCCTAGGTATAGATGATCATAACGTTAAGCACCTGTAAAAATCAGCCTGGAGTTTCAGCCGGTGAGCTTTTTACATCACTTCCACAAAAGCATTTCTTATTTTCGGAGTTTGAACCTATATTTCTTGACAGAAATATGTTTGTTTACTAATAATGGACTGAGGTTACTATACAAAATAAAACAATAAAACTAACTACAAATTAGTTATGGCAGTATAGTTAAAATGCTGTGGTTTATAAGATGTTTTAGGGCAAAATGATTAGTACTTTTCTTCAATTTTTTTTTTTTAAAGTGGAGTGTGTCTTTAAAGTTTAGATGATCATAACACTCATTAACTCTTTATTCAAATATAAGTACCTGGGAAAATGATAGTGGTGGTGTCCTGGGGTTTCAGCCGGTGGGCGGAGCTGTTGATGGTAGCGTGAGAGACGCTGCTTTCAGATGGGCCGTCGGCATTGTGTGGAAGGACATCCAGGTCGACTTTGGCACTCATAGCAAGACTGTGCTCAGTACCACTAACAGAGGAGCAAGGACATAAAGATATACAGAAGCAGTTCATTATTTAGCAAAAAAAAAGGATAGTTTCTTTCTGCTGTTATTTTCCGTTGTAAAAAAAATACTAATTATTCCTGTTCTTCAGTCACACTATATAAAAATGCTTCTTGTAAGAATGTACACACTAGAGTAATAGTAAATACTATAGTGTTTTTGAACCATTAAGTAAAGTACCTGAATTAATGTTGTGGTAATTGTTGCTATGGTAACACAACTTTAGTAATATTAACAAATATTGAAGCTTTCTACAACTATAGGGTAACTTCATTCATTCATTTTCTTTTCGGCTTAGTCCCTTTATTAATCTGGGGTTGCTACAGCGGAATGAACCACCAACTTATCCAGCATATGTTTCACGCAGGGGACGCCCTTCCAGCTGCAACCCATCTCTGTGAAACATCCATACACATTCATTCACACACATACACTACAGACAATTTTGCCTACCCAATTCAACTGTACCACATTGGACTGTGGGGGAAACCGGAGCACCCGGAGGAAACCCACGCGAACGCAGGGAGAACATGCAAACTCCACACAGAAACGCCAACTGACCCTGCCGAGGCTCGACCGGCGACCTGCGCCACTGTGTCGTATAGGGTAACTTCTACTACATTATACACTGCAGTTTACTGTAGTGAAAACTAAAGTATACTACAGTATTTATTACAGCACATCCGCTCACTATCATTAATACTACAGTATGATGGAGCATTCGTGAATGAAGAGATATACAGTACACTTTACTATAGTATGGTTAAAAAACACTATAGTATTTACTATAAATTACCACAGTATCCTATTTTTAAGCTGGTATGTATCATGTTCTTTCACATTTCCACAGAAGTATTTTGGGCAATTTGGACTTTTATTTCTTGACAGAAAACATGTTTGTTTACTTATAATGGCGTCTGGTTAGTTTACAACATAAAATAATAAAAATTAGTCGTGGCAGTAGTTACAATGCTGTGGTTTATTGGGTGTTTAAAGGGGGAAATGATTACTAAGTAGGCTACTTTCTGTCATTCCTTTACAAAAGTGAAAGAGAGGATCGACCCACAATGACAGATAACTGCTGAGCAATTTGACTGAGATGCATGGGCACTCATAATGGTGGTGAAGATGATTTCATACACTGATGGTGATGATGATGATGATGATGATGATTATACGTAATGCGTAAACTGATAGTGGTGATGCTTGATTATAGGCTAGCTAGCCTAATGCATAAACTGATGGTGGAGGTGATGTATCATCAGTGCCAGTTCAAAAAGCTTCAATTCCAGCACATCCTCTCTTCTCGCCAGAATTGTCTTTATTGTAGCCGTGCAAAATGGCGGAAGTCCATGTTCTTGTGCAGTAAAGTGTAAAACAGGCGAACCATTCATTATTTGACTCCGCTTTGACTGAAAGCCTGCTTTATTCTTGTCAGATTCCGATGAGTTTGGAAGGAAAAGACAGAAGCTGTCTGTCTCGACGGTCGACATTAACACATATGCTTTAATTTCCTGGCAACCTCAGCTTAATTGCTAATTATATAGGGTTTATTTAATAATTGTGTTAAGGAAAAAAATACGGTAAAACGAGCGTCGCCATAAATATAAAAAAAACCACGCGACGTAGAACGCATTTATATCGTTCATGTCATAATGACATGACATGAATTGTGCGTAATGTGAAGGCGATCAGATAATGAATTTATTCTCACCAGTGCTGGTCCTGCTCGGAAGGAATAAGATCTGCGCATGCGCGAATCATAAGCGCAGAGTCCCCTGATGTTTGAAAGTGTGCTGCGTTTACAGTTTCACTAGTGTCGTCTGCATCTGTGTGGATTGTTTTGTAACGAATTACGTTTTCAAGTAACTTTTATAATATTAAGCCGTTATTAATGAATGAATTAATCAATAAACGCGTTTGTTTTAGCAGTGAGTGTACGCAAATGACCGAGTAAACAAACGTCTTTGTCGCTAAACTACCTTACTAACATCAAACACGTTTAACTTGAGAAAAATACATCGGTAACCACAAATCCCTCATCATTTTGCTACAGTAAGCAAGTAAATTTGGTTATACAAATGATAATCATTCATTTTCCTTTGGCTTAGTCCCTTTTTTCTTCAGGGGTCGCCACAGCAGAATGAACCACCATTTATACAGCATATGTTTTACACAGCGGATGCCCTTCCAGATGCAACCCAGTACTTGGAAACACCCATTCACACTCATATACACTATGGCCACTTTAGCTTATTCCAATTCTATACCTGTGTTTGAACTGTGCGGGAGACCCGTAGGAAACCCATGCCAACACGGGGAGAACATGCAAACTCTACACAGAAATGCCAACTGACTCAGCCGGGACTCAAACCAGCCACCTTCTTGCTGTGAGGTGACAGTGCTACTGCTAACCACTGAGCCAGCATGTCGCCTAAATGATAATCAATGAACCAAAAAAAGTCTTAAACATAAAATACATAAATAATAGTACGCAGTTACTACACTTTAAGATTACCACAGTAAATTTGAAGAGGTGTTCAAAAGACCTTTATAATTAAGATATGACACACGTCATGAATGTGAATGGGATTTTATGCATGCTTATAACAACTGTTAGTAAGTACAATTTGCTTAGTTATGCCAATTTAAATGCAAAGATGACATTGTTTGTTATGACGACTTGACATAAATATGTCAAGTTCATCTTTGTCATGACTACATAATAGTCCTAAATCTGTCATAAACATGTCATGAGGCATTATAATTGTGTCATGAATATTCTAATCACGTTTTCAGTGGAACAAACTGTATTTGTCATTAAAATGCCTCATTAAAGCTGCCATTACTTTCTCAAATCTTTATTAACAGCTTTATTAATATTTAATAACACTGCAATGACAAATCCAGCTTGTACCACTGTAGTTAAGGTTAAAAAATATTAATGTTGCGGTTATAAAATTCATGACATGTATAATGTCTTCATGATAATCATGTTGACAGATTTATGACGTCTTAGTAATGTTAAGTTGTGACGACAGACACGTTGTCAAGTTGTCAAAAAACAATGCCATCTTTGCATTTAAACTGGCATAACTATGTGAATGACACTTAATTACAGTTGTTATAAACATGCATAAAATCTCATGTGTCATATTGTGATTATAAAGTTTTAATGACAGTCTTATGAACACCCCTTCATGTAAAGTGTTACATTAGTTTTTTAAATCATTTTTTATATAGTCTTTGTTGTCTAACCATAGATCAATATGAAATAAAGCTTATCACTGAACATATTTAACACATAGAAGTGTCAAATCTGATTAAACTTTGAATAAAACAAGACCAAAAAAGCAGGACCTTAAAATCAAAGTGTTTTACAGACTTAACCCTCGACTGTAGCAGTACCTAAAAATCACACTCATTCAGGAAAGAGAGAAGAAACAACTTTTCAATAACTTAATCAAAACAAACTTGTTCATCTGAAGCTGCTGTATAGAGCTCGACACTTAGTAAGCACTCATAACACCGGCCTTTCCCCACCCATGTGGCACTTGACCCCACCCACTCTAGCTTTTCCACTACGCATTGCCACAACATGCTGTTGAATTTTTTTACAAACGTGTATCAGGGTTTGGCAACGGATATGTGTGCACAAAATAAAAAATTGGCACTCGAAAGTGGGGGCTCGTCCGGGATGCACGTAAATTCAAGTGAAAACCTCAAAAAAAAAAGGTTGCAGACTAAATCAAACTTTAAAATAGAAATTAAAACATAATAGTTTATGCAAAATATGTTAAAGAGATTGAATAAAAATATAACAGTATTGTGATGACTGCTCTAAAATATATTATTTTTTAAATATCTGGGTAAAAAACCAAAACTTTTTTCCCCTTAGATTTTAGATTAGATTAGATTCAACTTTATTGTCATCACACATGTACAAGAACAAGGAAACGAAATGCAGTTTAGGTCTAACCAGGAGTGCAATAGCAGCAAGTGCAGGATACAGGTATAAGTTATAAAGTGCAGTTATAGAAAAACTATGGTGAAATTTACAAATGGATGTACTATGAACATTATATACAGGTTGTGTTAGCTATGAACAGAGATTTACAATAGATGGATAAATGTACAGGTTGCTATTAATAATCAGAAGTGTGCAGATAGATAAATAATTACAAATGTATATGTACAGTGGGTGTGTACATAATTTACAAATGTACATGTGCAGTAGGTATGTACAGTTCAAATAAATGAATCAGTGCAATGAATATGTGCAATTTTTAAATGTGCAAATGTTAAGTAGTGCAGTGATTATGATGAGTCTGAGTTATGAGGAGAGGAGAGTGGGGTGTATTAGGGGGGCAAAAAGTCAGTGGGGAGCAGAGTTCAAGAGGGAGACAGCTCTGGGGAAGAAGCTGTTCTTTAGTCTGCTGGTTATTGTCCGGGGGAGCCTGAAGCGCCTGCCAGAAGGCAGGAGAGAAAACAGTCTGTGAGCAGGGTGAGAGGAATCTTTAAGAATACTGCGTGCTCGGCGCAGACAGTGTTTCCTCTGGATGTCCTCTATGGCTGGCAGTGTGGTATTGTGGTAGAACACAATATATTTGATTTTGAGAAACATTTAACATATGTTGGAACAGTAAACATGTCAAGCCGAATAATTCAAATGAATTATTAACTTCTGCTGTCTTTCATTAGTTTCAAAAACATTTCTTTACTATTTAAAAATGACATTTTTGGATAGCTTTTCTTCTGGAGATAGTGTTACTGGAAAACGTAAATAAATATTTTTTTACATATACCTTAGGAACAATATAGCAGAAATTTTTTTGCGGTTTTAAAACCTTTACTTTTCTAAACCACAGTATACCTTGAAAACAGTTTTCGTCCCATGCCTAAATCTGTGTGCACAGAATTCCAGATTTTTTGCCCATTTTGTTTATTTACTTGTGTAAATTTATAGTTATTCAGTTTTAATTTCAGTATAATATTGCCTAATATGAAAATATTCATATGATTTATTTACAATACAATCTGTTGTCATATTTTCTGTCTTATAGTAGAGATATTATATAAGAGACTTGCTTTGTTTACCAAATAAAGTTGATTTACTTGGATCTGCATAGTAAACATTAAATAGAAGTTAAAAAGGTATTATTTTTTTATTTCTTATATTAAGTTTTAAGTTATGATACTCCCAAAATCGGTCCGCAGATTCTGTCTGGCTCTACCAATAAGATAGAAAGAAATGTGGATGATGTGTCTACAGATGACTGACAGAGGTTATAACTAAGCAATGCAACCATCTGTTAACAAGAAAGTAGTATGTCCCAAAGCTTGCAAACTCTTCTGTTACACACTTAAAAGTAAATACTTTTCCTTCACAAACAAGTACATACTTTTAGGGCCTAGTATAAGTATGCAAATTAGGACATTGCCAGAGGGAAACGATGTGCTGTAGAAGGTTAATATCTGCCCTTAAAAGTGTGATCGCATATTAAATTAGATTTATGAGTACATAATATAAAGATTTTCCAAACATTTTAACCAGAAATAAAAATACATTTAATAAAGCACCATTAAAGGCATATTACATAAGATTTTTATCATAAAAGTCTCCAAAATACACTAGAACAGTGTTATATATCTCAATTCATTAAAAAGAATGTTAAAATTCAAGGAAAAAAGCCATTTTAGCTTTCTCATGGTTTTACGGTATTGTGATAACAGCTGTACTTCTAAGTTCTTTCTGCTGCTTTAGCAATAACACTTCTAAAACACTAGTAGACAGTGGAGTTTCTATACTACAATGTCAAGTATTGAGTTTATAATGCGTATTTTCATGTGTACAATGCTACTGTAGCAGTACCTAAAAATCGCACTCATTCAGGAAAGAGAGAAGGAACAACTCTTCAATAACTTTAATCAAAGCAAACAAAACAAACTTGTTCATCTGAAGCTCCTGTATAGAGCTCGACACTTATTATGCACTCATAACACCGGCCTTTCCCCGCCCATGTGGCTCTTGACCCCACCCACACTAGCTTTTCTACTTTGCATTGCCACAACATGCTGTTGAATTGTTTTAAGACATGTGTCAGAGTTTGGCGATGGATAAGTGTGCACAAAATTAAAAATTAGCCTCATGGCACTCAAAAGTGGGGGCTCGTCCGGGATGCAAGTAAACGGTGTGATGTAGAAGGTTAATATCTGTCCTTAAAAGTGTGATCGCTTATTAAAATAATTTATGAGTACATAATATGAACATTTTCCAAACATTTTAACCAGAAATAAAAAGACATTTAATAAAGCACCATTAAAGGCATATTACATAAGATTTGTATCATAAAAGTCTCCAAAATACACTAGAACAGTGTTATATATCTCAATTCTTTAAAAGAATGTTAAAATTCAGAGAAATAAGCCATTTTAGCTAATGAGACATGGGCTGTGTGTTTATGCTAATGATGTCACGCACCCTCGATTTCTGGTTTGGTTTTCTAGAAAACAGGGGAACAGCAGCGATGCTTTAATATGTAGTGCACTTTATTCGACTGCACAGAGCACCATTATAACTAAAGCCTCAAATGTACAGTTGAAAAAAACGGAAGTTTACATAAACTGTATAAAAAGGCACATAACCATTTAAAAAAATCAGATGACTAAACTTTTTCTCTTTTAGGTCAGTTAGGATTATCAAATTTGTCACTGTTATGCTTAAAAGCAGAATAATGAGAGAGAGATATGTTTTGAGAAATTTTTATAACTTTTCTTGAAAGTCAAGTTTATATACAATAAGATTATTATGCCTCTGAAAAAGCTCAGATGATGATGTCAAGGTTTTGAAAGTTTCTCATTGGCTAATTGACAACATTTAAGTTAATTGGAGGCACAACTGTAGAATAGTATTTAAGGAAAACCTCAAACACACTGCTTCCTTATGTGACAACATGGGAAAATCATCAAGCCAGAATCATCAAAAAAAGGCAGATTACTATTTGCTAAATTACACTGGAAAAAAAGAATAATTTTTGGAGACATGTCCTGTGGTCTGATGAAACTAAGATTGAACTGGTTGGCCATAATGGCCAGTGTTGCATTTGGAGGACAAAAGGAAAGCTTACAAGCCTAGGAACACCATCCCAACTGTGAAGTATGGGGGCGGCAGCATCATGTTGTGGGGCTGTTTTGCTGCAGGAGGGACTGGCATCATGAAGAAAGAACATTATGTAGAAATACTGAAGCAACATCTTAAGACATCAGCCAGGAAATTAAAACTTGGCCACAAATGGGTCTTCCAAACAGACCACGACCCTAAGCATACTGCCAAATTAGTTCAAATGTGCTTTAAGTACAACAGAGTGAATGTTTTGGAGTGGCCATCACAAAGCCCTGATCTCAATTCTATAGAAAATTTGTGGGCAGAGTTGAAAAAGCTTGTGCGAGCAAGACAGCCTACAAATCTGACTCAGTTACACCAATTCTGTCAGGAGGAATGAACCAAAATTCCTTCAAACTATTGTGAGAAGCTTGTGGAAGGATACCTAAAACATTTGACCAAAGTTATACAGCTTAAAAGCAAAGCTAAAAAAAACCCAAGGAAATGTGTATAAACTTTTGACTGTCTAGAAATGAAAAAAATAAATAAATAATAATTTCATTATTCTGGCATTTAGCAAATGTAAATGATTTAGGTAATCCTAACAGACCCAAAATAGTAAACGTTTAGTATGATTTACCATCAGACATTTAAAAAAAGGTTATGTTCCTTTTTTAGAGTGTATGTAAACTTTAGTCTGATAAAACAGCACTGCTTCTCCACATAATCACGAGCCGAAGAACAGAAAGTTGTGGACTGTGGCATAATAAAAGCTCTGCTGTTTTTAAGTTACACTTCACGGCTTTTAGATTTACTCTGCTTCATACAATGATAATAAGTGTTAAACACTTTACTCATCCATCAACATGAGTCCCATAAGATGAAGACCACAACTGCCACAATTCCACACAGTCATCTAAAACATACTTTTGTTTGTTGTGAACACGTGCCCTCTAGTGGCCAAAACCACATACAGTGCCTTTAACAAATTCCACGACAATATCAACTGTACGCCCAGTGTTTTAGTCACAGAAAATGAGCCAGTGCTTCTGACAAATGAACCTAGCAAAGCTCATCGTCCTCTGTAGACGTTTTTTTTGCAACTTCTGCATCCATGACCACTTCCTCAATCAAGTCCACTTTCTTAGCGTTGATTTCGAGGGTGTTCTCCAGCAGCTCGGGACGCTCCTGAAACAGCCACCACATGGACAGGCACTTGTGTATACAGTTTTGGTCTCTGCCGCGTTCACATTGGCACTTCCAGACTTTGGATCTGGTGTCAAATGAGACCCGCGTCCTTCCAAACTGACACCATTTGTCCTTGAGCCCCGTGTGCACGGAAAAATAAATGCAGCGCTCCAATAGAAGGTCATGCTCCCCCCAGAGAATAGGGTAGACGCAGTCGACTCCCTCTAAACATGCTTTGGAGTTCATTTCCTGGCACTCTTCAGCTTCCGCTTTGGACAGGAGGTTTTTGTGGGTCATTTCCTCCAGAGAGATCACACACAGCGGTGGAGGCATGGAGTAAGGCCGCGCATGGTTCGTCCTGACCAGGTGACGGCACTCTTTCCCTGGATTTCCGTTTTGGGCCTGCGTCTTCATAAAGTCCCAGCATTCCTCCAGCTCACACAGCAGAATCTGCAGGGCGAAGGACTTGCGGATGTGAATGGGCACCCTGGGGCCGTGCAGATCCTTGGGCGTCACGTAGATGGCTTTTTTGGCATCTATGCATAACATGGGCTGCTGGTCGTGGTCATGCTGCAGCCGCTCGTGCCGTCTCAAATTCGACGCGGTGGTGAAGTAGACTCCGCACTTCTGACATGTTAGCTTATTGCTTGGTGTTGTGTCTTCGTTATTGCTGTTGGTGCTGTTGTTGTTTTTGTTTTGTAGAGTCTGCAGGAGAACTGCTGTAGGTTCTAGCTCAGCTGGAAAGGGGAAAAAACGTTTAGGTGAAACTGTGTATACACCCAGCAAGCATGATGATGCCTAGGCTAAAACCAGGCTAAATTTAGCCTGTCAGTGATAATCTAATAGATGTAGAACATCATGTCCCAACAACATGAGAGAAGATTCCAGCGACAAGCAAAGTGTCTGTCTGTCTGCACCAAATGCAACATGGCAGAAACATTTAAATACCAGCCACTACACTCAAGTGGTGTAAAGTAAATGGACTTCTGTACTTCACTTAAGTATTTTTTTGGCTACTTTGTACTGAGTATCAAAAATATAAGCAACTTTTACTCTCTACTTGACTACATTTTTGATTGATTATATGTACTTTTTACTCCACTACATTTGAACTGACGGATACTCATTACATTGTGATTGTGCGCAACAATCTGGCATCTTTATCTACCACGGCTAATTTGTTGGGCGGATGAGGCAATATCGCCATCTGCAGATTGCTGGAGGTACTGTATGATATTTATGAGCTTAATCACGTGATTGTGAATTAGCAGCTTGCCTAATACCAAGTGTTTAATTAGCGACATGCCTTCAGCCAGTGATGAAGCCAAAGCCAGCACATCAAGCAGTGGATATTGGAAATGTTTTCATTTGCCGATATACAGAATGGCTCTTACAGGAAGCAGTGTCTACTTTGTTTGCCACAAACCATGAAAATAAGTGCTTTTAAGAATTCATCGTCAAATTTGAGAAAACACATTGAGGTAAGAGTCTATTTAAATGTTAATTTAATGTGAATTTAGTCAAATTATGTCTGACTTTACAATGGTATTGTAAGCATAATGTTACCAAACGTTAACACAGTTAAGGCCCGTGCACACAGAGACGTTTTGTGCTTGCAATTTCCGTCGACGTTTAACGCCTCGTGACTAAATAAAGGGCGTCAATGTAATCGTGCACACCAACGCGCAAAACGGCAGGCGCAAAAACGTCATTTAAAAAAAAACGCCTCATGCTCTTATTTTTGTTTTGACGCGCTGTCACAGGCATGACTCCATTCTGATAAATAAACTCGAGCTCATGTTCACTACACAACTCTCCCAATTGTCCAGGCTGTGGATTAAAGCTAATAATGTTATGAGAATACTCAATTTCTTGCAGAGAATGATCTTTGCATATCTTGGATGACCTGCGGGTGAGTAAATTAACGCGTAAAGATTCATTTTTTATGGTGCACTATTCCTTTAAGTCACTGACTGACTGTGTTTTGGACACAGTCAATAAAATAATTATTTCATTATTACTGAAAATGATTAAACATCATCTCTCACCTGTGGATTTGTCGGTCATCTTAACACCTGCAATTGCATGAAACAGATCAGACATGGATTATTAATAAGTAAAGAACTATTAATAGGCTTTTTATTGCACTGCAACTGATGATCAATGATAATAATTACTAACTTTATCTCTTCCCAACAGGGCAAACCACCAACAATTAAGAATGTATGACTATATGGTGTCGTGGCTTAGCAATTAAGAAGCGTTGTTATAATGAAAATTAATAAAGCAAAAACAGCTACCAACATAACGAAAGGCTAGTCAATTTGGCCAGAATGTATTGTTGAGTTTTTGAAAATTTTCAAAGCATTTTCCCAAAATATGTGTCAAAATAAGATTTGTCACCAAATCTTAGTTATGGTCAAATTAAGACTCAAAATCACCCCAGAGTGGATAAAAACATCCCCAACAGCACACAAGGCTTAAAGGTGCAGTATGTAAGTCTGACACCCAGTGGTTGAACTAAGTATTGCACTCCTGGATCAACAAACACAAGCCCGGGTTGCCAGATTGAGTACAGGAGCGAGTGATTTACACTGTGTTCTAAATAAAAGCAACGACACACGATAGAGGGAATATTTTCCATATTAAAAGGAGTTTTGTTTCTAACCAACACCTCGAATTGAGATATTAGAAACGGCTTCTATTTCTCACAGCTGAACAACAGAAACCTATGACAGTGATCACCTCAGGTAAACCTTGTGTGCTTTATTCAGTGCTAAATGCTAACAATGTGAGTTTAAATGTCATTTTACATAACATTTATTGCCATATACTGAAAGCAGCAGCAGATAGTTCATCTCAAATCTTGAAAATATCATAAACCGATTGAAATTAAACTTAAGAACTAAACACATATGAGTGATTCAGCATCTACATTTAATGATGTTAAAGAGGGTTAACATGTATTAAACAGATTATAAACTTCTGAATGGCTGTATTTTAATTTCTGTCGTGTTTCGTTTGGTGGAAACAGGCAAATTGCTCATCACTGCGTATCTCGTCACAAAGCGTGTTGTTTGGACACGCGATTACAATGTAACCTGCTCACCTAATGTTTACATTCGTAATATTTATATCATTTGCTAATTAATAACCTCATGTAGAACTGAATCTGTCTCATTTCGACGTCTGATACCGTCCACCGGAGGTCGCATTTTCAATCACTGACGCATGCTTTCAGAGCCTTTCTGAATGAATGAAATATGCTGTTTTCCAACAAGGCAACCTGGAGTGCTGAAATATAATTAGCTAAACTGGCATTGTGCAGTTTAAATTTACCTAAATAAAGACAGCGTTCCGGCACGGAAAAAACATTTTCAAAGCAGAATATCTGACTTCAGTTTTTCAGTTGAACAAGTATGTTCACTTGGGATGTTTCTTAAAAATCTGCACACATATTATGGTATTTTTATGCTTTAGTAGATTCAAAAACAAGATTAAACAAGATGATTAGACATTAAAAAAAGCGAGCGATTGCTCCATATTTTTAATATCTGTCTAGAAAGGTCATGTTTTGATCCTCGATTGGTCTCACGCAGTCAAGTGATTCATTTTCGCAGGTCAAAGTTCACCAAGCTTGAACTTTGCACCACAGCGACTTGCGAAACTTGACACATGACCTTGCGTTTTCAGTCTGACGCATTCGTGTGCGTATGAATGGAAGTCTATGGGGAGAAAAGTCCAGTGTGGCCGCAGCTTAACTCACACAAGACTGCTCCTGACGGTATGTTGATTTAATTAGTATTAAAAGTGCCCTATAATGAGAATCTGGGTAAACCAAAGCATAGAATAATACAAGATCATTATATGGAGCCTCTGACACCACTGTTTCCTCATTTTCATATATGAAAATATATAGTATAAAACCCCAGTGGACAACGGGCCAATTTAGAAGACAAAACAAACTGTGATGAGAATCACAGACCATGCCCTATGCATTTGCATGTATGCCTACTTTAGGTCATTCATCCGGACCTGAAAAGCAGCCACGTCATCAAGAGAACACTCATGTGCAGCTTTGAGACCATAAAAAAAAAAAAAAGCTCTGAGATCATTAATAAGCATGCCTTAGGTTGCGTTTACCAAGCCAAAATGTTTTCTAGTGATACAACAGTGATAACTTTCCTCCCTTAGTTATTTTAAGCGTATATTTCACTTACTATGTATGTAATTTACAGATTACACATTTATTCATCTCCACTCTGAAGAGGCATAAGGTATGTTTAGTTACTTTATTTTCTTAATTTATCAGGTTTGCTGTGAAATTTGATGCGTTTGTTTCAACAAACACATGTAGCTTGCTGAATCATGTCAAATCATTCAGCTCAACTGTCATCTGTCCATGAAGAGGTTGATATTAATTAATGGCGGTGTTTTCTTTAACCATAACGTCAACATACAACGCAATACATCTCTATCACTCAGTTTTGTTAAGCTAAATTATAATTTATTCACCTTTATCCACAACAGATCTGGTGAGCAAAATAGGTTAATGTTACTCTACCAGCAAGCTCTCTGAGATGTTTACAGTACACATTCAAATTTCTGCTGCACGGGTTTTGACACATACTTCCTCACGCCACCATATTACTCCTGTACTTCAGCAACTTCACTGGCTTCCTGTTAAGTCACGTATTGATTTTAAGACTCTGATTTTAACATATAAAGCAGTGCATGGGCTAGCACCTGACTACATTTGTGACCTGATAACTCTGGCCACTCCCACTCGCAGTCTTCGTTCTTCATTTGGACTTTTGCCATTTCAGCCACGCTGCAAACTAAAGACTATGGGTGGTCTTGCTTTTTCGTACAGTGCATCTAAGCTATGGAATAGCCAACCCATCAGCATCAGGAATGTCGCTTCTCTGGACTCTTTTAAGAAACTTCTCAAGACTCATCTTTTTACCATTGCTTTTAACTTAGATTGATTATTTTTGTTAATTTAATCATCCAGTTGTATTGAATCGTTCATATTTTATTGTTTTATTGTGGTCTTTTTTTTTTACAGTTTTTATTGTTCTGCTTTGTGTGTCTTGTAGCGCTTTGGGTCTGAGAAAATCGCATTATAAATAACATTTATTATTATTATATTATAAATAACAAATGTATTAATCATATTATTATTATTTATATTTGTCCAAAATAATCTGCTAATGATCTAAGCAAAATAACATTATTTCAAAGCAAAACAAGATAGCTCGGTTTAAGGAAAAACTTACAGAATTTTGACTTATTATTTCTGAAAACAATTTTTTTTGCTTGTCTAGAAAATGCTTCTTGATATCAGAATTTTTAGATATTTTGACTAGAAACCGGACAAAAACTCCAAGTAAAAATAGCTTTTTTTTTGTAGTGTATGCATGAGACGATTATTCTTCTTTGCTCTGAAAACATAATTAAATGTTAAAAAGCAGACTATGTTTTGATGCGTGTCACTGATCCACACACTTCCAAACAGATAATAAACAAACCATGGTTGTAGATGTGGATTTTGAAATCCTTGGTCCTCTGCAATATTTTTTTGCACATCGGACAATGCCAGTGACTCCTGCCATGACCTCCATCAGAGCAGTAACAGGGGATCGAGAACTTCCCTATGTGAGAGAACAGACCGTGTTAGAGCGGATCAAATAGGTGGAAAACATAATTTCAGCGTAAAACGTTCAGTGTAGAGTTCATTACTGTTCAATTACCAATGCCAGAGTCTTTATAATGGATGGCGAATCTGAGGTGTCTCTTTTTGAGGTGGTGTTTAGATCCAATAACTGGAATCCTACAGTACAGGCAGTCGATGTCCTTCATCATGCCGAACAGCTCTTCTTCATTGACAAACACGAATCTTCTGTCTGAAAAAACGAAAAACAATCATGATTGACTACATTTACATGGACATCAGTAATCGAATGATTTGCTTTAATATAATTAAGACAATAATAAGATTAAGGCGTTTACATGAGTTGCTTTTTGAATGTTCCTTTCATGATCCTGTTTTCCATGTTATAGCACATAATTTGATTGTCATTGCGACACTGCGCTATCCGCATTTCCTCCGGAGTTTCATGTAATTTCGGTTGTTTCATTTTTAATTGGTCAACTTTAACTGCAGTTTGGCACTTTCACTTTCATTCGGAAACATTTCATGCCTGCATTTAAATCGCATTAAAATCGAATTATTGGTGTCCATGTAAACATACTCATTGTTAAACCAAGTACGGTTAAATTAATCGTGTCATCATCCATATGGACGCTAGATTACTTAACAGCTTCTTCCAATAAGATGTTAGAGCCCTCAACGTCAATCATCTCACCACACTCTGAAATATTATGCGCAACTCTAGCTCCCAAAACTCTACCCTCCACCATACCACATGGAAAGCTCAAAACATTATGCAATTCTGAGTGTGCCTCACACAGGTGAGTGGGCTTGACAAACCACCTGTAGAAAACACACTCTTTCATCTTTGACACTTTATTTGCATCAAACACTTTCCTACACTCACTCAAAAATAAACTAACAAAAAAGTGTGCATTTATGAAGTGTGCTTCAGGTGAGTGGGCTTGACAAACCACCTGAAGAAAACATCCTCTTCCATGACTTTAACTGACACTTGCATCAGTTTTGCACATTTGCACCAGACACTTTCTTAAGCCTGGTTTATACTTCTGCGTCAAGTGATTGGCGTGACCCACGGCGCAAGCCTTGCGCATAGCCATGCATTTATTCCTCTGCGCTCTCTTTCTGTTGCTCTGCAATACACTTCCGACACGCTAGCTGGCAGTAGGTGTTTATGTTTCTCTGTGTCAAGTTTCTTTGCTGGTGTTTTGTTTTTTTCTGAACGCTTCCTTAAATGTACAAGAGGCTCAAACTCGCTCATTTTGAGGCGGGAACTGGCGGACGTGCAGCAACTTTATTCATGAGGTAAATACAATCTCCATCCAGAGCTCCTTCACCGGACTCAACACTTGTAAACACTCGCTGCATCACGCTCGCGCGGCTCTTCGCTCCGCCCACACTCATCAGCGCTACCAAGCCGACCAATCACAGAGCTTGCGCTACACGTACACGTAAAATTTTTGAGAGGTGCGCATCAACACCGCCGATGGCCACAGCGAGGGCTATGCGTCCACAAGTATGCTGTGCCGTAGCATACGCGTGCGCTTGACGCAGAAGAATAAATCGGCCTTCACAATCACTCCATATCTGTAAAAAAAAAAAAAGCACTGTGCATTTATGAAGTGTGCCTCACACAGGTGAGTGGACTTGACAAACCCCCTGTAGAAACACTCTTCTCTCTATGTGCACCGAGCTGCAGACCTCGGTTGTAACGAGTGCTTATTTAAGTTACTGTCTGACTGTTCTCCTCTGGCATCAACAAGGCATTTGCGCCCACAGAACTGCCGCCCACTGGATATTATCTCTATTCGGACCATTCTCTGTAAACCCTAGAGAGTTTTGTGCATAAAAATCCCAGGAGATCAGCAGTTTCTGACATACTTAGACCAGTTTGTCTGGCACCAACAACTATCCCACGTTTAAAGTCACTTAAATCACCTTTCTTCCCCTTTCTGATGCTTGGTTTGAACTGCAGCAGATCGTCTCAACCATGTCTACATTCCTAAATGCATTGAGTTGCTGCCATGTGAAATGTGCCTTAAGCAGTTGGACAGGTGTACCTAATAAAGTGGCCAGTGAGTGTACATTGTTGAACAACACAGCATGTCATTTATGTTGAGATATGACAGGGTGTAATGTTCAACATAGACTTAATACACCCAAAATAATTATTTTTAAACCAATAAGAAAACACTGAGGTAAATTTGGTTTCAAATTCACACATTCGGATTTTTGCATTTAATATTAAAAAGAGAATTTAAAATGGCTAATGCAGATTAATTCTCTTTATTAATCCGGGGTCGCCACAGTGGAATGAACCACCAACCTATTCAGCACGATTTTACGCAGTGGATGCCCTTCCAGCCGCAACCCATCTCTGGGAAGCATCCACACACTCATTCACACTCATACACTACAGACAATTTAGCCTACCCAATTCACCAGTACCGCATGTCTTTGTGTCTTTGGACTGTAGAGGAAACCGGAGCACCCAGAGGAAACCCACGCGAACGCAGGGAGAACATGCAAACTCCACACAGAAACACCAACTGACCCAGCCGAGGCTCGAACCAGCAACCTTCTTGCTTACGAGTACAACATACATTAGATTTTTGATGTTTTAAAAGCGCTGATAAAGACGTTTATCCCTGTGGAAGTTTGTGATGTTATTATTTATGTGACATACCACATTGAGGTAAAGTTGGTTTTAGTTCCACACATTCGTTCAGTGATAAGTCTCTATATTGTTTACAAGCCGTTTAACAGATCTCAAATCATACGGTTTTGATCATATTACGTTTTTTTTTTGTCACAGATCGAACCCTTTTTCAGCTCAGCCAAAAAGGGGAGGACACAAATGTAATTTGCTTTCTATTTACTACAAAAACAGCACTGCAAGACACTTTTGCTTTTAACAAACAGAACATAGAAGCTGAATTTATTAAAAATAAAATGAAGAAATAATCAGCTGAATCTAAACAAACTAAAAGATTCAGTACTGTGAAAAATTCCCTGCTACTACTACTGTTACTGATAACGCTAAATGGAGCAATCTAACATTACAGCTTGTACAACCCATATTTATCTTCAGTCTCATTTTCAATAAATGATTCAGTTATTCACTCATAAAACTTCATGTTTCATTGCTAGATGTTCATTTTTCATTAAGTGGCATATTTTGATGGCTGGTTGTCGCCACCTTTAGGTTAAATAAAGTAATTGCTGCCTACAACTTTCATAGTTGAGCATATGATGGTGATTTTAATCTTTACCATAAACATCAGTGGTTTTATCTAAACTATAACCTGTTATTCCAGTACTTCTGTGTTATTTGACTGTTTGTAACTTCATAACTAACTCAAGACTAAAGACTAAATCTCTTTCTTGATTTCTGCATGCTCAGATTTGAATGTAGCGATTTAAAGGATTAATAAACATATGCAAATAACCATTATTTATCATTCATGTAGCGTGGGTGTTGAGATCTCGATCTTTTAATGATTAATCGTGCAGCTTGCACTAAATGCATTATTGCAGGCTAAACAAGTAATGACCGAAAACACCTTTAATAACCTAAGAAACCCACCACATCCTGAATAACTCACCACAACTTCTTCTATCATTATATTTTACAGGAAAACTTAAATGCTTTTATACATGTGATTTGAATGATGCGAGAGGTGACCTCTCTGTGATCATTACAAATTTAGCAAAGTAAAAAAAAAAAGTAGTAATCCGTAGGTCACGCGTGTCTAAATCGCGAGTTGTGATCTGTACGAATCACGGATCAACCGTGATCCATTACACCCCTATTGTTATAGAGGTAAAGTTGGTTTTATATTCGCACATTCGTTCATTTAGCAGTCTCTATATTGTTAACCATGTTACTTTGTATATTTGATCAGAATTAGCATGCAAGTATGACTTCAAAACAACATTAACACATTAACATTGTCTGAATATCCAAATATAAAAACAACTTTACCTCTATCCTATTGTTTACCATGCCACTTTGAATATTCGGCCAGAAATAGCATGCAAGAATGACTTCAAATCAACATTAGCACTATCTAACTGACTGTAAACAATGCTGTACTGCGATAGACTTTGGCTGCTAATATAATTTCACTATTTAGAATTGGCAAAGAATTATTTTATGAAAATATATTAAGGAGAAAGTCTGAATGTGCGAATATAAAACCAGCATTACCCCAATATGAATTATCTACATATCAGCCATTTCAATAAGGATATTTTTTAATCATATGGTTCTATAAACAATATATAGTAATACAATTTTAGACACCACATGCAATTTATGTTGAGATATATGGCAGGATGTAATGAATTCATTTTCAAACCAATAAGAAAACTCCAGATGGAACAACCCGTGGTAAACAAACTCTCCAGTCTCCACACAAGTTTTACTACTATCAACTGTATACAGTATATTTTACTGTTTATAGTTGAAACCAGAAGTTTACATACACTATAAAAAAGGCACATAACCATTAAAAAAAAAGTCAGATGTTAATGTGACTAAACTTTTTCTCTTTTAGGTCAGTTAGGATTATCAAATTTGTCACTGTTATGCTTAAAAGCAGAATAATGCGAGAGATATTTTTTGAGAAATTTTTATAACTTTTCTTGAAAGTCAAGTTTATATACAATAAGATTATTATGCCTCTGAAAAAGCTCAGATGATGATGTCAAGGTTTTGAAAGTTTCTCATTGGCTAATTGACAACATTTAAGTCAATTGGAGGCACAACTGTAGAATAGTATTTAAGGAAAACCTCAAACACACTGCTTCCTTATGTGACAACATGGGAAAATCATCAAGCCAGAATCATCAAAAAAAGGCAGATTACTATTTGCTAAATTACACTGGAATAAAGAATAATTTTTGGAGACATGTCCTGTGGTCTGATGAAACTAAGATTGAACTGGTTGGCCATAATGGCCAGTGTTGCATTTGGAGGACAAAAGGAAAGCTTACAAGCCTAGGAACACCATCCCAACTGTGAAGTATGGGGGCGGCAGCATCATGTTGTGGGGCTGTTTTGCTGCAGGAGGGACTGGTCCACTTCACAGCATAGATGGCATCATGAAGAAAGAACATTATGTAGAAATACTGAAGCAACATCTCAAGACATCAGCCAGGAAATTAAAACTTGGCCACAAATGGGTCTTCCAAACAGACCACGACCCTAAGCATACTGCCAAATTAGTTAAAATATGCTTTAAGGACAACAGAGTGAATGTTTTGAAGTGGCCATCACAAAGCCCTGATCTCAATTCTATAGAAAATTAGTGGGCAGAGTTGAAAAAGCTTGTGCGAGCAAGACAGCCTACAAATCTGACTCAGTTACACCAATTCTGTCAGGAGGAATGGGCCAAAATTCCTTCAAACTATTGTGAGAAGCTTGTGGAAGGATACCTAAAACATTTGACCAAAGTTATACAGCTTAAAAGCAAAGCTAAAAAAAAAACAAGGAAATGTATGAGCAATTCCAGCGTTATGGATGTGACATTTGCAGTAAAAACTCAAAACATAAATTCACATAAAAAGTATACGTTAACATTATATTGAAACATCTGTTTATATTTTCCAAAATTACTCACCACAGAGTTATGAGATTTGAAAAATATCAATGTGTAACCATGTTTTGTACTTTAAATGAGGATAATAAACATGCGTTATGGATGTGACCCAAAAAAGTCTGCGAGTTTACAGTATACAACATACTTTGTAAAAATTTTGTGAACTAAACTGCAGAACCCCCCAAAAATTATGCTAATCAACAGGATAAGAGTTGGCTCACTATAGAACAAACATGATTGATTTTATTTTATATTTTGCATTATTGAGGGAAAAGCTTCGTTATGGATGTAACGTCTCTGCGTTATGGATGTGACAGATGTGAAATTGCCACTAGTGTGACTTTGGTAAATCAAATGAAATTGTTTAAAAACATTGAGAGAGACATTCGAGTATGTCTAAAGTACTGTTAAATACTTGCTTACACAAAAAAAACATAAAAACGGTTTCGGTATTTGTTGAAAACGTTTTTTTTTTTCATAGCAAGGTTGACATTTGCATGGAATTGCTTGTAAGTAAACTTTTGACTGTCTAGAAAATAATAATAAAAATCTCAAAAAAATATTTTTCTTATTCTGCCATTTAGCAAATGTAAATGACTTAGGTAATCCTAACAGACCTAAAATAGTAAATAGAGGTAAAGTTGGTTTTATATTGGGATATTCAGACATTCTCCTTAATAATATAATTTCAGAAAAGTATTACTTGCAAATTCTAAATAGTAAAATCATATAAGCAGCTAATGACTATCAAAGTACAACATTGTTCACAGTCAATTAGATAGTGTTGATGTTGTTTTGAAGTCATACTTGCATGCTAATTCTGATCAAATATACAAAGTAACATGGTTAACAATATAGAGACTGCTAAATGAACGAATGTGCGAATATAAAACTAACTTTACCTCTATAATTAGTAAACGTTTAGTATGATTTACCACCAGACATTTTAAAAAAGTGTTATGTTCCTTTTTATAGACTGTATGTACATTTCTGGTTTCAACTGTACATTAAGCATGTTATATGTCGATTATTATTATTAACCCATCGACTGCATCCAAACACAAAGCTAGAGATTATTAAAATATGACTGGATAATGATCCAAAACACTCCATCGTGTTGAACTATCATGCAGAAGTGTATTTTATTTAATACTCACCAGTCATGATTATTTATCTGCAAAGCCTAGAAAAAAATACATGAATGACAGAATCATTTACAAGAATCAAACACAAATTGATCTAATAATTGTATGTAAGAAGGAACAAAACTGCAAGAACAGTTAGTTTTTCAAGCAGGAACAAAAACTACGGCACTTTAATGTAAAGCATGTTTACATGTACTGACCTCCAGTACGCAGACACTTTGTATGTAAATCAGTCAACCCGTCTGTCTACTCTCCCAGTACAGACTCTCTGTATATCACACCTTCCAGAGCATCGATAGCCGGTAGTTTAAAAAGCTTTTTTAGTCAGAAAAATGTGTCTGAGCTTGTTCTTGCTAGCTTTGAGCCCTGCGCAAATGTATGACGAAGAATTACGTGACTGTCGCATCGTAAATGACGCGCAACTTTCCATTCGCACCTAGTGGTGGGCAAAGCGAGGCTTCGTGAAACACCGAAACAGTCGAAGCAAATGTGTCGAAGCTTCGAAACTCCACTCTACGGTGACACCTTTAGTGGTCATTTTTTATGTATTGCACTGGAACAGCGTCAGCAAAGAACAGTTGAGCAATTTGAGGTATTAAATTATTTATTTATTATTTATTTATTTATTTAGGTATTAATTAATTATTGTTTTACAGTGTTACAAAAACTATGCTGTATTAATGGCGTATCAGCAGCTGTAAAGATTTTTTAACATATAAAGATTAATTATTGCCTATACATATTAACTTGCTATTATTTCCTTCATTATAAATGAATCCATTATATACATTAAAACTGTTCAATTTAGATCGTTCAGCAAGGCCGGCAATCGAGTATCTGCTATACTGACTCTGTCAGATAAATAATGACTGATCATCATCTTTGATGACTGATAGAAAACAATTCTCCCCATTCGCCCGTCTCGATCGCAATATTTGTGAAACAGTAAACACTATTGTTCATTGTGTACAATATTTATTAGCAGCATATATAAATATATATTAATGACGATGTCCGAAAAGTGCATTAACAACATTAACATCCAGCGTAACTATATATGGTTTGCCTAGATCGTGTGTGCTGGATTGTGTGTGCCTGAAACGTGTGTGGTTCTGCGGTTCTGCAGCTGGATATTATTGGTCAACATTGGCATGTGAAAATAAGGGATATGCCTACCATAATAAGGGATTCCCCCCACGCCCCCCTTAAAAAATCCCCAAATTACTATGTTGATTTGGAGCTGTTTCATTGTAAATTGTTAAATGGTCAGCAATATGTTTTATAAATATTATTTACAAAAGAAAAAATAAACAGTATACATTAGCAGCAAATACATTAGCAAACAGTTCAGCTTAATAAAATGAATAGCTATTATAATAAAATAAAATCAAGCTATCAAATCTCCTTAGCCGTTTCTTCGCTGTATAACTTACACATTCTGATTAAAGAGCAACGAATGAATCTATTTATTTAGATTTTATTCATTTGATTAAATAACAGGTCTCACTTTAAAAATGCAACCATCTAACATAATGAAAGCATTCGATTGCTTTCCTAACTTTTTCATTTAGGATGAAATCAGTTGTGTTTGAAAAAAAACCCACCAAGATCGACATCTTTAGATATTTATTATTATTAATTATGTGTATATATCTGTTTAAACACGCACCCAAAACCCAGACTTTCGCTCCGCTTCAAATCATGTGTACAGAATCTGTGTGGGAAACAGCCTCTACTTATCACTATGGAGCGCGTCAGCTGACAGTCACGCACCGCCATGAGGATTGCATATGAAAGGGAGATGGCACCTGTAATAAAAGGAAAAGGAATCCCGCCGTTTTTATATTTATTTCAAAGTGTTTTCATGCCTAAACAAAGCGAAAGCTCAGAACAGACTCACATTTAAGAGAAAAGGGCGGCCCCTGGTGGTCTGGCAGTATGGGTTGCGTATAGGAAGGCTCTGCTCTTTAATGTTTATTGCCACCCTTCAGAGAAAGACTGAAAATAGGGGAGAAATACGGGAAAATACCTTTACGGGATGATAGCGGATAGAACTGTAAAATATGAAGAATCCCAGAAAAAACGGGAGGGTTGACAGGGTCAAGAGCAAATCTGCGCCCTTGCTCTGGAGGTAATTAATAATAAAAACACTAATACTAAAACGGTTAAGGCATTTTAGCATGACCAAAACAACATTTCAGATGTTTTACAGTGTCACATGATCTCTTATAACAAAGTCACATGACCCTTTTTAATGCACATACTGGAATGTGCTTGGTAAAAGTGTTTTCATCGCAGTTTATGCACATCTTTTCTTATCTAATGAAAAGTTTATCCTATTCAGATATACGCATGTTTTTATGTGCATTTTCAAAAGTTATGTGCATCTTGGTGTTTCTATTAACCAATTTTTAATGCGCATCTCCAAAATGCGCATACAAATGTTGGTGGAAACTCAAGAGTTTAGAGAATAAAACCTGCTCCTGACCAGGTTAGGTTCAGAGTTACCACGATATCTGACTCTTGAGTTAAAGCTACCTCTCTTCCAGAAACAGGCTTGACTTACCCTGCTTTGTCCAGTTTGACAAACCTGCCATTTTGAAACGGAAAACCCAGAGTTTCTCTTATTTCAGGATTAACCAGTGGTGAAAAGAGTACTGAAAAATCATACTCAAGTAAAAGTACCATTACTTGCCTAAAAATGTAGTGTGAGTAGAGTAAAAGTATCTGCTGTAAATATTAATCAAAGTTTGAGTAAAAAGTTGACCTTTCGAAAGTACCTAAGAGTAGTGAGTAGTAATTATTATGCTGTCAAAAGCTGATGTGTTTACATTTAATTTGTGCATGTGTGTGTAAACGTAACATTCTGTAGTGCATTTAGTTATTGCCCAGCAGGCACACAACATCATGAGACATTAATATTAGGTTAGATTTAGGTTGTAATGTCAGGTGACCAAAATCAATTGTCAAGCCAGCAGCTAAGGACAACGTAATTTTGATGTCCAATAATGACGTCAAATGACGTTGATATTTTGTTGATTTTAGGTTGTTAGAAAGTGACCAAAATCCAGCGTCGAGCCAACATCTTAAACCAACTTCATATTGACGTCAAATACTGACATTTATTCATCAGGTACGGCAACCAAAATCCAACATCTGATAGACGTCATAGAGGTAACATTCACATAATGTCAAGCTTAACTATCATTAGACGTTGAAATTTGGTTGATTTTAGGTTGGACATTGACGTCAACCCGATTTTCATTTTCAAACAAAATGTAAAGTCCCCATGACTTTAGAGAGCAAGGTCAATCAGACGTCATGTTACGTCCTGTGCCTGCTTGGTGTTTAAGGCCATTTCGGTCATCATACAGTAAACATCCATCATCTTCTCATCAGTGACATGCATCTAAACAGTCTCTGGGTCAATGTGTGTAAAGATTTTGAACATCTTCATGGACACTTTTAATACTTCCAAACAGTTTGCTGCAATTATAAAGTGCACACGTCTTGAGGTAGTTCATTATGATGCGATTTACCTTTTACTGTATGTGTGATTTGATTGGACAGGAATCACAGGACTGATGTTTCTAATCCCCATAGACAAGAAAAAAAAGTAGTGACTGCAGGTTAAAGGACAGTAGTGGAGTAAAAGTACAGATACTGCAGTAAAAATGTACTCAAGGAAAAGTAAAAGTCCTTATTTATAAAACTATTCAGTAAACTACAATTCCTGAGAAAAACTACTCAATTAGTCATTTGAGTATTTGTAATTAGTTACTTTACACCACTGGGATTAACAAACTCTGAGTTTTCACTTAACCTCCTTTCTTAAACAGGGCCCTGGAACTAATCTCTGCAGGGCTGTGGAGTTTGACACCCCTGCTATAGCCCCTTCAGAACCCTTTGAAGGTTTATGTTGTATAAACTTTTATAATTTATTTATACTTATCTTTTATTTTTAACATCAAGTACAATTGTCATTAGCATATGTAGCTTTTTTCCTATATTTGTCTGTAATTGTATTACTCAAAATGAGTTTCCTTTGAAGGGTGGCAGGGCGCACTCTTATGGATAGGGTGAGAAGCTCTGACACTCGGGAGGAGCTCGGAGTAGAGCCGCTGCTCCTCCACATCGAGAGAAGTCAGCTGAGGTGGCTCCGGCATTTGTTTCGGATGCCTCCTGGACGCCTACCTAGGGAGGTGTTCCAGGCATGTCCCACCGGGAGGAGGCCTCGGGGAAGACCCAGGACACTCTGGAGGGACTATGTCTCCTGGCTGGCCTGGAAATGCCTCGGGATCCCCCCGGAGGAGCTGGAGGAATTGTCTGGGGAGAGGGATGTCTGGGGTTCTCTCCTAAGACTGCTACCCCCGTGACCCGGCCCTGGAAATACGGCAGAAAATGAATGAATGAATGGTATTACTTCATGCTTGTTTATTCATGTAATTTGTATGTATATTTCTTTGAATAAAAAAATAAATCTAATATTGATCTAAAACATTAGTTTTGTCTATTTCATACAGAAACTTTACGATTCATTCATTCTGGAATTGTCATTATGCTGTACAAGTTTGGAAACATATTGGCTCATTTATTAACGATAATATCCAACAACTGTTACTTTTAAAGATATTATTCTTGATTGTTTTGAATTTGACTTCCCTAAAAGAAATGTTTAGTTCATTTAATTGACTTTCTTTGTAAATTCTATATCCACAAATGTAAATTTATCAAACCATACTTTCCAGTTTTTGTTTTTTTTTAATAATTGTCATTTAAATACAGTCTTATTGTCTGAAAACATGTAAGCAGAACTGTCATTTTGTAATGACTTTAATGTATATACTGTAACTGATTCTTAAACGTCTTACCCTTAAAGGTGCAGTAAGTTTGACACCCAGTGGTTGAACTAGGTATTGCACTCCTGGATCAAAACAAACACAAGCGTGGGTTGCCAGATTGAGTACAGGAGTGAGAGATTTAAACTGTGTTCTAAATAAAAGCAACGACACGCGACAGAGGAAATATTTTCCATATTAAAAGTTTTGGTTTCAACCAACACCTCAAATTTATATATTAGAAACGGCTTCTATTTCTCACACCTGAACAACAGAAACCTATGACAGTGATCACCTCAGGTAAATCTCAAGTGCTTTATTCAGTACTAAATGCTAAAAATATGAGTTTGAATGCCATTTTACAGGACATTTATTGCCATATACTGAAAGCAGCAGCAGATAGTTCATCTCAGATCTTAAAAATATAATAAACCATTTGAAATTGAACTTTAGAACTAAACACATGAGTGATTCAGCATCTACATTTAATGATGTTAAAGAGGGTTAACATGTATTAAATAGATTATAAACCTTACCGTTTCGTGAGTGAGTGCTTATTCTGTGCTTCTGAAAGGCTGTATTTAAAATTCTGTCGCGTTTCGTCTGGTGCAAACAGCCAAACTGCTCATCACTACGTATCTCGTCAATAATTGTGTTGTTAGGACACGCAGTTACAATGTAACCTGCTCACCTAATGTTTTCGATTGTAATATTTATATCATTTGCTAATTAATAACATCATGTGGAACTGAATCTGTCTCATTTTGACATCTGTCCACCGACACTTTCGCTTTTCAGTCACAGACGCATGCTTTCAGAGTCTTTCTGAATGAATGAATGAAATACGCTGTTTTCCAACAAGGCAACCCTGAGTGCTGAATTATAATTGGCTAAACTGGCATTGTGCAGGTTAAATTGACCTAAACAAAGACAGCGTTCCGGCACAGAAAAAACATTTTCAAAGCAGAATATCAGACTTCAGCATTGTTTTTTCATTTTTTTGAGCAACTTGTGTTTACAATAACATCTTTATTTTATACGAATTATCCTATTAACAAACTTCTCAAGTGCATAAAAAATACATAAATGGGTAGCTTTACATGGACATAGGAAAATTAAGACATTTTAAGATTTTAAAGCCACCTTCCTGCACACGACATTTGGACACGACTGTCGGAATACGCCCCCTTGTGGCTGTCGCACAGAATTTTCAGTTTTGTCATGCACCCTGGGTGAAAAGCGGATTCTCAGTGTCCGAAATAAAGCGCAAAAGCAAGAGCCTTCATTCTCCATGCGTTCATCATGTTTGGATGAATAAATACTAGACGGCTAAAAATTTGAGGGAATGTGGAGAACATAAAAAAAAATATTGTTTATCACTTATTTATGAATAGAAATATGTTTTTTTAATATAGACTTATATGATAAAAATAAAAAACCTAGTGTTTCTCATCTCGTGTGCACGGACTTGCTTGGACAACACTGGAATACATTACATCCATTCGGACAGTCGCAAGAGTTCAAATATTTCAACATATCGCAGCTCAAATCAGATCTGAATTTTCTGCATACGGAGATGATCGGTACTCCACACAGCTCCCGGACTACTCTCTATTGGAAATGAACGACTTCCAGTCTGTCGCTTGTTGTGTGCAATGGGAAAGGCAGCTTAAGACCCCGTAAATACCCTGCTAGAGCAACATATCAGTCCGTGTTTTGACTGCTGTTCTCCTGTTGTCACTGCTACTTATCAAATCTGGATAAACAACCTAAAGTTCAGGCAAATGCTGGTGACCTGCAAGTCACTCAACAGTTTGTGAAATTTACATGACAACGAGAAAACAATGATCTCTGAGGCTCACGATACTGCCATTTCCATAAACTGATCTCTTATTATTCAACTATTGCTGGAAATACCTAGATTTTATTCATAAGATCCCTTTAAAAAGGATCAAGACGTTTTTTTTCCACTTTGCCTCACACCTCAGTTTCACCAATCAAATGCTCTCTAGCATCTGACATGCCACGCCCACTTCAAGAAACTTTTCATTTGAAGTGCTTGAGCTCAAACGCTGACTGGCAGAGCTGTGTTAACAAAACACTACTAGCTGTAATTTAAAAAGGGGAGGAGCTACTCTGTACCACCCAGTCTTCATGTTTGAGTTGATTGATTACATTATACAAAAAATATGACCATTTCAAAGCACTTCACAGGACCCAACACCAAAAAAACCCAAACAACAACAGTGAAATAGGTTGTGAAATTTAATAAAACAAAAACAGAGTTTTCAATTGGCTAATTACATGAAGAAAAGGAAGCCTTGTTTCTTTAGATGACAGACAGCACTGTAGAAGCCACAAGACGCAGTGGTCAGTCGTTTCAATACCAAGAGGCCTTTAATCCAGCCCACACAGCACAGAGGATCACAGTTTAAAAAAGATTGACATGCAGCGCACTAAATATAATCAGATGATCTTTCCATGCCATTGGTGTGTGTGTGTGTGTGTGTGTGTGTGTGTGTGTGCGCGTGTATAAAATATCAAAGCTATGATTCTCTAGAAGACACGGAATTAAAAAAGCAAAAACGAAATGCCTGGATCTGGATACCATAGCCATTAGAAAACTATCCTGGACAAATGTACATCTAATTAGGTGGTGGGGAGGGAAAAAAAAAAAAAGGAAAAACAAAACGTAACTCCTCAACACTAGTCTTGGGACGCAGATCTGGAACGGGAGCGAGATTTAGAGCGTGAGGCAGACTTCGAGCGGGAGCGTGAGTGCCTGTCTGGAGACTTGTATTTGCTCGGTTCAGCCTGAGGTGATGGAGAGCGAGAAGCAGATTTGGGACGCTCCCCATCTCCATTCTCCATAGGGGAAGCAGACCTGCTCCTGGATTTCTTGCCGACCGACTTCTCCTTGGAGCGACCGCGGTCTGATTTCACCTTAGAAGTGCTCTTGGAGCGGGACTTACGGTCATCGGAGCGGGAGCGAGACTTGCGACTAGTTGACCGACTGTGTGATTTGTGCGTGCGGGAGCGAGAGCGGGAACGAGATTTACGGTTGCGAGAGCGAGACTTGCTGGATGGAGATTTGGAGTGAGACTTGTGTCCTGACTTGGAACGAGACCTGCGGCCTGACCTGGAGCGGGAGCGATGGCGGCGAGAGCGAGACCTTTAAAAGACAAAAAAAGACGATGAAAGACAAGCTCCACAAGACATTAACATTCGATCAGATTTAATTATCTTTCAACAATTACCTTGAGCGGGATCTTGAGTTGCTACGGGAACGGCTGCTACGGCGACTCCTGCTGCGTGAACGACGACGGCTGCGAGAGCTGGTGGAAAAAAAGCAATTAAATACTTAGTTTTTTTGTGTTTTACTTCATGTTAAGCAAGTTATTTGGGAAAAAAAAAAAAAAAAAAAAAACGAATTCATTCCTAATTACAGATCTACAATTACTTTTCTAAAAACATCGTCTGAAAGTTAACTAAGGCTACGTTCACACTGCAGGCAAATGTGGCCTGAATCTGATCTTTTGGCCCATATGCGACTCAGGTCATGACAGTGTGAACAGCCCAAACCGCATGGAATCTGACCTTTTCACTT